>JAJTUV010001589.1:0-506453 GCA_021653895.1 Mastomys natalensis | reverse complement strand
CCTCACTGTTTTCACTGTTTTTCTTGTTACTGCTTGCTTTTTCTATTTGAAGCCATTCTCAAATACATCATCAATTCACACAAGCTATTTTCTGTGCTATATACTGTTTCCTCAGCACTTAATCCTGTGATCTACAGCCTCAGGAACACCAATGTGAAAAGTTCTGAGGAGGTGCAACAAATCTTGCTTGAGAAGGTTACTCATTTAAAATGCTAAAGCATTGCCGGCGTGGTGCACACGCCTTTAATCCAGCACTTGGAGCAGAGACAGGCGATTCTGATTCGAGGCACCTGGTCTACAGAGTGAGTTCCAGACAGCTCGAGCTACACAGATAACCCTGTCTCGAAAAAAAACAAAAAAAAAAAAAAAATAAAAATAAATAAATAAATAAATAAAATGTAAAGCATTAGAGAATTGTATGCTATATAGGTTACAGGCATGCTTTAAAGTTTTCATCTTTGGAAACATGGAAGTGATTATCTTTATTTATTTGATTGTTCATATCTTTTATTTTTTATGTAGAAGGCAATAAAGCCATTGCGATGGTTAAATGAGTTAATAGGTTGGAAAGCATATTAGCTATTGCCTTTTATATTCTACCTAGTTGTAAAGTAGAAGAACATTGATAAATCAATATACTAAATCCAGTGTATTCTGGAGATGTACCCTAATCTATTACATTGCATCAGAAGAGAGATGCAGAGAATTCCCAGATAGACACATATGGTTTTTGTAGCTGTATCATCTAAGTGTATCTCTTTGCTTAATGTTCAGGAAATTTTCACCTCTATGTCAAGGCACATGCTTTTCCTTCAAAGTTATAAAGAGTCTTTTCAACATATTTTTTATTATAGCAGAAATCACTTTGACTGGTTTCTCTTGCTTTATTCATTGGTGTCTTCTATGGGGTAGTATTCTTTATTGTTTGCTATATTCTGGAAACTCTGATTTATCAAACTGAGCCTTATATCTAAGAAACAATTCATTATTTAAATGAATTTTCTATGATTTCATACTTATTTCCAGTAATGTTAAGTGGTCCTATAGTAACTTTGACAAACAATTACTCTCAGGGAGATATGCAGAGATAAGTAAATGACAAGTGATTTCATTATTCTATCATACCTTTTCTAGTACATAATGAGACAGAGCATCTATCAGAAAAGACAATGACCTTAACTTCCACTATATGCTCTGAGGTCATTATATCAAATGTTCCCTTAACTGTAATCAATGTAAAATTTTGTAAGGCCTCTACCATGACCAAGAAACCACTTTCCACTGATGAGACTTTACCACTAAGCACACATAAAAAAATTTTCTTTTAACTGTCCTGATTCATAATTTCTTTTCTTTTTTTTTTTTTTTTAATGTTATGCAGAGCTTGTGTGCTATGGCACACACTTTACATTTTTTTTATTGGAAAATTTTTTTACATTTCAGATGTTCTCTCCTTACCCCATTTCCCCCCTCCCTCCAAGGAACTCACTATCCCTTCCCCCTTCCTCCTGTCTCCACGTTGGTGTACCCCCACCCACCCTCCCCTGTACCTCACCTCCCCACCCTCGAGTATCCCCCCCCACGACGTCCAGCCTTCATGGGACCAAGGATCTCTTCTCCCACTTATATATAGCTCCCTTGCATATATAGCTGGAGCCGTGGGACCCTCCCTAAGCGCTCCCAGGCTGGTGGTTTAGACCCTGGGGGCTCTGGTTGGTTGGGATTGTTGCTTTCCTCATGGTGTCGCGAATCCTCTCAACTCCTTCAGCCTACACTCTATCTTCTCCATTGGGAACCCCGTGATCAGTTTAATGGTTAGCTGTGGGCTTCTGCCTCTGAGTATGTCGGACTCTTGCAGACTTCTAAGGAGACAGCTATATCAGGCTCCTGTCAGCATGTACATCCTGACATCCACATCAACCTCTACCTTTGGTGACTGCACATAGGATGGATA
The DNA here is from genome assembly GCA_021653895.1 of Mastomys natalensis. Lineage (NCBI taxonomy): Eukaryota > Metazoa > Chordata > Mammalia > Rodentia > Muridae > Mastomys > Mastomys natalensis. The sequence continues at coordinate 504,499 of JAJTUV010001589.1, read as the reverse complement.
TCCAGGTGGAATGGTCTGTCTCTTCTTCAGTTTCGGTCCTGCACTGTGTCTCCATATTTCACCCTTGAGTATTTTGTTACTCCTTCTAAGAAGGAATGAAGCCCCCCCCCCACTTGGATATCATTCTTCATGAGCTTTATGTGGTCTGTGAGTTGAATCTTGGGTATTACAGGCTTCTGGGCTAAAATCCAATAATCAGTGAGTGAATACCATGTATGTTCTTTTGTGATTGGGTTACTTCACTCAGGATGATATTTTCTAGTTCCATCCATTTATATATGAATTTATCAAATTCATTGTTTTTAATAGCTGAGTAATATTCCATTGTATAAATGTACCACATTTTTTGTATCCATTCCTCTGTTGAAGGGCATCTGGGTTCTTTCCAGTTTCTGGCTATTATAAATAATGCTGCTATGAACATAGTGGAGCATATGTCCTTGTTATGTGTTAGAGCATCTTCTGGATATATATCCAGGAGTGGTATAGCTGGGTCCTCAGGTAGTGATATGTCCAATTTTCTGAGGAACCACCAGACTGATTTCCATAGTGGTTGCACCATTTTGCAATCCCACCAACAATGGAGGAGTGTTCCTCTTTCTCCACATCCTCGCCAGCATCTGCTATCACCTGAGTTTTTTATTTTAGCCATTCTGACTGGTTTGAGGTGGAATCGCAGGGTTGTTTTGATTTGCATTTCCCTGATGACCAAGGATGCTGAACATTTCTTTAGGTGCTTCTCGGCCATTTGCCTTTCCTCAATTGAGAATTCTTTGTTTAGCTCCTTACTCCATTTTTTAATAGGGTTATTTGTTTGCCTAGAGTCTAATTTCTTGAGTTCTTTGTACATATTGATATTAGTCCTCTATCGGATGTGGGATTGGTAAAGATCTTTTCCCAATCTGTTGGTTGCCGTTTTGTCCTATTGACAGTGTCCTTTGCCTTACAGAAACTCTGCAATTTTATGAGGTCCCATTTGTCAATTCTTGATCTTAGAGCATAGGCCATTGGTGTTCTGTTCAGGAACTTTCCCCCTGTGCCTAGGTATTCGAGGGTCTTCCCCACTTTCTCTTCTATTAGTTTCAGTGTGTCTGGTTTTATGTGAAGGTCCTTTATCCACCTGGACTTGAGCTTTGTACAAGGAGATAGGAATGGATCGATTTGCATTTTTCTGCATGCTGTCCTCCAGTTGAACCAGCACCATTTGTTGAAAATGCTGTCCTTGTTCCACTGGATGGTTTTAGCTCCTTTGTCAAAGATTAAATGACCATAGTTTGTGGGTTCATTTCTGGGTCTTCAACTCTATTCCACTGATCTTCCTGCCTGTCTCTGTACCAATACCAGGCCGTTTTTATCACTACTGCTCTGTAGTAAAGCCTGAGGTCAGGATGGCGATTCCTCCAGAAGTTCTTTTATTGTTGAGAATGGTTTTCGCTATCCTGGGTTTTTTGTTGTCCCAAATAAATTTCAGAATTTCTCTTTCTAGTTCTGTAAAGAATTGAGTTGGTATTTTAATGGGGATTGCATTGAATCTGTAGATTGCATTTGGCAAGATGGCCATTTTTACTATATTAATCCTGCCAATCCATGAGCATGGGAGATCTTTCCATTTCCTGAGATCTTCTTCAATTTCTTTCTTCAGAGACTTGAAGTTCTTGTCATACAGATCTTTCACTTGCTTGGTTAGATTCACCCCGAGGTATTTTATATTATGTGTGACTATTGTGAAGGGTGTCATTTCCCTAATTTCTTTTTCAGCCTGTTTATCTTTCATGTAGAGGAAGGCTACTGATTTGGTCGAGTTGATTTTATAACCTGCCACCTTGCTGAAGTTGTTTATCAGATTTAGGAGTTCTCTGGTGGAGTTTTTGGGGTCACTTAAGTATACTATCATATCATCTGCAAATAGTGATATTTTGACTTCTTCCTTTCCTATTTGTATTCCTTTGATTTCTTTTTGTTGTCTGATTGCTCTGGCTAGGACTTCCAGTACTATATTGAATAGGTAGGGAGAGAGTGGGCAGCCTTGTCTAGTCCCTGATTTTAGTGGGAATGCTTCAAGTTTTCTCCATTAAGTTTGATGTTAGCTACTGGTTTGCTGTATATTGCTTTTACTATGTTTAGGTATGGTCCTTGAATTCCTGTTCTTTCCAAGACTTTTACCATGAAGGGATGTTGAATTTTGTCAAATGCTTTCTCAGGATCTAATGAGATGATCATGTGGTTTTTTTTCTTTGAGTTTGTTTATGTAGTGGATTACATTGATGGATTTCCGAATATTGAACCATCCCTGCATTCCTGGGATAAAGCCCACTTGATCATGATGAATGATGGTTTTGATGTGTTCTTGGATTCCGTTTGCTAGAATTTTATTGAGTATTTTTGCATCGATATTCATAAGAGAGATTGGTCTGAAGTTCTCTTTCTTTGTTGGGTCTTTGTGGGGTTTAGCTATGAGTGTGATTGTAGCTTCATAGAACGAATTGGGTAGTGTTCCTTCGTTTCTATTTTGTGGAATAGTTTGAAGAGAATTGGTATTAGGTCTTCCTTGAAGGTCTGATAGAATTCTCTACTAAAGCCATCTGGTCCTGGGCTTTTTTTGGTGGGGAGACTTTTAATGACTGCTGCTATTTCTTTAGGGGTTATGGGACTGTTTAGATGGTTTATTTGCTCCTCATTTAACTTTGGTACCTGTAGCTGTCTAGAAAATTGTCCATTTCATCCAGATTTTCCAGTTTTGTTGAGTATAGGCCTTTGTAGTAGGATCTGATGATTTTTTGAATTTCCTCAGTTTCTGTTGTTATGTCTCCCTTTTCAGATCTGATTTTATTAATTTGGGTACTGTCTCTGTGCCCTCTGGTTAATCTGGCTAAGGTTTACTATCTTGTTGATTTTCTCAAAGAACCAACTCCTGGTTTTGTTGATATTTTGTATAGTTCTTTCTGTTTCTACTCGGTTGATTTCAGCCCTGAGTTTGATTATTTCCTGACGCCTACTCCTCTTGGGTGTATTTGCTTCTTTTTGTTCTAGAGCTTTCAGGTGTGCTGTCAAGTTGTTAATGTGTGCTCTCTCCAATTTCTTTTTGTAGGCACTTAGAGCTATGAGTTTTCCTCTTAGCACTGCTTTCATGGAGTCCCACAAGTTCTGGTATGATGTTTCCTCATTTTCATTAAATTCTAGAAAGTCTTTAATTTCTTCCTTTATTTCTTCCTTGACAAAATCATCATTGAGTAGAGCATTGTTCAGTTTCCACATGGATGTGGGTTTTCCCTTGGTTCTGTCATTATTAAAGACCAGCCTTAGTCCGTGGTGATCTGATAGGATGCAGGGGATTATTTCAATCTTTTCGTATCTGTTGAGGACTGTTTTGTGACCAATTATATGGTCTATTTTGGAGAAGGTACCATGAGGTGCTGAGAAAAAGGTATATTCTTTTGCTTTAGGATGAAATGTTCTATAGATATCTGTTAAATCCATTTGGTCCATAACTTCTGCTAATTTCAATGTGTCTTTGTTTAGTTTCTGTTTCCACGATCTGTCCATTGGAGAGAGCGGGGTGCTAAAATCCCCCAGTATTATTGTGTGAGGTGCAATGTGTGCTTTGAGCTTTAGTAAAGTTTCTTTTATGTATGTAGGTGCCCTTGCATTTGGAGCATAGATGTTCAGAATTCAGAGTTCATCTTGGTAGATTTTTCCTTTAATGAGTATGAAGTGTCCTTCCTTATCTTTTTTGATTACTTTTGGTTGAAAGTTGATTTTATTTGATATTAGAATGGCTACTCCAGCTTGTTTCTTGGGACCATTTGCTTGGAAAATTGTTTTCCAGCCTTTTACTCTGAGGTAATGTCTGTCTTTGTCACTGAGGTGCGTTCTTGTATGCAACAAAATTCTGGGTCCTGTTTATGTATCCAGTCTGATAGTCTACGTCTTTTTATTGGAGAATTGAGTCCATTGATGTTAAGGGATATTAAGGAAAAATGATTGTTGCTTCCTGTTATTTTTGTTATTAGAGGTGGAATTATGTTTGTGTAGCTACCTTTTTTTGGGGGTTGTTGGAAGATTACTTCCATGCTTCTTCTCGGTTGTAGTTTCCTTCCTTGTGTTGGCGTTATCCATCAATTATCCTTTGAAGTGCTGGGTTTGTGGGAAGATATTGTGCAAATTTGGTTTTGTCATGGAATATCTTGGTTTCTCCATCTATAGTGATTGAGAGTTTTGCTGGGTATAGCAGTCTGGCTGGCAGTTGTGTTCCCTTAGGGTCTGTATAATAGAAGACCAGGATCTTCTGGCTTTTATAGTCTCTGGTGAAAAGTCTAGTGTAATTCTTATAGGTCTACCTTTATATGTTACTTGACCTTTTTTCCCTTAGTGCTTTTAGTATTTTTCTTTGTTTTGTACATTTTGGTGTTTTGATTATTATGTGAGGAGAGGTATTTCTCTTATGGTCTAGTCTGTTTGGTGTTCTGTAGGCTTCTTGTATGTTTATGAGTGTCTCGTTCTTTAGGTTGGGGAAATTTTCCTCTATAATTTTGTTGAAGATATTTACTGGCCCTTTAGATTGGGAATCTTCACTCTCATCTATACCTATTATCCTTAGGTTTGGTCTCCTGATTGCATCTTGGATTTCCTGGATGTTCTGTGTTAGGAGCTTTTTGCATTTTGCATTTTCTTTGACTGTTGTGTCGAGGTTTTCCATGGTATCTTCTGTGCATGAGATTCTCTCTTCTATCTCTTGTATTCTGTTGGTGATGCTTGCATCTATGACTCCTGATCTCTTTCCTATGTTTTCTATCTCCAGAGTAGTCTCCCTTTGAGATTTCTTTATTGTTTCTATTTCCAGTTTTAGATCCTGGATGGTTTTGTTCAATTCCTTCACCTGTTTGATTGTGTTTTTCTTGAAATTCTTTAAAGGATTTTTGTGTTTCCTCTTTAAGGGCTTCTACCTGTTTATCTGTGTTCTCTTTCAATTCTTTCAAGGATTTTTGTGTTTCCTCTTTGAGGGCTTCTATCTGTTTACCTGTGTTCTCCTGTATTTCTTTAATGGAGTTACTTATGTCCTTCTTAAAATCCTCCATCATCATTATGAGAAGTGATTTTCATTCTGAGTCCTGTTTTTCCTGTGTGATGGAGTATCCAGGGCTTGCTATGGTGGGAGAACTGGGTTCTGATGATGTCAGGTAACTTTGGTTTCTGTTGCTTGTGTTCTTGCGCTTGCCTTTCGCCATCTGGTTGGCTCTAGTGTTACCTGTGCTCACTGTGTCTGACTGGAGTCTGTCTTTCCAGTTATCTTGCTTGTGTCAGATCTCCTCGGATTCCAGATGTCTCTGTGTTCCTGTGATCCTAAGCTCCCTCTGCTCTGGATGCAGTAGGTCTTTTAGGATGTCTCGGGATCAGATGTTTCCACAGGCGCAGACCCGCTAAGTGTCCTCTGCTCCTCTGCTCTGGGTGCAGTGTGTCCCTCTAGGATATCTCAGGATCCCGTGTTTCCACAGGAGCAGACCAGCTGCAGGTCCGCCCCAGGCCAAAGGACAAGGCTTCGGGCGCAAGGGAAGTTATAGTCCGGAGGGGCGGGCCTCTGCTCTAGGTGCAGTGAGTCCCTCTAGGATGTCTCAGGATCCTGTGTTTTCCACAGGAGCAAACCAGCCTCTGCTCTGGGTGCAGTGTGTCCCTCTAGGATGTCTCAGGATCGGTGTTTCCACAGAGCAGACCAGCTGCAGGTCCACCCCAGGCCAAAGGACCAGGCTCCCGGCGCAAGGGAAGTTATAGTCCGGAGGGGCGGGCTTTGGGTGCCTGCTAGTTCCTTAAGCCCCACCTGGCTCCCAGTTGTAACTCTGGGCTTTGGGGTATTGGGCAAGGTGTCTTACCCTCTGCTCTAGGTTGCATTTGAGTCCCTCTAGGATGTCTCAGGATCCGGTGTTTCCACAGGAGCAGACCAGCTGCAGGTCTGCCCCAGGCCAAAGGCCTGATTCATAATTTCAATGACTAGTTAATTCAATTTCAGTGCAATCTAGGTACCTGATTTTCAAAGAAACTTTATTAACCTGAAGATACCTCTCAATCAACATTTGCCATATTTTCACACACAGACACACACACATACACACACACAGACACACACCCCACACACAAGTATGTCTTTGCATGGTTCTCCTTTGCAAAGTCACTAAATCCTCTATTTATTGATTTCTCACATGCTTTCAGTTCTTAAATTAACTTATGGTCACTCAAATCTGTGTCTTTCTATAAATTATGTCATCATTGAAAGCAAAATTGGTCACGTGGCTTAACATCCTATACATCTGAACATTATAAGACTGTTGTATTCATGAAATCACAGCAGCTATGGTTGCTTGCATAAGATTTATATAAGATAAGCTAGTCAGTAATCTCTCATGGAAGATGTAGTTGCTCGTGAAGCTACTCTGTCCCTGGAATGAGAAAGAGTAGACAGTAGATGGATTCAAGAAGAGAGTCAGTTTTCTTTAATGACATGGCACCTGGTAGGTCAACAGTATCACAGTGGATGGATCCACACCCTTGAGTGTATGCACTCTCTGGATTCATGGGGTATTAAACCATCCAGAAGACATGAAGTTAGGAGCAAGTGGGAGAGTAGGAGTTGAAGCTGAACTAAACACATTGTCTCCTGTATTATTAAATTTTTTAAGAAGCTAATAAAATATCATTAATCAGAAAATAGTCTCTCTACAGTACCATTTACATATTTGGGAACTCCTCAACTCTTCATACTTCTGTTTCTGCTTCAGTTGTTCAGGTTCTTCCAACATGCAGGCTGCACATGGCACCTTGCAGGCTTTTTAGTCTACATTATCAACATATACCTTACTTCCTCCACTTCAATATTTGTTTATTTGGTTTCTTTGCGAACTCTTGGCATTCATGAAATGTAGAAAAAAATCAGTCATGAAAACTTACAATGCATCCCAATATGATCAATAGAAACTTGGTATTCGGTTGTTACCTCAACAGATAAAGGATAAGAGGAATCACAGATACTTTTCTCAACTCTGAGTCAGTAATTCATCTAAAGGGTATATTTTTAAATGGAGATCATTTTTTTTTCCACCTCCAAGTCACTAACTTCCCTCAGGAAATTCCTGATCCTAGTGTGAACTTTTTCTAAAGAAGGAAGAGTTAGTTAGCATTTTCTCAAGTCTGGTCTGGGAATGGAAGTCATAAAGGCAATACAATGATTCCTACTTTCCCTCTTTGTAAGGAGTTTAGAGATAGCACAGGATTACTTGGCCTGACCTTTGTGATATCACAGAAAAGCTTAGTACTGGTTAAGAAGAGTTGGTTACTCTGTGTTGTCTAGAATAATGTTTTTTATGCTTCTGTAAATCATCAAGTCTATCTATTTCTGTGGAATTTTGTCCAGAATGATAGTCATAAAATTATAATATCAGTAATTATCAACTACCTCCTAACCACAAAAGTGATTTTTACCTATCACAAACAGAAGGAAAAAAATATTTTGAAGCCTAAAATAATCCTCCCCCTTATGCACCTTTTATCAATGAGCTTAAATCTTGTATGGTTAAATGCAACCATTGATGGCTCAACAAATGGTAGAAATGAACTTTCAACTGATAGACTCAAACATTTCAAGCAATCCTGTCCAAATGCTTTCTAAATTAACATTATTATACCATCATTCCCCAACTATATTTGTTTACTTAAAGATAGGAAACCTAGATTAAGATTTAAATTTCCCAATTTCCATGGAATTAGAACAAATCATAGATTTTTCAAAATAATGGCAATGAAAAATACTCAGCCTTTCAGGGAAATCCAAAGATCCCTCCAGTAATCTCTCCTGAGAGCTATTTCACTTCCCAAGAGAAAATTAGGCTCCAAGCATAAGAATGTCTCCTTTCTTATGCAATTATGTACTGTAGAGTAAGTATCCAAGGAATTTGCTTACTTCCAACTATATTACTTACTTTCTACTATGTTGTTCCAAAAGGTTACAGTGACCAGACTAAGAGTATACCTATAAATGCTTCATTTCATAAGATAGTTTATAAAAATAAAGAATTATTGAGAAGTAGAAAGTTAAAGATTTAACTTTTTATCTTTGACCAGGTTTAGAAAGACCTGTCAATGTTTGTCTCCTATAATAACAAATGACCAGAAATTGTTTTTCTCTCTCTCCTCATCCCCTTTGTTCCTTCTAAAAGCAAAATTAAAAACAAAAAGTCAGAAAAAAACTAATGAAAAATAGAACACCAAAAGAAAACCAAAAACTCATCTCCTCTTCCACCCCATATAAATCAAAATAAAACAAAACAAAACAAAGCTAAACTAAAACATATTTGGTGTTAGCCAACTGCTTCCTGGGCATAACGCCTCTCCTAGTGTATGGCTATAATACCCATTGGAGAAAATTGATTTTTCCTTTCCTAGCAGGTATTGCTCGCAAATATCTTGGTCAAGCATGATATTTTGTGTTCCCTTCTCCTTAAATACCAATGCTCCCAAGCTTGGAAGAAAATAAGAATTACTTTTAAAGTATATATACTCAATACTACTGAGCACTGGTACTTTATAGAACTGTTCAAATCCCTTACTAGTTTATCTCTTTGATTTTTATGATAAGTGGCTAAGCATGTCTGCTAAGATATGGATTATTATCATGAAATATTAGAGGCAGGACTGTGAATATGGTTATTGATAAAATTGATGTTTAGTATTAGAGTCCTTTGGCTTAATCTCAACACAAATACTATGACATTCTATATTTAAGAAAAATGGAGAAAATGCTCACTTTTACATATAAAATATTTTATATATAAAATACTAAGTTTTGTACAACATCTTGTTATGCATTATTCTGTATTATAATTCTAAAAATAAAGTATTCTAAAATTATATTATTTCAATCAAACTAAATGAAGTTTATATTTTGTCTATTTTTGATATACATGATTAAAATGAGACATAATTCAAATGAGAAAACAAATATGAAAAAAAACTGTGCTAAATAAATATGAAAAATTATATCAAGATTTGGACATTGTTATTGTTAAATGGATAATTTTGTACATGTAGACACATTGTCCTGCACAAAGTCAAAAAAATATACTGTTTCATAAGTGTGACTTAATTTTACTTTTAACAGCAATACAGTTTTGCAACAAAGTTTTAAGAATTTTAAGTGTTGAATTCTTTTCAGTAATAGGATACTCTAAGAAAAAATGCTGATAAAAACTATAACTGACACTTTTGACAAGTGACTCCAATTGGTAGATTGGTTGATCTGTTAATTTCAACTTGCTTCATTTGATTACTTTTCCTAAGGGAGTATTGCTGTTAATTTTAATCATAGTCCTAAAATATACTTTTGTGAAAAGCAAAAGAAACTTATTTTAAGAACTACCATTTCATTTTCAAACTCATTTAATTATAGAAGAAACTAAATTTAATGTCCAGGCACTAGGGAGCTCTAAAGCTATACTTAGGATTGAAAAGCATTCTTTAAAAAAATACTTTTTCCAATATTTAAAAAATATAAAAAATTTATCATAGATTCTTTTCCTTAAACCCCCTTATAAATTTATAACTATTTTTGAAATTCTTGTCAGGACCCCCCCCCCCCCCCCCCCCCCCCCCCCCCCCCCCCCCCCCCCCAAAAAAAAAAAAAAAAAAAAAAAAAAAAAAAAAAAAAAAAAAAAAAAAAAAAAAAAAAAAAAACCTGGGCCCCTACACCCCCCTCTTTTCCCCATTGAAAGACCCGCGGGCAAGAAGATTTTTTGGAGTCAGATGGGGAAAATGAAATTTTGAAAAAAATACCTTTGACCATGACCTGTTCAAAAAACAACCCCACTTTGTTCGGGCAAAGAAATTTGGTTAACCCCGCCCCTTTCCCCTTTCCCTTGAAAAATTTATTTGGAGCTTGTCTAATAAAATTTGACAAGTTTTTGGTTCCCTGAGTCTTTTCTTTGCCCATCCCTGGTTTGGGTTTCCCCAGTATCCGTTATGGACCCACGGAAGGGGTGTTTTTTTCCAAACCCTCTTTTTTTCAAAAAACCACCAAAACAGAGTTAAATGAAGTAATTTGACCGTGCCAAAACCCATTTCTTTAGATTAAATTTTTAGAAGCCTAAAAAAATCCTTAAAGAAAAAAAAAAGTTTTCCCAGTACCTTTTCATTTTTTAATCTTTTTCCAATTAAAACCAGTTTTTTCGGGGTGGTTGGGTTCTTTCCCCAACCATGCAGGGGACAGGGCCCTAGGTTTATCAAATTTTTTTTTTAAACATTTTTTAAACCTTTTTTTAAAAATTCTCCCTTCCCATAATTTTTATTTGTTTTTAAAAATTTTCTTGGCATTATTAAATTAGAAAAAAAAATTGCAGAAACTTAAAATGAATCCAATTTGACAATAAAAAACGGTCGGTTGAAAACCCCCAGTAGGTTTTTAAAAATTTACGAACTTTTAAACTTGATTCAGAATACAAATTTTTAAAAATTTTTAAATTTAAGATCATTTTATTTTTATCCAAAGTATTTTTCCCTAAAGAAATAACCAGTGGGGAAAAAATTTTTTTTTAAAAGAAGGAAAAGGTGGGTTACATTTTCCCTTTGGGGCCCCAATGATCCATTAAGGGGGGAAATAAAAAATTTTACTTTCCCTTTTGGGATGGAGTTAAGGGAATAAAACGGATTTTTTTTTTAAAGTTTTTAAAAGAAAAGTTCTTTACGAAAAATTTTTTTTTGGGGAAATTATCTTTTTTTTTTTGTTTTTTTAGGTTCTTAAATCATAAAGGCCCTTCCTTTTTTGGGAAATTTCCAAATTTTACCCCCATAAATTTTTAGGGTTTCGGAATTTTTTCAAAAATTAAAAAAAAATATTTAAAAAACTACAAAACCAAAGAAAAAAATTTATTTGCCCTAAAAAAAAATTCCCCCCCTTTTTTTTCAAACTTTTACAGATTTTAAATTTTTTTAAATAATTTTTTTTTTCCCCCCCCCCCCTCCAAAAAGGAAGAATTGAATTTTTAAAGGGGTTGGGGGGGATCAAACTTTCAAGACCCTCTTTTTTTTAATTAAATAAAAATTTTCCCTTCCCCTTTATATTTTTTTATTTAAAGTTGGATTTTGGTTGTTTTTAATTTTTTTAATTTCTGAATAAAATTTCTTTTTTGGGGAATTTTTCAAGAATGGCATAAAATATTCAGTTTACAAATCCAAAACCAAAAAAAGTATTTTTCCTAACCCAACAAAAAAAAAATTTTAAGTAAAATTCCCTCCCTTAGCATTTTCCCATGAGTTAAATTTGTATTTCCAAAACCCTATGGTCCCAAAAGGTAAATAAACCAACTAAGGGACCTAAATTTTGCCCCCTTTCCCCCAAATTTTTTTAAATTAAAATTAAACTAAAATATTTGAAAAGTGGGAAATTAAAGATTTAAATTTCCCTTTCCTTTTGGAAAAAAAAAATCAAATTTTTTTAAATAACAATGAAAAATTGTTTAAAAACCCCCAAAACCCCATTTCCCTTTAAGCATTTAAAAAAATTAAGAAAAAAACAAGAAAAATTGCCCAAAAGAAAAACCAAAAAATTTTTTATTCCCCCCTTTTCCACCATATTTTTCCAAAAATTTAAAAACAAAACCCAAAACCACAAAGTAGTTTAAAAACAAAAAGTTATTTAGCAAGTTTAAAGTTTAAAATGTTTTTTTCCCTTTTAGAAAAATGATTTTTTTCCTATAATCAAAAAAAATTGGGTTTTCCCCCTATTTTTTTCCTTCTCCTTAAAAAAAAAAAGAAAAAAAAAATTTTTTGAAAAAAGAAACCAAAGAAAACCAAAAACTATTTTTTCCCCCTTAAAAAAAATAAAAAAAAAAAACCCGAAAACTAAAACTTTTGGTTTAGAAGTTCGGGGGATGTTTTAGTTGGTTTTAAAGGAAAATTTTTTTTTTTAAGAGGATGTGAAATTTTGGTAAGTTTTTATTTTTGGTTTTCTCTTAACCTCCAATCCCCAATTGGAAAAATAAAAATTTTTTAAATATAAATTTTTTAATTTTAGAAAAATTTTTTAAAACCCCCTTTTATTTTTTTTTTGTTTTTTGATGTGGAAAAGTTGTTTCCTAGGATTATTATTGTTTTTGGGCGGGTATATGGGATTTTTGGGGGAAAAAAGAGTTTTGTTATTCAAAAAAATTTATATGAAACTATTTTTAAAAAAAGGGAGGCCATTTTTTAATATAAATTTTTTTTAAAAATCAAGTTTTAAAATTTTTTTGAATATCTGTTTTAACTAAAAATAAGTACAAATTTTATAACAACCCAAAAAGGTTTTTAAGTTTTTTTTTAACATGAAAAATAACTTTTAAAGGGGGAAAACTAAAAAAAACCCGGGGAAAAAAATATGAAAAAATTATAAAAATTTGGGGAATGTTAGTTAGGAAAAATTTTGTCTGCGACACCCCAAAAAAATCAAAAAAAATTCTGTTTCAAAGTGTGCTTAATTTTATTTTTAAACAGAGTTTGCAACAAATTTTTTAAGGGAATTTTTTAAGTGTTGGAATTCTTTTCGTAATGGGATCTCTAAAAAAATGTGATAAAAACTATAACTAATTTTGACGTGACCCCAATTGGAGTTTGGTTGATTTTTTAAATTTTCAACTTTTCTTTTGTTATTTTTTAAAGGGGGTTTTTGTTTTTTAATTTTAATTACCCTAAAAAACTTTTGTGAAAGCAAAAGAAACTTATTTTAAGAACTAATTTTTTTTCAACTCCTTTAAATTTTATAGAAAAAAAAAAAAAATTTAAATTTTCTCGGACTAGGGGACCCGGGAGTTTCCCCAAAAGGGGAAAATATTTTAAAGGGAAATCCACAAAATTCCAAACTTTTTTTTTTAAAAACCCCTTAAGGAAAATTTAATTCTTTTTTTCATAGGGAAAAAAAAAAAAAACCCGGGTTTTTAAAAAAAAACCCCCTGAACAATGATAAGCTTCGGGGAAAAGTCCCCCCCTGACCCATGCTGTATCTTAGAAATTAATAAAACCCTTTTATTTGGTACAAAAAAAACAACAGTTGATCCATGGAAAAAAATTTTGAAAAAAAAAAATTTTCCCCATTAGCTGGATTTTTGGGTTTTTTAGTTAAATAAGCCAAAAGCAACTAGGAGAAAGTAACCCATTTCAAAAGGGTGAATTGGTTTTCGGGAAAATTTTTTGCTGAAAAAAAAAGCAAATATACCCCTTTATTTGTCCCCAACAAAACCCAAGTCTATGTAGGGGACCTGGGAAAAATGGTACAAAAAATTAATTAAAAGGGGAAAGTGGCAAATAGGCTTGAATGTGTTGGTACGGAAATAATTTCTTGAAAAAAATTTAAAAGGGAGGGGGCCCCTAAAAATAAACCCAATTAAAAAAACGGGTTATAAAATTTTTTTTTTAAGGTAATTTTTTGGAAAATTTAGAAAAAAAATTTCCCCCCAAAACAGAGTGTAAAGAATTTTCCCCAAAATTATTATAGAGGGTTACCCCCAAAAAAATAAAAAAGAATAAAAAAATTAAACCCAAAAAACCCCAAAAATAAAAAAAAAATGGAAAAAGAACTCCAGAGTTCCCCCACAGGAATTTTGTATGGTGCAAAAACACTTAAAGAAATGTAAACCCCAAACCCCCTTTCCGGGAAAAAAAAAATCAAAATGACTTTAAATTTTTCCCCTCACAAAAGAAAAGTTAAATCAAAATGCACTTTTTGGGGAGATGTGAAAGCCCAAAAATCATGGTGGGAAAAAAAAACCCCTGTAAACCTTTCTAAAAATCAATCGGGGGGGTTTTCTTAGAGTAGGAAAATAGTTTTTTCTGAAGATCCATTTTGGGCTGATTTCTGTGTGGTTGTGTGTGGTGTGTGTGTGGTGGTGTGGTGGGTGCCAAATTTGATAAAGTGGGTTATCACGAAAAAGGGAGCCTCCTTTTGGAGGCCCAAAGGGCCCCCGTGAAAGGTTTCCCCCCAAATTTGTGATCAAAGGTGGAGGGCGACCCCATTTGGGGGGTTTCCCCCCCTGGGTTGTTTTTTGGGTTTTTTTAAAAAAAAAGGCAAGGAGCCCCCGGGGAAGAACCCAAAAAAGAAACCCCCTTTCCCCCAAAACCCTGATTTGAACCTTTTGATTTCCAACTTGTTTCCCCTTTGGTGATAAACGGGAAGTGGAACTTTTTTAACAAATTTAAACCCCCCCCCTCCAACTTTTTTTTGGGCCCTGAGTTTTTTTTGTGGAAGAAAAACCAACAAAGGGACCCCTGTTAGTCTCCCGGGGCTTACCCCAAAAAGCCCCCCAAACACTTCAAGGAATTTTGCTCCCTATGTTCTTAGCGCTTTTTTAAAATTGCCGGGAAAAGGAAAATTTTTTTGGGGTTTTCCCTTACAAAAAAAGGTGAAAAATTTTTGGGCCCCAACCCCCAAAGGAATACTATTCGTTATTGATAAAAAGAAAATCATAATTTTCCCAGAAAAAGGTTTAAAAAGAAAATCATTCTGAGGGGAAAAACCCGCCCAAAAAAATCAGGGAAGGGTTTAATTTCCCAAATTTAAAGCAGATATTAGCCATAAAACAAAAAAACCCCAGCCATTCCACAAAACAAAGAAGTTCATTTAAGGAAGCTAAGGGAAGTAGTTAAAACCCCCTTGGGAAATAAAAAAAAAAAATAGGAAAAAAGGGGGGAAAGGGGAAAAGGGGGAGTGGAGGGGGAAAAGGAAAATGGGAAGAAGGATAGTTTGGGGGGACAAAGAGGGGCTCAAGGGGCCAGAAGAATGAAGGGAAAATTAAATTTGCTGGGGTTTGGGGGGGGGGGGAGAATCTTAAACCCCCAAGCCGGGGAAAATTTTTTTTATTTCCCAAAAAAATTTGGATCAAATAAAAAGGACATGGTTTTTAAAAGCCAGGCTGTAAATGTTTATTTTTTAAAATTTCCCCATATATAAAAATTTTAATAAAAAAAATTGAAAAAGTAAATTATTTGTTAGCATGCTAGATGTTTTGTAAGGAGTTTTTTTGTGTGTGTCAAAAAATGCAAATTATTGGGGGAAAAAAATTAATTTACAAGTGTTTTTTTAATTTATCTCCGATATTATCTGTTTTCCCTTTAAAAAATTAAAAAAATATTGCCCCCTTTTAAAAACCCTGTTATACACGATGAGAAAGGGGAGAGAGGGAGAGAGAGAAGAGAGAGAGAAGAAAGGAGAAAAGGAGGGGAGATTGAAGGGGGGGAGAGACAGAGGGGGGAAAGAAGGGAGAGAGACAGGGGAGAAGAAGAAGAAGAGAGGAGGAGAGGAGCCACCAAAAATAGCTGCCCCCAACAAGACACTAATTTTCCCCCATGGGGTTTATAAGGGCAAAAAAGTTTTTTTCCCCTTTTTTATTTTGGGGTATCTTATTTAAAAATTTAAAGAGTAAAGTTTAAAAACAGGGATCCCGTGAAAAGTATTTAATAAGGAGAAGCCACCCCCCAAAAATTTTCATTTTAAAAAATTTTAAAATTTTTTAACTGCTGCTGTGCAAAGGGGAAAAGTATAAAAAGATGGGGCGAAGAAAAATTGTTATCATTTAAAAAAAAATTTTATCATAGATGTAAAATAAATGAGGGGAAAAAAAAAAGAATATTCAGTGCAAGGGGGTCTAAAGATTGGTTGACCCCCTAAATTTGAAAATTTTTTATCCCTTTTTGGGGAAATTGGCCCAAAAAGGAAAAATTTTTTTTTTGGGGGATTTCGGTTTTTTGGGAAGGGTTTGGGGGGGAAAATAAAAAAAGTAGATACAAATTTCCCCTGAGAAATTCTTTTTGTTTTTTTTGTTGTGGCAGTAAATACCGCCCAAAGGGGTTGGAAAGGGAAAACTTTTTAGCTCCCTTTGGGTTTAGGAGGTATTTAAAAAAAAAAAAGGGTTTGTCCCCCGAGGTTTTTGGCCCCTTTTGGGGAAAATAGCCGACCTCTCACAAAGGTTGATAAAAGGCAGATAGAAATAGTGAAAGGGGCCCAAAAAAAAAAACCCTTTAAAAACTTTACCCAACCCCTTTTCCAAAAATATGTTGGGGACCCCTTTTTAATTTTTCCCCGGAGCCTGCAAAAAAACTTTTTCTTGGGGGTAAAGTAAAAACTTTCTAAAAGTCTGTGAGTGACTTTTACAAACCTTTGAGTAATAATACCAAAAATGTCATAAAAACCCCGCGATATAAATTTTTAAAAACCCCTGTATCAAGCAGTACTATAAGGGGCCAATTTTTAAGGCTCAAGTAAATTTTAAACGAAATTTTTTTTTAATGACAGAGGCCTTGTTCTGGTGTTGCATCCCCCTGGTTTTTTTTAATTGTTATGCACCCCCTTTCAGGTTCCCTGAACTTTGGGAAATTTGATGGGGGCGAATTTAGTTTCTTTTTATGTGAATGTTGTCTGTGGAAACCCCGATTGTTTGATCTGGCTGAGGTAGTTCTATGATGAAGACAGAAAAGGGAAATTTTAAAAAAATTAAAAATTTTTTTGGATTTTTATTTTACTTAAAAAATATTTTTTAGCCCCTAAGTTTTTTGCTTTTACTAGATGTTTGCTTTTCCCCCGGGTTTTTTTCGTATCTAGCAGTGGCAAGTACTAAATTTAAACCCCCGGATTAGTTTAAAATTTAAATCGGCTGGATTGGCCCTAATTTAAATTTTTTTCAAAACCCCCTTTTATTTTTAAACCCGCCCCAGTTGTGATAGTGATTGGGGGGTAAAAAGAAAGGATCTATAAAGTTCAGTGATTACAGAAAACAAGGGACAACGGGGTTTCTGCACCGGGGTCCTGTTTTTTTAAAACAGAAGTCCCCGGGTTTTTAAAAAGGAGGGGGGCCGGTTTTCCCAAACCCCAATTATAGAAGTTCTTTTAGGGTCAAAATTAAGTTCCCCAAAATTATAATTAGATTTTATTTTTGCCCCTAAATGCCCCCAAAATTCTTCTTTGGGTTCCCTAAATATTCCTTTTATCCAATTGCCCTCCAATACCCCCGATTTCATCTCTTTGGCTAAAAACCCACCTAAAAAAAATTATTTTTTTCCCCAACCCCGAGGAGTCTTTGCTACATAGTGTTATGGGAAAAATTTAAAATTAAAAATCTTAACAAAACAAATCAGAATAAAAAGGGCCCCTTTAAAACCCCTCAAAAAAAAAAACCCCCAAAAGTCTTTTTAAAATTTTAAAAATTTCCCCCCAAAATAAAGGGGTTTATAACTTTGAAAAAAAAGATCCAAAAAAATAAAAAAAACCCCTAAACCCCTTTCACATAGGGAAGACTTTTTAAGGGGAAGGGGTGCCCCGAAAAATTTTAAAACGGAAAGAGGGGGAAAAAAGGGGAAAAAAAAATGATTACCAAATATTTAGGGAAACCCTTTTTTGCCAAAAAAAAAAAGATATATTTATCTAGCATAATGGAAATTTTCCAAAAAATTACAATATTTTCTCAATGAAAAAATTAAAAAGACCAAAAAAAAAAAAAAAACCCCCGCTTGTGAGCCCTTAAAAAAATAAAGCTAAAATTTAACAAATACAGAACAAAAAAATTTCCCCAAAATCCGGGAAAATCCCAACCCTTTTTCTGGAGCTATGGTAAAGGGAGAAATAGAGAAAAAAAAATTAAATTTAAAATTTAAAAAACCCAAATTTGAAAAAAAATTTTGAAAATTTATCAAACTTATGACCAAAAATTTGTCTCAAAAAGTTTCTGTTCCCAATGTACAAAAAGGAAATTGGGGATATCCCTAATAAAAAATTTTCAGAGCCCCCCAAAAGTTTTTTTAAAACCCAAAAAAAACAACAACAAAAAAAAGAGGAAAGCAAGGGAGGATTAGGTAGCAAAAAAATTAAATGGGGTTTAAAATCAAAAGAAAAGGAAGGAAAACAAACAAAAAATCATGAAAAAAAAACTTGGTTTTGTGAAGAAAATTTAAATAAAACCCCTTATTAAAAATAACTAAAGATGGAGAGAAATCCCCCAAATTAACAATATCAGAACAAAAAGGAGAATATAAAACCAGAAAAAAGGAAAAAAAATTTGTCCTTATTTTAAAATGTTTTTTCCCAAAAAAGGAAAAACCAAAAAAAAGGGAAAAAAATTTCTAAATAGTCCCCGTAAAAAATTTAAAAAAGTATATATAAGAAAAAAAAAAGGTCTATAAACTGGGGGAATGAAGCCAAAAATTCCCCCTAACCTAAAAATACCAGAGCCTAGTAGTTTTAGTACCGAATTTACCGTTTTTAAAAGGGAAAAATTTAAATTTTCTTTGCCTTAATTTTCCCCCTGAATAGAAACAAAGGGAAAAAAATTAATTTTTCCCCAACCCAGACTTTTTAATTTTCCCCAAAAAACACAAAGATTCTCCCAAAAAAAGGGAGAATTGTTTATTAAGTTTAATTAGTAGTTTTTCTTTTGGATTGAGGGTGAGATAAGTGAGTCTTGATTCTTTCTTTGGATGGGAAAAATTTTTTTTCTTTTTTTTTTTGGGATAAACAACTTCAATATGATGGGCTTTGTTTTTTTTTTATATTTTATTTTGTCATTTTTTGTTGTTTCTTTAGAAGAAACAGAAAAAAAATGGACTACAGAAAAAAAAATAAGGATTAAAAAGGGAAGGGAACTATAATCAAAAAGTTATTGTTTTTAAAAAAACTTTTTTCAATATTGGAGAAAGGGGGAAACAAAAAAAAAACCCCCGGGGGGAAAGGGGAGGAGTATTCTTTGCAAATTTCATTTTATCTTACAAAAAGATATGTTTTCCCTTTCCATTTTCTCTTTTCCCCCCCTTTTTCCTTTCCCCCAAATAATTTTTTTTTTCATCTGATTTTGGTAAGAAAATTTTGGGGTTTTCATTTTAAATACAAAAAAGCTCTAAAGGGGGGAAAAAAAAGGAAAAAATTTGTGAAATAAAATGGTTCAAAAATTTAACAAAAAAAGTAAGAAAAACTGATGTCATTTACCCCAAAAAAAATTTCCCTTTATAGCATGGGACCCGGGGTGAGAAAAGATAAAAATTTTTAAAAAGACTAAGTAAAAATGAGCAATTTTTTTTTTAAAAAAATAAAAAATTTTTGGGAATCAAATGTACAAAAATTTTTAAAGTTAAAATGAATAAAAAATTACTTGTTTTTGAAAAAAAAGGGGGGAAAGTATTACCCTGTATCGGGAAAAATTAAAACACCAAAAAATAAAAATGACAATAAAAGAAATTTTTAAAGATATGCATGAACACAAAAATTTGAATAGGGAAAAAAACAAATTTTTTTATTTTTTTTTTAAAATTACTTACATTATATTCATTTTGAATTTTTTTTTTAAAAAGTAATTCTTTTTTAAAATTTAAAAATTTTTTTTTTTATTACAGTATTCTTTTTGAATTTTTTTTTAAAAAAGAATTTATTTTACCATTATAATTTTTAAAAAAATTTGAAAAAAATTTAAAAACATAAGTAAAAAATTTTAAAATAGAACAGATTTAACAAAAAAGGGGGTTTAAAACTTCAAAAAATTTTAAAATTTTTTTAAATTAATTTTTGGGCGTTGAAATGTAAAAAGGGTTAGAAAAAAAATTATTTTCAATGTTTTTGGGGTTTATTGTCCCAAGTAGGTTAGAACAAAAAAAATTTAAAAACCCCTTTATTTTTGCTTTAAATTTTTTTTTTCCTTAAAACCTTTCCGGTTGATTCAGTTTTAAAAAAAAAAAAATTTAAAAATTAGGTTTAAACAGAAAAAATTTGGAACAGAATAAAAATGAGTATTTAAAAAGACAACTTATTTCCCCCGTTTCTTTTTAGCAAAATAATGTGTGAAATAAAAAAAGCTTTATATTTAAAAGCATTAAAAAAAAATGTGAAATTTAAATTTGGGGGGTTTTTTAAAAATTTTTGTTTTTAGGGACATTTAAAAATTTTAATTTTTTTGGGTTATTTCTTGGGGAATTTTTTAAAATTTTTTCCCTTTTTTCTTGATTTTTTACCTTCCCCCCAATTGCCCCAAAACTTGAAAAATTTTGTGTGTGGGGTGTGTGTGGGGGGTTTTGTGGTTTGTGTGTATGTGTGTGTGCTGTGGTGGTGTTTTCTTAAAACCCTTTGATTTTTGGGGAAATTTTGTATGTTTTTTTGTGGGGGTGGTTATCCAAAGTGGTATTCTTACGAAAAGGGAAAACCTTTTTTTTCCTAGCATTTAAAATTTTTTAATACCCCTTTGGGGGGGGATGGAATTTTGTGTTTTTAACACCCTTTTCCTTTGATTGTTTTTGGGGGTTTGGGTTTTATAGATGGTTATTTTCCCCGAAACTCTAGACTTCCTCTGGGCTATTTGTCCTATTCAAAGGTCTTTCCCAAAAGTGATTCCCCCAAAAATTTCCCCCTTTCGCTTTCCCCCCTCTTTAGTAGTGACCAGAGTATTGGGGGTGGGATACAGAACATAAATTTTGGCCCTAAGCATTTTTGATTCTTTTTTTTAAACAGAACTGTTTTCCCCCTTTTTTTTTAAAGAAATTTTTTTTTAAAAAAGAAATTTATTGTTAAATTTTTTAAAAAAAACCCCAATTTCAATCCCCCCAATAAAAATTTTTTCCCATAGGACATTTGAGTCTTGGGGGAAATTCTTACTAAAGTTTGGTGAATGTTTTTTTAAGAGCACACAAAAAATTTTTGTTTTGAAAATCCAGAAGCGAAAAAACTCACTCAGATGTCCCACAAAAAAAATGGATACACAAAATGGGGTTTTTTATACAATGGATACTTTTTTACTTTAAAAAACAAGGACTTGATTTTGCAACCCAAATAGTGGAACTGGAAATATAATGAGTGAGGTAATCAGCCCCCAAAAAGGGCAGTATGGTATGTTTTCACAAATCAGTGGTTTTTCCCCAAAAAGGGGTACAGAAACTAAAAATACGGGCACCAAAAACAAAAAGGGGTTAAAAAACCCCCCAAAAGGGGCCCAAAATGGGGAAAATTTGATATTTGGGAAGAAAAAAAAAAAATAAGGGGGTTGAAGGAAAGTTTTGGGGTTTGGAAAGAAGACAGCGAGGGGGAAGAAAGTTTGATCTTTTTTGGGGGGGGGGAAAAAAAACCCCGTGGCCGAAAAGGAAAAGGAAAAAGGGGAATATGGGGAGGGGGGGTAAAGGGACCCCCTTTTAAAAAGTCCCCGGAGCCCCGGGGGCCCCCTTTAAAGAAATGCCCTACAGTGGGGAGGGGGAACTTGTGGGCCCCCCCCTAGCAAAAAGGGACGGCTTTCCTCAGAGTGGGTTGCCCCCCCCGTAAAAAAATCGGGCCCCCTTAATTTTTCCCCGTTGAAAAAAAGAGGGAAAAAAAAAGGAGAGGAGATGGGAAAGGGGGGTCCAGGCCCGGTTTAAAAAATCAAGGGGAGGCCTAACCCGACATATTTTGTTTTGGATGTTTCACAAAAAGGAAATATCATGACTGTCCTCCAAAAGCCCCGCAAGCATGAAAGAGTAGTGCGATATTTGCCCCCCCAAAAAAGGCCCAAACTGGGCTCCTGGGGTTTAATTGGGAAAAAGCGGAAGAACGAGGAGGGGCCAATCTGTAGGGGACCGAGTTAAAATTTCCCGGGAAAAATGGGATTTTTTCCCCTTTTTGAAAACCCCAACCCCGGCAGTACACCAGCTATAGGGGGCCCCCCCAAAAACCCTACCACCCGGGGAAATTTGCGGGGTTTGGGGGTTTTTTTTGAGGGATACACCCCTAAAAGGAGGGGGGCCCCGGGAGTGGGGATCTGGGGGTGGGTGTGGGTTGGGGAAAACCTTTTGGGGGCCGGGGAAAGGGACCCCGGGGGGGAAATGGGGGGGGAAAATCGGGGAGTTAAAAAAAAAGGAAAAAAATTTAAAAAAAAAATTTTAATAAAAGGGGTAAAAGAAAAAAAGGGTTTTTAAAAATAAAGGAAATATGCTATTTTTGGTAGGAGGAAAAAAAAAAATTTTCCCCCAAAAAACGTTGGACTTGGAAGTTATGTGCCTAGATGAAAAAAAAGGAAAACCATCATTTTTTTACCTTTTCGGGAAAAGGTTTTCCCCAAAATTTTTCTTTTTTCCCCCAAGTTTCTTTGTAGTTACTAACATTTTCCCCTTTTAAACCCGAAAAAAAACCATGGAAAAGCAATTGTAAAAAATTTAAAAAATTTTCCAAAATTTATATTTAAAAATTTAAAACCCCTTTCCCTTTTTTCACCCCGGGATGACAAAGTAGTAACTGTACGCTTTTTCTTTTCCCCTTTCTCAAAAAATTTTAAATAATACCTGTAACAAATTTAATTCAAGTATATATAGAGAAATTAAATAGGTCTATAACACATGAGGAAATAGAAGCAGTCTTTAAAGTCTCCTAACCATAAAAAATACCAGAGCTAGTAGTTTTAGTACAGAATTCTACCAGATATTCAAGGAAGAATTAATCTCCATAGTCCTTAAGTTATCCCATGAAATAGAAACAGAAGGAAAATTGATAATTTTTATCCACAGACATTCTGATATCCAAATAACACAAAGATTCTACAAAGAAAGAGAATTGTATTATTAAAGCATTTAACTTAGTAGTTTTTCTTTTGGATCCTGAGGGTGAGATCAAGTGAGTCTATGATTCTTACTTCTGGACTCGGAATTCTTTTCTTTCTCTTTGTTTGACTAATACAACTTCAATATGATGGGCTTTGTTTTATTTTATATTTTATTTTGTCATGTTTAGTTGTTATCTCTTAGAAGAAACAGAAATAAAATGGATCTTACAGAGAAGAACTCAAAGGATTAGAAGGTAAGGGAACTATAATCAGAAGTTATTGTATGTAAAAATAATACATTTTCAATATTGGGAGAAAAGGAAACACACAATAATAACCTCAGGGGGAAAGGAGAGTATTCTTTAGCTACAATTTCATTATTATCTTATCATATAGATATGATATTACTTCTCTCATATTCTCCTCTTTTCCTTCTCTTGCAATGGTCAACTAATTTTTCTTTTCATCTGCAGTTGGTAAGAATATTTTGCAGTTACACTTTCATACAAGAAATGCTCTCAGAGGCCACAAATGGAAGAAAATTAATGTGAAATAATAATGGTTCACAACTAACTAAAAGAGTAAGACAAGCTGATGTCAGGTACGCCTGAAGACAATTCCTTTAGATTAATCATGTGAGAACAGCATTTGTAAGTGACGAAACAGATACATCAATGTCTTGATATAAAACTGATACTAAAATTACTTCATTATAGAAAAAATAACAAGCTATTATCCAATGTATCTAGACATTAAACAACCAATAATTACTAAAATAGACAAAAAAGTACAATGATATGATAACCAATGAATATGGAAAAACAATAATATTATATATAAAGTATACTTAATATATCATGAATTTCTGTAAAAGTAATTATTAATAAATATAATTATATAATTATTACATTAGTATTCAGTTTTGAATTTTTCTGTTAAAAGTAATTCATATTACCATTATAATTTTTCAAAAATTTGAATGAATTCAAAATCTATAAATAAAATATTTAGAATAGAACATGATTATAACAAATAAAGTGTTTAATTCGTTCACTAATTTCAAATTTTACACATTCATATTTGATGCTGTTGAAATGCATAGAAGTTAGAAAAACATTACTTTAGTTCAATGTATTGGGACTTTATTGATACCAAGTAGAGTTAGAACATGTAACTTATAACATACACTTGATTTTTGCTTTAAATTTTTTTTCCTCCTTAAAACCTTTCCCAGTGTCTGATATCAGTAAAAATGAAAAAATTCAACTAGGATTAACAGAATAATAGTTGAACAGCAATAAAATGAGTATTTAACAGCACAACTTAGTTCCCTGTTTCTTGTTAGACCATAAATAATTGACATGAAATAAATCAAGCTTTACTAATTTAAAAGCATTACAAAAAATGTGTAATTTAATATGGGCATTTTATAAAGTTTATGTTTCTATGACATTTATAAATTTATTATATTTTAGTTATTTCTTTGGAATTTTAAATTTTGTACAGGTTTTGCTTTGATTATACCCTTACCCCAACTTGTCCAGATCTATGTAAATTTTGTGTGTTTGTGTGTGGTGTGTGTGTGTAGTGGGTGTGTGTGTGTTTTTCTCTTCAAGACCCATTTGAGTTTTGGAAACTTGCTTGTATGTTTTATAGTGAGAGTGGTTATCCTAACAGTGGATACTCTCTTACAGAAAATGGAACCTTAGTTTCCTAGCAGCTAAGAGTTTCTAATACCCCTTTGGATGGAGTGGAATTGTGTGCTATTTAAAATCCCTTGCCATGATGTGATTTTGGGGAGTTTGGATTTCATAGCATGGTTATATGTTGCCAGAAACGCTATGACTTCCTCTGAGCAGCTATTTGTCACTATTCAGAAGGTCTTTCCATACAGTGTATTCACCACATCTACCCCTTTGCGTCTTCCCACCCCTCTTTAGTAGTGAGCCAGAGTATTGAGGGCTGGGATACAGAATATATTCCCTTTAGGCCTAAGCATGCTTTAGATTCTTATTCTCTTCACCAGAACATGTTTTGCTCTCTATGTTAATCGTAATTTGTTAAAATAGAAGATTTATTGTTCATTATTTAACACAAAACCAATTTCAATCATCCTAGTAAAAATCTTTCCATAGGACATATGACCTGTCTTGCCAGAAGTTCTTACTGAAGCTGAAGCTGAACTTTCTTGAAGAGCACAGCTAAAAATATTTGTTTGTGATATCCAGAAGCTGAAACAACTCCTCAGATGTCCCACAACAGAAAATGGATAACAAAATGTGGTTTATTTACACAATAGGATACTATTCAGCTATTAAGAACAAGACATCCTGAGTTTTGCAGCAAATGGATGGAACAGAAAATATCATACTGAGTTAGGTAACTCAGACCCAAAAGACATGTATGGTATGTATTCACTAATAGTGGATATTAGCCAAAAGAGTACAGAATACCTAAGATACAGTCACCAGAACTCAAAAGGTTAAGAAACCAAAGGGCCAAAGTGAGGACATCTTGATCCCATTTGGAAGAAGAAGAAAGAATCACAGGAGGGTTGAGGGAAAGACTTGGGTGGAAAGAAGACAGGAGGTGAAGAGAA
The DNA here is from genome assembly GCA_021653895.1 of Mastomys natalensis. Classification (NCBI taxonomy): domain Eukaryota; kingdom Metazoa; phylum Chordata; class Mammalia; order Rodentia; family Muridae; genus Mastomys; species Mastomys natalensis. Next base: position 479,365 of record JAJTUV010001589.1, on the reverse strand, counting down.
GAATATGATCAGTTATTGGGTGGGGGAAAAGTACTGAAGCCCTGATGGCCAGCAGAAAGAATGGAAACAGGCAACCTCATGAGGTAGGAGGTGAAGGGATCCTCTAGAATGTACCAGAGACCTGGGAGGGACCTTAGATGAAATGCCCTACATGGGAGAGGGAACTTGTAGAGCCCACCTCTAGCAGAAAGACAGGGCATCAACTAGAGTAAGGGTTGCCATCCCACAGTCAAAAACTCTGGCCCATAATTGTTCCTGTCTGAAAGAACTGCAGGGACAAAATGGAGAGGAGACTGAGGAAAAGAGGTCCAGAGACAGGCCTAAAAGCTCAAGGGGAGGCCCTAAGGCCTGACACTATTACTGAGGCTATGGAGTGCTCACAAAAAGAGACATATCATGACTGTCCTCCAAAAGACCCACAAGCAGCTGAAAGAGTCAGATGCAGATATTTGCACCCAACCAATGGACAGAAGCTGTGGCCTCCTGTGGTTGAATTAGGAAAAAGCTGGAAGAAGCTGAGGAGGAGGACAACCTGTAGGAGGACCCGCAGTCTCAATTAACCTGGACACCTGAGATCTTTCAGACATTAGACAACCAACCAGGCAGCATACACCAGCTGATATGGGGCCCCCAACACATATCCAGCAGAGGACTGCTGGGTCTGAGTTCAGTTAGAGAGGATACACCTAACCCTCAAGAGACTGGAGGCCCAGGGAGTGGGGAAGTCTGGTTGGATAGGTGTGGGTTGCGGACATCCTTGTGGAGACTGGGATGGGATCCGAGGGTGGACTGGGAGGGGATAAAATCTGGAGTGTAAAAAAAGAGTAAATAAAATTAAAAAATTTATCAAGGCTGTGAAAGAAACAAGTGTTTCAAATATAAATGGACAATAGCTGCTATTTCTGATAGGAGAAAAGCAATAATTTCCAAAGGACAGTAGGTGACTTGGAAAGTTAGTGTGCATCCTAGATGAAAATGAGGAAAACACATCATTTTCTCTACCTTGCAGGAAAGGTATGCCCAGATTTCTTCTTAATTTCCCGTAAATCTTTGTAGTTAGCTAGACATTTTGCCATTACATCTAGAAAAAGAAACATAGGACAAGCAATTGTCAAATTCAGAATTTCAATTCATCACTGTCAGATTTCAACATCCCTTTCATTTTCATCCCAGCTGGATGACAAAGATAGTTAGTAACTGTACGCTATTTTCTGTTCCTTACTCTGAAAAAATATCTATATCAAATTAATCTAATTTCATACTTATTCCTAGGAAAGAAAGATACTGGAGGAAATGCAAGAATGTGTTAAATGAACAAAGAGATCAAATCAGGTTTTTAAAACAATTCACCATTTTCAGCACCAAGACAGAGTGATCACAAAAAGAAGCCAAATGAAAGCACATGGGATGGGGGTGATCAGCTTGCTTGACAAACTTCCTTTTCTAATATTAGAATAAGAAAACAAGCCTCCTTCCAGCCAGGACCATTGGCATTATTCAATAATCTTAATGGATTTAAAACATCTGACAGATTACTTTATTATGCTTGCCTGAGATTTAGCATGGGTAAGGTTTTGTCATCAATCAACCAAATTACAAGAAATACCAAAGTGCATGATAAAAAATATAAAAAAATAAAACAAAATTTAAATAGCACTTAAAAAGCAATCTATTACAAACAAAATACCAAATAATGGCTTTTATGATGTTTTGCATTTCATGCTTACAGATTTGGAGAATGAACAAATTTTATCAGATCATCCTGTTAATCTATATTACTAAATATTTATATAGACAAACGTCATGGCCTTTATTAAACTTACTGAGTCAAAGTTATTAAGATGAAAATACTTTAGGAATACTTGTGATGGTAATTATTGTAGAAACTTCACAAAATTTAAAATCACATAAGAAACAAACCTCTGATATACTTTTAGAGCTTTGGCTGAGGTGGAAATATTCATCTAGTTTTACATGGGACTTAGTTATATGGTCTAGCTTTTTTTTTGTTTTGTTTTGTGTTGTGTTTTGTTTGTTTGTTTTTCAAGACAGGGTTTCTCGGTGTAGCTCTGGCTGTTCTGGAACTCACTCTGTAGACCAGGCTGGCCTCGAAATCAGAAATCCTCCTGCCTCTGCCTCCCAAGTTCTGGAATTAAAGGCGTGGACCACCACTGCCCACTGCTTCTTAACCACAGAGACAATGTGAATATATGTACTTCATGGTACTGTCAGAATCACTTCCCCATCATGGTAGACTATATGATTAAACCATGAGTTAAATAAGCAATTACTTCATTAAACTGCTGGATTAAGTATTTCATAACAACAATACAAAATGTAACTAATGCTGAACATTGATATCGAGAAGTGGGGACCTTGCTTTGAAGAACCTGATTATGTGTTTTTAAATGGATCTATAGGAGAAAAATGTAGAACGTAGAACAGTTATTTAGAGAAGTCTAAGGATGAGGAGCTTAATGAGCCAATCTTGTGGAATCTTCATTGTTCAGAATTCATAAAGAAAAATAAAACAGGGGAAATTTGGCTCAATAGGTTTCATAATGGATACATGGGTTCTATGTGTATTACAAATTGGATGCAAAGTCATTTTAATTGTAGTTTGACTGTGAATCTGGCTGCAATGTGTCCATATTCTGAAATTTGAGTAGGCTGAATTAAAAATATTAGACTAATTTATTATACATAGAATCTTTCAAAAAGCATTTAGGCAATAGTTCGACAGACTCTCATAACTTCATTTCTACATATAGTTAGGCATCAAGTTGACAATGGATAGAGTGGTGATGACTAATATTTTGTTTGATGAGACTGACAATCATCTAAGAAAATAATTTGGGTATGTCTCTAAGGGCATTTCCAGATAGGCTTTACCTTGGTAGCTGTATATACACTGGCTATACATGGTTCTGTTTTCTGAATTTACTACAAGGACAATAAGGGAAAAGATAGAATAGAATAACAGAATGTATATCTGTCATTTTTTGCTTTTTGTGACTATAGGTACAATATGACCAGCTCTTTCATGATCCTGAGACAAACTTCACTCGCATAATGGATTAACTTGCAAATCATGAGCAAAAATCAATCCTCCTTTTTCTGTGTGATCTTTTGTCAAATATGTTTTGCCACAGCTTTGAGAAAAGTAATTAATATAAGAAAGGGTTATGGCATTAATATTTAAACACATTTCCTATTTTTTCAATTTTGAAGCATTCATTCAAAACTGTAACATTTCCAAGTCTATGCACTGTATAACTAAGAAATTTCATAATAAATTTAAATCTATGGTAAAATATGAATATTCTTTATGATGTATTCCAGCATATATTTTGGGACATGAGTAGTATATGGCTCATATGAAGCACTAATTATTTTGACAGTAATTATTTTATGCTATGATATCATAATAAAGCTGTTACAAGTTTGCCTTTAGGGAATCCAAGGGAGTAGCCAAATGACTTAGAATGGTCTGTTATTTATGTTTTGATTGCATGAGGTTTCAAATGAATCCATATCATAGTTTATAAAAAGGTAAAATATTTTTCTTATTGCTTTTATTGGCATATTCATGATGAAACATGATTATAGTTTAGGTCAGAACTCTGAGTTTCTTCACGATGGTAAAGACACAACAGTATGTTATGATTTTATAGTTTTCAAAAGAGAGCCACATATTCTATTTTGTACTCAGGTTACTCATTGCTGAACTGAGTGCTAAAGATTGTAAGAAAATTTCCATTCTCAGGTTGACCTGCTTGAAAGTCTTCCTACATACAGCTCAAGAGTCACCCTTTTCTAGAACTGTGAAGATTCTGAATTGCATTAAGGTACAAATGGAAATTGATAACATGTTAAAATATTATTTCTAAAACCATTTTTAAAAGAATATTTTAGGTACTGAGGGAATTATGACAGATACGAAAATGTAATTTAGCAGTGATTTATTCACCCCTATTTCTCCTGTTTATCCTCTTTCTGTATTATTCCAGCATGATGGTTGGAATAACTGGGTAAATATAATAAATTTCAACCAACTACAACATATTCCTGTTTTGTATTGCAGACTTCTTTTCTTTAAATTGCCCAAATGAGACCTATCTTTCTGTTTTATTAACACTGTACTTTCTAAAATGCCACCTCCAAATATCCCATATAGATATCTGAACAGCAAGCTGATTAGTATGTAAACCAAGACATTTTATTTCCCTAAAATGTCATCTAAAGTTTATTTTATTTAGTAGAATTTTTGCACATGCTTATCTTAGCCTATTTCAATAGAGAATACATTGCTCCCATACTCTCTTGTTAGTCAGTATCACTTGTTCTTATAACACACACATACACACACAGAGAAAGAGACAGAGACTTTTCCTTCAATAATTAGGTAAAACTTTTATCTACTAATCAGCAATATAGATTGAACAGAATATATGAAAATGAGCATATGAGGTAATACCAAAAAGAAAATTACTATAATATGATGCAATAAAATATAATATTTGTGATTATAAGGGAATATTTTATTAGAGTTACTTTAATGAAATTCTATGTCATTGGAGTCCTGACATTTCACATCAAATTAAGAATAACCTATCTCAACTAAAAGTAGTAATGATAATGATAAAGCCCATGGAAGGATTTTAATCACTATAATGTATTGAAAAGTCATATCTTCAAAATATTGGCAAGAACTCCAAGATTGAATGGAAAAAGAGCATAAGAACAAGAATTGTCAAACAGTCTGGGTCAGATTGATGTCTGGTTGATTACTGTCTCAATTATGATCATGGAAGGTCTTATATGTTTTAAAGTTATTACAGTTAAATTTCCTTAGAGACACAAACCATACTGAATCTAAAGATAAGTGTTGACAGAATAAACAATTTTTAGTTGATTTGCAGGGTAGTTACATGTCATATGTATCATATGGAAGAAGGAAAATTTGTTCCCAATTTGATGATCACATCTTCTTAGAGGGTCAGCCTTGTCACTGAGTCATCTGCAAACAAACTTCAACTGTTCATACATGGGTTACAGCAATGTATAAAGACTTCTTGATAGTCCTCTGTAGTTTGGAATAAATGATGTAAATGACAGCAGTTAATACAATTGGGAAAATTTTAGCTAATTTATCTTTTTTTCAGCTTTGAAGGGAGATCATTAGTGGCTTAAAGTAGATATCATGGTTGAGGTTAGAGTTGAGTAAAAATTTGTCTCAAAGTTTCAAACAATCAAAAACAAAGAATATAATGGAAGATAGTCAAGCTTTTATCCTAGCCTTAGATATCCATTGGAATAGTGATCTTATAAATGAAGCATCATCATCACTGTTATAGTTTTCTTAAAGAACCTGTTATGAAAATAGTTGACACAGTAAATTGTTCCAACTTCTTTGTTCCCAAAACTCCCATGCATCTAATAAAATTAAAGGCTAGGTTGAGTCTATAGGCTAGGTAAAAAATCTTGCATTTTTTATGTATCTTTAATTTTTCTTTTTTCTTTACCACATTTTTCCATATTCACTACTCATTTTGTGAACCAAAACCCATGCTAAAACCATGGAAATTTCTTCCTAAACATATTATGACTATCTTTGAAAAATAAAACAAGACTAATATATCATATAGTGTTCTTGCTAATTAGTCTTTATTTTAAAATGTATGAGTTAAGTTTACATACCTCAGTTGCAGAAAACATACTTAGCTACTTAACATGAACAAAGACCTAAGCTTGTGTGGTGGGGAGGGTGAATTAGGATTAGAAAGAAAGAAATAGGGAGGGGGGAACTGAGGAAACAAGAGAGGCAAGAAAAGAGAGGAAACACACACACACAGAGAGAGAGAGAGAAAGAGAGAGAGTTAAGAGGAAGAAGGCAAGGTTACAAAAGTGAGTTCAGAAAAAAATGACTAATTTATGGAAATGTAGTAGTAATTTAGGCAGTTTCCTGACTATTTTCCACTTAATGTCTTTATACTTTGATATATTTGTGACTTTGCCAATAATAATTCATTTTTCTTCATCTGACAGGCAGTGCAATAATCGATTATGCCCAATATCACTGCAGTAACTGAATTCTTCCTGATGGGTTTCTCTGAGCTCCACGAGCTACAGACTCTATTCGGAGTGTTATTTCTAGTGATATACCTGGGGATTTTAATGAGTAACCTCCTCATCATCCTTCTCATCACTGTGGATCTGAAGCTCCAAACACCCATGTACTTCTTCTTGAAGAATTTATCCCTTTTGGATTCTTTCTTGTGTCTGTTACGATTCCAAATATCTTTGTCAATAGCCTTACTCACAAAAATTCTATTTCCATACTTGGATGTGCATTTCAGATGTTTTTCATGACTTTTCTTGGATCAGGAGAAGTATTTGTTCTTACTACAATGTCATACGACCGCTATGTTGCCATTTGCAATCCCCTACACTATGAGACCATTATGAGTAGTGTTACCTGTGTACTGATGATGAGTGGTTCCTGGGGCTCTGGATTATTCTTTGGAGTCATGTACACAGCTGGCACATTTTCGATGCTTTTCTGCGGCTCTAACATGATCCCACAGTTTTTCTGTGATGTTCCATCACTTTTAAGGATTTCGCTGCTGGATCACTCATGATCATTTACATATGTCTTGGAATTGGTGCTTGTCTGGGCATGTCTTGTTTTATCTGTGTTGTGATTTCCTACTTTTATATTATCTCCACTGTGTTGAAGATTCCTACTACTAAAGGTCAGTCCAAAGCATTTGGTACCTGCCTTCCCCACCTCACTGTTTTCAGTGCTTCCATTGCTACTGCTAGCTTTGTCTACCTGAAGCCACCCTCAAGTACAGCATCTCTTATAGATAAATTGTTTTCTGTGTTGTATATTGTGCTACCACCAGCACTTAATCCTGTGATCTACAGCTTAAGAAACAATGATGTTGATAGTGCTCTGAAGAAATTGCTTCAAAATCTCTACTCAAAAGACTTCATTTAACACATCAAAATGTTTGAGAGTGACATAGTCCATCAGAGTTAATAGGGACATTTTATGATTTTTTTACCTTTAAAAAATGTGAGAAATTTCGATATTTAATCGTTTAGTAGCTCATTTCATTTGAAACAAATTAGTATATAAACCATATAAATTAACAAGAAAGATTAACCCTGATTTCTATGAGATTCTGTGAAGTTGTGAGAAGGAATAATCATAGAGAATGCAACAAATCAAGTGGCTTACTGGAGATTTACCTTGGTGTATAGTGCAGCAGAGGTGATAGAGGTATACAGTGTATTTGCAGAAATGAGTGTTTCCATTCTGTGCTTGTATGATCATTGTGTATCTCTTTGTCTAACATCTGCATTCCAAAAATATTCACTTCTAACTCTGAAGGCAAATACTTTCTATCTGAGGTTGTTTAAGAAGTGGTGGAATCTTTAATAACTATAGTAGAAATCATTTGTCTATGACTCATTTCTTTCTTGTATTTTGGTTTTTTTTTTTTGTTTTTTTTTTTTTTTTTCAGTGTCTCCCTGATTGGAAAGACTTCTCTTTACTAAGTGTTGTATTCTGGAGATTTTGATTTATCAAAATGAGCTTTCCATGTAAAACAAAAATCTAGTTTTCTATGCATTTTCCATGATGCCATTCTCACTTTCAACTGTGTTAAGGGTATTTATATTAGTATAACCATGTATTACTTTTAGGAAATGGTACATGGATCAGGTCAGTCAGTGTTTAGCTCTCTCATTATCCTATCTCATTTTGTCTAGCATATAAAACAACAACAACAAAAACTATTCTTAGTTACCAAATAAAGGGACATTCATTTCTACTATATGCTCTGATGCTATCATTATTCATGCACCCCTAAGCAATATAGAAGTCTCTAAAGCCCCCTTAAACCACCAGGACATCATCTTCTACTAGTGGAATCTGAAACGTTAGCAAACATTGTTAAAAAAGTGGGCCCACTGTGCCAACTCATGATTTCAACCATTATTTCTATATTACTTTGGCTAACTCAACTTCAGTGAAAACTATGTCTAATTTATAGCAAAATAAGAAATAAGTAAATGCTATTACACTGGAGATACCCCTTAAACAATACTTGCTAACATACAAAAGATGCCTTTGAAAGCATAATTCTCACTTACAATTTCATCTTCTCTTTCATTTGTTCATTTCAGATGTCCTTTCATTTTTTAAATAACTTTTGCTTACTCACCTTTATGTCTTTTTATAAATTATTAAAGCTCAAAGTATTAAATTTGAGCCAAAACTTTGAAACATATAGAAAAAAACCATTAAGATAGAGGTATAGAATAATAATTCTTTTTTAAAGATTTTTTAATATTATTTTTAATTTTCTATAATTTCATTCACGATTTCTGTATATTATTCCCACTTTACACTCATCTTCTTCCAACACACTTCATGATCTCCCTGCATTTATTTTAAATTCGTCTTCTCTTTTTAAAAGTTATTATTGTTTTGCATACACACACACACACAAACACACCTATTTTTTGATGCAGTATAAAAGAATCTGAAGGGAGTTTTGTGGCTTGATTAATATCTAGTGGTTTCTTTCATTTATTAACTTATATAAGGAGGTAAACAGAGGGGAGTAGCAAGTTTCAGAAGAAGAAAACACATGTAAACTTTCTCATTCAGAAACAAAACAGATAAACAGTAAAACTATACAAATATAGACTGAGAAATAGAGATACATATAGGAAAAGTCAGACTACATCTACAAAGTGTCAATATCATGCTGCTGCTTCAATCAAAATGATGTTTAGATGTAAAGTGAAATTTTAGTTGTCGTAGAAGACATACAGTTATGAATGTAGACCCAATAATTACATGGAGGCCATGGAATCCTAAAAAAAGCTAGATATTTCTTGTTCTTAATATTTTTATATACATTTTTCTTTGAAAAAAAACTTGCTTTCTAAATTGTGAACAATGTGTCCTCAAAGGTTTAGAATAAAAGTTGACTAAATTGATGTAAATTATATTAAATGAAATATATGCTTCAAATGAAACACATAACCACATCAAAGAGAAGAGGAAACCAATAAAAATACTTTTTAGCAAGATTCTTTGGCATATATACTGTCTGAGAGTTGTGTGGTAGGGATATAAAAAAATCTTCTTTGGCATAAGGAAGAATCTTACAGGGGTCATGTGACCACAATGTTCGGAAGTTTTGCTATGCATATTTTATGGTCTTGAAAATAAGAACATGTTTGACATTTCATGGCTCTAGAGATTTCTGGAAAGGAATGTAGAAAAATAAAACAAAGATACAAAACAAAGCAAGTCCATTATAACTCATATTAGTACTACTCTCATAGTTCCAGCAGAGTATGTGACAGCAATAATTCAAGGGTGGGAGGATTCAGTTTGCCTCCTGGTTTCAGGAAGCACTAATCCAACATGGCAAGGAAGACCTTGCTTTTGAAGAGGTTTTGCTGTTTCAAGAGGAGTGTGCAGTACCCCATTTACATACTTGTTGAGCAGATGGCAGACAGCACTAGAAAAGAAACAAGGTTCAAAGCCTCGGGACTTCCCAACATTTGTCCATCCACAGCTAGGCCTCCATTCTTGATTCCAAAGCACTACAAAACAGGTTGATCATCTGGGGACAAAATATGAAAAGAAATGAGCAATTATATTATACAAGCAAATGTTAAGAGATAAAGAATATTATAGAGTCTCTATATGAGACTATGATATAAATTACACAAAACACATATAAATTGATGCATGAATAGCAGCAGTCAAGATTCGAGTGACAATCTTGACTTAAATGTTTTCTTTAGCTAGCATTTTATGATGACATTTTATATACAAATATAATTTTACTTCTCTCATGTTCTTGAACACTTAACCTTTCAATAGTTCACTTATTCATCTCAATTTCTTTTTCTTTTCACCTGAATCTGATAATAATTTTTGAGAATGGCATTTTCAACAAAGCCACCCACTAAAATAGTTAAGACAAGCTGATATGTGTTACTTGTGAAGATAGCATGTGGAATAGGAATATGAGCATAAATACAATTCTGATTAATGAGGAGAAAATCAAAAATGAAGAATTATGCTCTAGTAATTCATTGTATCCTTACAGTTCTCAATGTTGTCTAGGATGTCAAAGACCAACTTTGACATCCAGGGGGTAAACTAAGTTGATCAGGAAGGTGTGGTATCAGCATTTGCGATCAGTGCTGAGAGCACCTGACAGGGGTCAGCACTAAGAGGGGCTCAAGGACGTTGGTTCAGATAGCAACCAGCAGGGCTATTGCCTATGGCAGCCAACAATTAGAGAAATTACACAGCTGAATTCTTTCTGAAGGAACAGTTTGATTCAGTGGGGCTGCCACTCCCTGTCGCCAGCAGAAAACAAAACTCTCTTAAATCTTAGGGCTCTCAAAAAAGAAAAGGAAAAGAAAAAGTTCATACACGCATACACATAATGATTGGATGAAGCACAAGGCAAACTCTAATACCTTCATACCTACACATACATAAATAAATACCTACATATACACATATGAATGCATATATAGATACATACATACATGCACACACATATGAATATATACTAACATACATACATACATACAAAATATTTATACATTGATGAGATGGCAAGCAGGGTAAAGCATTTTACACACACACACACACACACACACACACACACACAATACCCCTGGTGTATGGATGGATGAAACTTCTAACACATTTCAACACAAACTTTACACACATACATCCATTAAGAATTGATGGCTGGAACAACATTCCAACAACTTTATTATTTCTCCCATAGTTTATATATCACAGCAATATCTTTCAAGCAGTATACATTTACAATGTGAGTACATTCTAGTTTTCTTCTAGTTAATAACTATAAAAATATGTTCCACAATATCTTTACAAGAAATAATGTTATGTAGTACAGGTAAAGTAAACGAATTTTCCAAAGAATCCACATACATTTGTAATTAAACAAGTTTGTAAAGATTTAAAGTATGAGCAAGCAAAGTAGATTTCTCAGCCAGTTTCTCTTACTGGCAGACTGCATGGTTAAAAAGAAAATATTGTTTTGTTTATCTTCAAAAGTAATCCTATAAGAATATTAAAATAACTGTATATCTAAACTTTTATATAAAAACCAGTTATACCTATTTTAAATCTGCAGAATGCATATCTACTCATCAGCAATTTTATTAGAACATATTAGGAAGCTGAGAGCAAAAATGGATATAAGCAATCAATCACCAGTCCAGCCTCAGTAAGAGTCACATCAGCCAGTGCTGCCATTGTTTTTATCTCCTAACCTTAAAAAGTAGCCAGTTTAACTATTAAGAGTATGTCTTTCTGAACTTCAAATTATTCCCGAAGATTCAATACATCAGATCCAGTATCTAAAATGTCTTACCTGTAGCTTCAATAACAATTTTAATTTTCCTGATGCTTTCTAAGTGTGGTGCTCATTACTAACAATCTATAGCTCTAAGTTCATTCCTAGGGTGGTGCTTGAGTTATTAATCTGCTCCAGCAGCAATGCCCTGAAATGATCAAACACTATTGTTCTGAGTGCAAGAGATACTACCCAGTGATGGGCTAGAAGCCCCTTTAGAGTTTTCACACAATTCTTAGATTAAAAGGGATATGAGGGCAAAAAGCAGAACAGAGATCGATAACAGCATAAAATCCACAGTACATGTAGTCCCATGTCTCTCTGATGCATACACATTATGACTATGCTAACTGATGGGTCAAATTCCATGAGTTTTAAAGCCGTTTGTTGTTCCTCCTGCATGGCCCTTGTCATAGTCTAAATTTAGAAATTAAACCATCTCAGAGTAAAACACAATTACAAATAAAAACAGCATAATTCATAAATAAATTTAAAAATTTACATTTGTTCATAAAGGTGACTTAGAAAAATCAATACCTTAGTTCAAATCATTGAAACTTTATTGGCACTAAGTAAAAAGTTAGTCATATGTAACACTAACTATCCACTAGATTCTTTTTCTTACATTGAGTACTACCCCTGGCCTAAAAATTTTCCATGTGTCATTTATTAATAAAAATATATGAAAATAAAATAATATTAAGTGAATAAACTATGACACCAGTGGAAATGAAATGAGTATTAAAAGACCCTTTAATTATCTATGTTTTTATTGATACCATAAATAATACACATAAAAGGAATAAAGACTATTTAATTTGAATATCTTACTGAAAATTGTCATTTACAAAGGGAATCTTACCAAGTCTAGGTTTCTATGGCTTATTTTTTTTTAATCTATCCAGTTTTTACTTCCTTGACAGTTTTTACTTCTACTCATTTTTTCACATTCATGTAGCAGTTTTATTTTAATTATTTTATTTATTTAAATTCCACTTGTTGCCTCTCCCTCTGTAACCCCTCCCAAAGTTCCTCATCCTAGTACTCCCCTTGCCTCTGAGACAGTGTTCCCTCCACCCCACCAACTCCCTTTTCCCTAGAGCCTCAAGACTGTCGAGGATTAAGCTCATCTTCTCACTGAGGCCAGAACAGGTAAACCTCTGCTAAATATGTGCCAGTGGTCTCCCTCTAATCAGTCCATGTATGCTCCTCCTTGGTGGCTCAGTCTCTGGGAGCTCCCTGGGGTCTGGGTTAGTTGAGACTGCTGATCTTCCTATGGGGTCACTCTCCCCTTCAGCTTCTTCAATCCTTCCCTAGTTCAACCATAGGAGTCCTTGACTTCAGTCCAGTGGTTGGATGTAAGTATCTTCTTCTATCTCAGTCAGGTGCTGGTATCTCAGAGGACAGCCATGCCAGGCTCCTCTCTGTAAGCACAACATACCACAGTAATGTCAGGCCATAATGCCCCCATCCATGAGATGAATCCCAAGTTGAGTCACTCATTGGACCTCAGTCTTTTCACTATGTTTGACCCTGTAGTACTTTTAGACAGGAACAATTCTGGGTCAGGAATTTTGACTGTGGTTTAGTAACCCTGTCCTTCTACTTGTGGCCCTGTCTATCTATTGGAGGTAGAAGCTTCAAGATCTCTTTTCCAATGTTATGCATTTTGGCTAAGATCACCCTCAATGAGTCCTGAGAGTCTCTCACCTGTTAAGTCTTTAGTATTTTCACAGGGGGCTGCTCATTTCCTTCATTCTCTTGGCCCTATGGGCCTCTCTCTTGTCCACTCCATCATATCTGATCCTGTTCCCATGTGCCTTTCCCCCTCCCTTCTCCCACAAAGGTCCCTCACTCCCTCTGTCTCACTTGATTACTTCCCTTCCCCCTTCTAAGTGTGGGTGAAGCCTCCTCACTTGGGCTTTTCTGCTTGTTAGACTTTTTAGAGTCTGTAGGTTATATCCTAGGTATTCTGTACTTTTGGCTGATAACCACTTATCAGTGAGTACATACCATGTGTGTCTTTTTGTGACTGAGTTACCTCTTTCAGGATGATATTTTATAATCCACACATTTGTCTGAAAAATTCATTATGTATTCATTTTTAATAGCTGAGTAATATTCCATTGTGTAAATCAACTACATTTTATGTATCCATTCTTCCATTGAGTATCATCTGGGTTGTTTCCAGCTTCTGGATAGTTCAATAATATGTTATTAACATAATGGAGCAGATGTCCTTGTGGTGTGTTGGAGCATCTTTTGGGTATATGCCCAAAAGAGGTATAGCTGGGTTGTCAGGTACAACTATTTCCAGTATTCTAAGGTACAACCAGATTGATTTCCAGAGAGGTTGTACCAGTTTGTAATCTCACCCGCAATGGAGGAGTGTTCCTTTTCTCCACATCCTCTCCAACATGTGCTATCATCTGAGTTTTGGATCTTAGCCATTCTAATTGATGTAAAGTGAAATCTCAGAGTCATTTTGATTTGCATTTTGCTGATGACTAAGGACTTTGAACTTTTCTTTGTGTTTCTCAGACATTAGAGATTCCTCTGTTGTGAATTCACTGTTTAGCTCTGTACCTCATTTTTTATTTATATTGTTTGGTTTTTTGGAGGTTAGCTTCTTGGCTTCTTTATATATTTTGGGTATTAGCCCTGTGTCAGAGGTGGGGTTAGTGAAGATTTTATTCCAGTCTGTAGGTTGCTGGTTTGTCCTTACAGAAGCTTCTCAGTTTTGTAAGGTCTCATTTATCAATTGTTGATCTTAGAGTCTGAGCCATCGGTATTCTGTTCAGGAATGAGTTCGAGTCTCTTTCCTACTTTCTCTTCTATTAGATTCAGCGTATCTGGTCTTATGTTCTGGCCCTTGATCCACTTGAACTTGAGCTTTGTGCAAGTTGGTAACATGGCTCTATTTCCATTCTTACATACAGTCCACCAGTTAGACCAGCACTATTTATTGAAGGTGCTTTCCTTTTTCTACTGTATATTTTTGGCTTCTTTGTCAATAATAGAGTGTGCATAGGTTTGTGGGTTTACTTCTGGGTCTCGATTTTATTCCATTGATCAACCTGACTGTCTCAGTACCAATACCATGCATTTTTATATTAATCATTATTGTTTTGTATTACAGCTTGAGGTCAGGGATAGTGATTCTCCCAGAAGGCTTCCCAATTTCTCCTGCACAAACCCCCTATACCCTCCTCCCTGCCTCTATGTAGGTGCTCCCACACCTGCCCACCCACTCCTGCCTCAATGCCCTATCATTCCCCTACCATTGGTCATTGAACCTCCTTTTATTGTTGAGAATTGTGTTGGCTATCCTGGGTTTTTTGTTTTTCTATATGAAGTTGTGACTTGCTTTTTCTACGTCTGTGAAGAATTGACTTGGAATTTTGATGGGAATTGCATTGAATCTGTAGATTGCTTTTGGTAAGATGACCATTTTCACTTTGTTCATCGCACCAATCCATAAACATGGGAGATCTTTCCATCATGTGCAGTTTACTTCAGTTTCTTTTATTCAGGAATTTGAAGTTCTTGTCACATATACATATCTTTCACTTGTTTGGTAAGAGTTACACCAAAATATTTTATGCTATTTGTGCCTATTGTGTAGGGTGTTATTTCCCTAATTTCTTTTTCAGCCTGTTTATCATTTACATAAATAAGATACTTATTTGTTTGAGATAATTCTATATCTTGCCACTTTGCTGAAGTGCTGTCAGCTGTAGTAGTTCTCTAGTAGAATTTTTGGCATGGTTAATGTATACTATCATATAATTTGCAAATAGTGATACTTGGACTTCTTCCTTTCAGTTTGTAACTCCTTGATATCTTTGTGCTGTCTAATTCTTCTAGCTTCGAGTATTATATGGAAAAACAGGAAGAGAGCAGGCAATCTTTTCTTGTCCCTGATTTTAGTGTGATTGCTACTAGTTTCTCTCCATTTACTTTGATGTTGGTTGTTGGTTTGCTATATATTGCCTTTTCCATCTTAGGTATTTATGATACTGTTCTTCTAGGACTTTGAACATGTAGGATTTTTATTTGGAGGCTGTTTTGCATCTATGAGATAATTGTGTGAATTTTACTTTGAGTTGTTAATAGTATATTGAACCCTCCCTGCATCCCTGGGATGAAGACTACTTGATTGTGATGAATGATGGTTTTGAGGTGTTCTTGTATTTGGTTTGTGAGAATTTTATTGAGTATTTTTGCATGAATATTCAGAAGTGAAATTGATCTGAAGTTATTTTTTGTTGAGTCCTTGTGTGGTTTAGATATCAGAGTAAATGGTGGCTTTCATAGAGAGAATTAGGTAGTGGTCCTTCTGTTTCTATTTTATAGAATAGTTTGAAAAATATTGACATTTGCTCTTCTTTAAAGATTTGGTAGAATTCTGCACTAAAACCATCTGGCCCTCGGCTATTTTTATTTATTTATTTGATTAGAAAGTTTTTATGAGTATTTTTATTTCCTCAGAGGTTATGAGACTGTTTAGATAGTTAACCTGATCTTGTTTTAACTTTGGTAATGGTATCTGTCTAGAAAATTATCCATTTTATCTAGATTTTTCAGTTTTGTAGAATATAGGCTTTTGTAGTAGATTCTGATGATGTTTTTTTCAATTTCCTTATTTTCTGTTGTTATGTTTCTCTTTCATTTCTGACTTTTTAAATTTAGATACTGTTTCTGTGCCCTTTAGTTAGTTTGGCTAAGGGTTTATCTATCTTGTTGATTTTCTCAAAGAGCCATGTCTTGGTTTCGCTGATTCTTTGTATCTTTCTTGTTTCTAAATGGTTGATTTGAGCACTTAATTTGATTATTTCCTTTTGGAAATAATCCTTTTAATAATTCCAAGTCTATTCCTTTTGGGTATGTTTTCTTTTTTCTGTTGTAAAGCTTTCAGGTATGATGTTAAGTTGCTTGTATGGGATCACTCCAATTTTTTTATGAAGGCACTTATTGCTTTGAATTTTCCTCCTAACATTGTTTTCATTGTGTTTCTTGTATATTGCACAATGATGGAACCTGTTGAATTATCCAGACTATTAGATTGTATCTTTTTATTGGGGAATTGAGTCCATTGATGTTAAGAGAGAAATAAAAACTCAAAAAAAAAAAAAAACCAGCTGTATGTTAACTTCTGTTACTTTTGATTTTTTTTCAGCGATATTATGTGTTTATGATTCTCTTTTTTTTTTTTTTTGCTTTTTTTTTGGTGAAATCTTAGATTTTTCTGTTTTCTTTGGTGTAGACATGCTTCTTGCATCGGAGATTTCATGGCATTATCTTCTGTAGAGCTGGATTAGTAAAACGATATTGTTTAATTTAGTTTTGTCATAGAATATCAAGGTTTCTCATGAATGATAATTGAGAGTTTTGCTGGGTATAGTATGCTGGGCAGCATTTGTGTTCTCTTAGGGTCTAGATAACATTTGTCCAGGATCTTCTGGCTTTTAGAGTCTCTGTTGAGAAGTCTGATGTCATTCTCATAGGTCTGCCTTTATATGTTTCTTGATCTTTTTTTCTAACAGCTTATTTTGATGTTCAATGGAAGCGTCTGTAGTGGTTTAAACTGTGACACATGCTAAGACACACTTATATATATATATATAAAAAAAAAAAATAAAAAACGGTGTAAGTTCCACTCATTCCTATGTCACAGTAACTGGGAACTGAAGTCAGGGCTTTACTGGGTAAATTTTAACTAACACTAATAATACCCAAGATACAGTTCAAAGAATTCAAAAGAGTAAACAAGATGAAAGGCCCAAGTGAGGACACCTCAGTACCACTTAGAAGGGAGAAGAAGCAATCACAAGGGGGAGAGAGGGAGGGACTTATGAGGGAAAGTGGACAGGGTAAGGGGAAAGAGGGGAACCTGATCTGGTATTGGACTGGGGAAAAGGACTGAAGCCCTGAGGGCAAGATGAAAGAATGGAAACAGGCAACCTCAGGTAGTTGGGGGGACACTCCAGAATGTACTAAGACCTGAGAGGGAGAGACTCTCAGGACTCAAAGGGAGGGACCTTAGAAGAAATGTCTTATAGTGAGGAGAATGAACTTGTAGAGACCACCTCCAGCAGAAATCAGGGCATCAAGTGAGGGATGGGGTTGCCATCCCACAGTCAAAACTCTGACCCATAATTGTTCCTTTATGAAAGAACTGCCTGGAAGGAAATCAAGAGGAGTCTGAGGAAAAGGATGTCCAGTGACAGGCCCAAAGTGCAATCCAGCTCAAGGGAATGACACTATTAGTGTCCCAAGGCTTGACACTATTACTGAGGCTATGGAGTACTCATAAAAGGGACCTGTCATGACTGCCCCAAGAAAGACCCAACAAGCAGCTGAAAGAGTCAGATGTAGATATTTACACCAAACCAATGGACAGAAGCTGCTGACTACTGTGGTTGAAGTAAAGAAAAGCTGGAAGAAGCTGAGGAGTGAGATGACCCTGTAGGAGGACCAGCAGTCTCAATTAACCCAGACCCCTGAGATCTCTCAAACACGGACCACCAATCAGGCAGCATATACCACCTGTTATAAGGCCCCCAACACATATACAGCAGAGGACAGCTAGGTCTGGGTTCAGTCAGAGAAGATGAACCTAACCTTCAAGAAACTGGAGGCCCCAGGGAGGTTAGAGGTCTGCTGGGGTGTGGGGGTGTAGGATGGGACATCATCATGAAGACAGGTTGACAGGGAGGAGATATGGGATGTGGAATAGTCAGAGGGTGGACTGGGAAGGGAATAAAATCTGGAGTGAAAAGAAATGAATAAATGAGTAAATAAATAAATAAATAAATAATTTAAAGTTCAAATAATCATACTGTGAGTAAATATTATGACTAATTTTGCTTTTCATGGGAATTGGTTTTAGTGACTGAGAAATTTTTATCAAGGCATCATGTGTTTTTCTATTACCAAATATTTATTTGTATCAATATCATGAATTATACCTAAATCCTTCTTTGTAAAAGTAATTTAGATGAAATTCATCAAGAATAGTTTTGATGTTATTGTTAGTGACTTTACAGGAGTTAGAATTACCTGAGACATGAACCTCTGAATACATGTTCATGGAGGTTTGTCTGAGCCAGGGCAATTCATGCATTTATTGTGGGACAATATTCTATGGTGTAGGATCTCAACATTAATAAACAGGAGTGAGTAATTGGGGTGAGACAATTTATATTTCTCTGGTTCTTTCCCAAGATGCATTTGTCCATCTACCTCATGGTCCTGACATTCCTAAGAAGATAAATTTTTGACCAAACAATGCAGTAAAATAGTAAGGAACTCCTTGGTAATACTATGAAGTTTTTTTTTTCATAGAAATATGAAATATAACTAATAAAGAACACTGGTATCAAGAAGTGTGTGTTTTCTTATGATAAACTGGGTTATATGTTTTTCAATATTGAGGAACATATTTATCAGAGGAAGGTGAGAAAATTTAGATGCTTTAGAGAAGCCTAATAATAGAGATTAGTACGAGATTCTGGTAGACTCTTCATAGACAGAATTCCTTGAAAACTAAAACAGTCCAGATTTGGGTCATGAAGCTTCATAAAGCAAATGTTTATTGGTGTTGTAAATTGGACGGAAATCATTTTTGTTGTATTCTGAGAGTTAACTTGAATGCAATTGATAGTACTCTAATATATTTAGTCAGGCTGTATTCAAACTATTGAACTAAGTTTTGTTTTTTGGCATAGGCCATGGCATGGTTACTACTCAGTGCTTTTAGTCATGACTGTGGTGAGAAATTTAGAAAAGATAAGAAAACCTATGCCTAAGCAGTTAGTCTAAGGAAATTTAAGGTTATAAATGATAAGATGAACAAAATCAACTTTAATAGGGGCATTAAGGCAAACCACCATTTCATACATGGAAAAGTAGGAAGGATTTTTTAAAATTAAAATCCCACCTATCAAAATGTTAAAATGTATATATGTTGAAGGAAGAAATTCTCAACTTAGTGTGTCTTACTGGTTCTCTTCTGCAAACCCCTTACTTAGGAAAATACTTCCCACAGTAGTGTCAAAGGCATGCAGAGGCCACTGAAACTGTGGTTCATGGTCCAGGTTAAATTACACTTGACAGTAGAACTCCCCAGTGCCACAAATATGATATTATTGTGTTTTAATGAGTATATAACAATTCAGGTAGATGAAAACTAAGGTTTCAGCAAGCTTGCAGGGGCCAGAAAATGTTTGGCAGTTTAACATGGATTTACTGCCAGTAAGGTTTGAGAGAAGACTGAGAAAATAAAGCTTAGAATGCAATTGAACTCCATTATGTTGGCAATGCTGAGAGAATGGTGTGTCTAGCAAGGTGTCGCCTCCCAATCCGACCAGCAGACAGAAGACAACTAACTCGGGAACTTCTTCCAGCACAGTTTATTCAGGAAACCTTAACATCCAAAAGCCCCCATCCTTCCTTCCCAGCCCTTAAATCTCTGTATCTCCTCCAACCAGAATCTGCCACGAAGTCCTTCTGGATTGGTGCTGAGCCCATATGTCACATGGCCTGATCTTATGTAACGATGAACAAGCAAAATGCATGCAAAGTGTAGCCTAGTCTACGTGCCACCCAGGCTCCCTGAAATGGCGAGCCAGCACGCTCAAGGCGTCTGGCACCATGCCAGGCACCATCTTAAATATCGCTCCCCAGAGCAATGAAAGAAACAGATGTATTGAAGAGCCAGCTAAATTAAAATCCATATAGAGCTATAAGTTGAAAAACTGGGTGTGGAGTAGCTGAAGCATATGGAAGTCCAGATGAATATATCATAAAACCCAGATTCAAAATAGGTAGAATTTTTGATGTTTTTCATACTTGATAATAGTCTTACTCTTAAATGATCTTTTTTGCTTTTCACTTATTATTATGTTGTATAATAGAAATTATAGCCTATGCTTTTGCATGGATGGTGTGTACAATTTATTTTCATTGGTAAGGCAAGACAAGAAATTGCTCAGAGCTTTCAGATAAATTTGGATTAATACCTAAAAGTTGTATATTTTATTTTAAATTATGTCTCTGTAAGTATGTGATGTGGTGAGTACATCTAACTGAAGATGTCATTAGAAGGCAGAATATGTTTGTTGAGTGGTGTTATGAGTAGTTTTGGGTGGCCTACTGTCAATGCTGAGAACAAGTTGGAGGTCTCAGTATGAATAATACCAGCTCCCAATTACCCTGTTATCTCTACAAGACCCTGGGTAACAGATGTTTGAACATTTCTAAAACTTCTAAGACATCAGTAATATTTATAAGTGTTAGAAACATATTTGGCGTTATGAAAGGAACGTGAGATTTCAAGAACCACTGTGTAGTAGTATGCATAAACGTAATACATTTGGGCATCAAGTCAAAATAATGCATTTTGGCAACTCTGTCAAAGACATGGACTTGGGATGACTAAGATTTATTGCCATCTTAATGAGGCATAGATTTTAGATTTAAGAATTAAGAGAAAGTGTCTCTAAGGTTATTTTGAGAGAGGCTTGACCCCTGTAGAACGATGTATCCTGGTTATCTGTGGCTCTATTTTCTGCATGAATGCCTTTGGCAGAAAAAAAGAAAATTGGGCAGACTTCCTTTACAGTGGTATAGTTTTTTTTTTTTTTTTTTATTTTCTGCTTTCTAACTGTAACTACATTACCAACTCTTTCATGATCATACAACTATACCTTCTCTGCTATCATGGACTGTAAATTCAAGCCATGATCTAAAGTCAATCCTCTCTTTTTCATGTTGTCCTTTTCCCCATGTATTTTGAAACATACCTTAGAAAAGTTATTAATACAGGTAGTAAGACAAGAATCTTTATACATAGTCCCTTATATTTGTAGTTTGTAATGTTTGTTTATAATCAAAACATTATTCCTAACTCTATACACTGTGCACCTAAGGGAATACAAAATAAATTTAATTACTTATATAATAGCATGTTCTTCAGGATATATTGTAGTGTATTACTAGAGACTGACATAGCTTATCTGTAGAAAGTACCAATTATTTTAACACTCACTGTCTTACTACATGAGTCCTTAATAAGGCAATCCAGAAAACATTGCCTTTGGTGACTCCACAGAGTTGCCAAGTTACACTAAAAGGTCTGTTAGAAATATTTTGATTATATAATGTTTCAAATCAATTCACATCTAAGTTTATAAAATGTTAAAATGTCTTTCTGATGCTTATATTTGGATTCTCTGGCTAAGATATGATTACAGTCTAGGTCAGAACTTTTGAGTTTTCTAACAACTCTTAAGACAGGGCAATATAATATAATTTCAGAATTTCCCAATGACAGATACATGGTCTATTTTCTTTTCAGGTGATCCACCACTAAACTGAACTTTAAGATTTGTGGAAAATGTCTCCTCCTCAAATTGACCAGCTACAAAATCTGAAGAGTAACTCTTTTCTAGGAATGTAATGATTCTGAATTACTTTGTAAATTACAAATTTCAAATTTACATTTATAAACCCATAAAATATCCCCTCCAAAGAGAAAAGTCACCAAACCACATCTTTGCTCAGAGGATGGGGATGAAATCACCATGGACAATTCCACTGATATATATACAGAAACCAAACAGTATATGTGAGCAAACCTGGTTCTGCTGAGTCTTGGTCCTCACACAATGTTGAAGATGCCCATGACCAGACGCCAGTGGTAAAACCCTTGCTCCCCAGTGCCTCGGCTGGTGCTCCTGATGCTGAATTCAATCCAAATACTGATCACACCCGGGACAATGCTCAGAGTTTGACTCTGCCTCAACTTTCTTCTAGAATGAAACACATTAAGCAGAAAATGGCCAAAGACCACCTCCAGTTTGTAGGATTTGAAGCGACAGACTTGCATGGTGTCTCTAGATCTAAGAGCATCCCTGCACAATTTTTTCTTTTTTTTTTCCTTTGGTTTTTCGAGACAGGGTTTCTCTGTGTAGTCCTGGCTGTCCTGGAACTCACTCTGTAGACCAGGCTGGCCTCGAACTCAGAAATCCGCCTGCCTCTGCCTCCCAAGTGCTGGGATTAAAGGCGTGCGCCACCAATGCCCGGCTGATCCGCGGAGTTTCCATGCCTCGTGGTTATCTGGAATTGATGCCGAACCCCAAGGACAATGAGGTGAATCACATAAGAGCCACATGCTTCAATAGTGACATAGTCCTCATGCCAGAGCTGTCGACTTTCAGAGTCTTGCCTTGGGCAGAGAGGACCGCACGGGTGATTTGTGACACCTTCATGGTGACAGGCGAGCCTCTGCTGACGTCCCCTAGGTACATCGCAAAGAGGCAGCTGCGCCAGCTGCAAGACGCCGGCTTCTGCCTGCTGTCTGCCTTCATCTATGATTTCTGCCTTTTTGGTGTGCCCGAAGTGATCAATTCAAAGACCATATCTTTTCCTGCTTCAACATTGCTGAGTAACCATGACCAGCCCTTCATGCAGGAGCTCGTTGATGGCCTGTATCACACCGGGGCGAATGTGGAGAGCTTCTCCTCTTCTACCAGGCCTGGGCAGATTGAGATCTGTTTTCTCCCTGAGTTTGGCATTACCTCAGTCAATAATGCCTTCACCCTCAGAATAGGTGTCCAAGAAGTGGCCAGGAGATATAATTACATAGCAAGCCTTGTAATTGAGACTGGATTCTGCAATTCAGGAATTTTGTCTCATAGCATCTGGGATGTGGGCGGGAAGACAAACATGTTCTGCAGTGGTTCTGGGGTAGAGAGGCTCACACTCATGGGAAAGAAGTGGTTGGCAGGCCTGCTGAAGCACTCTGCGGCTCTCAGCTGCCTGATGGCCCCTGCTGTCAACTGTCGCAAGCGCTACTGCAAAGACAGCAGAGACCTCAAGGATAGCGTGCCCACCACGTGGGGATACAACGACAACAGCGGTGCCTTGAACATCAAGTGTTATGGTGAAAAAAGACACCCAGATAGAAAATAAACTAGGGTCAGCAACCGCGAACCCTTACCTAGTGTTGGCTGCCACTGTGGCAGCAGGCTTGGATGGTCTTCAGACCAGTAATGGTGCCACGGCTGGTTCAGATGACAGCCAGGATCTTTATCAACCAGAACCTTTTGAGATCCCTTTGAAGATGGAAGATGCCCTTGCCGCTCTGGAGCAAGATGAGTGTCTGAAGCAGGCTCTGGGAGAAACTTTCATTCGCTACTTTGTTGCCATGAAGAAGTATGAACTGGAAAATGAAGAAACAGATGCAGAGGGAAATAAATTTCTGGAGTATTTTATATAGGGTGGGACTTTCTGCTGTAGAGATACTATTATGACAAGAAGCTAGTTTATCAGAAAGAAAAGATTGAGCCTTTGCAATCAACAATACTAGACAGCTTCTGCCCCTCGCCCATGGATTACTGGGCAGATGAAATGGTATAGCTGAGATTCTGATCTCAGCTGTTAACAATAAACTTGTGGTGAAACAGCATATGCAAACTTAAAAAAAATATGAAAATTGAGAAATATATTAAAAACATGTAATTTAGCAGTGACTTATTTAGTATTACTTCTGTTTGCCCTCTTTTCATTTTTTCCCCAGTCAGACAGTTGTCATAGCTTGGCAAGTGTCCTGAATCTCAGCACGCTACCACACATTCTTCTTATTTACATGAACAGTTTCTCTCCAAATTGTCCAATTAGGGTTTATCCATATTTTACACTATATTAGTGCTTTCCTAAATACCATCTCTAGAAACCTCAGTCACATGACCTGTGAACTTTAGCAGAAATCTTTTAGGTTTACACAGCCAACTAACTAATCTGTAAATCATAATCTTTTGATTTTTGGTTGTTTAGTAGAATAATTTACATGCCTTTAAATGTTTATTTTTCTCCTTGAGTGGAGACTAAGATGTCCATATGAGAATTTTATTGAAGTATGTTGTACCATTTGTAGTTTCTTGACTCCCATTCTACTGAACATTTCTGAATATGAGTATAACAATTTTGGATGATACAATTTTCTTATTTATTTCTCCTTATTTGTTAATAGCACATGTAAAGAATAGAGTATGCCTAATATCACAGTCTTAACTGAACTAAACCACCAACCAAAGAATACACATGGAGGGAAGCAAGGCTTCAACTGCATATGTAACAGAGGATGGCCTTATCAGGCATCACTGGGAGGCGAGGCCCTTGCTCCTGTGAAGGTTTGATGTTACAGCATACGGGATACAAGAGAGGTGAGGTGGTAGTGTGTGGGTGTGGGAGCACCCTCATAAAAGCAGGGTGGAATAGGAGGTTTGCAGAGGTGAAAGAGGCATGTGGGTCCCCGGTTCTGGAGGGTGTCCCACGATGATCTCCCAGCTGAGGACAGAGTGAGAGCAGGGAGGGTCCTCTACCCACGTCTCTGCTGTCTGTTGGTCTTCAGCCCAGCCAGGTGTGAGAGGTCTGGGCCAAAAGGTGCGAGTGCAAGCAGGGAGGAGAGATTGCCTGCCTCCGCTGCTGCCTCTGCTCGAGTCTCCGCTGTCACAGCTCAGTCACTCCCAGGTGCTGCACCTGTCTCTCCATGCTGAGCCACCCGGGCTGGGCCGATAGAAGCCGGCTAGCAGGCAAGGAAGCAGCTTGGTGCCCCAAGAAGATTCCGGGAGAGCGGATCTCTCCCCAAGTGTTACAGCTCTTGAGACAAAAACTCCCGGACACCAAGATGATTCTCGAACACACCTTTACTTCTCCCGAATAGAGCCTTTATATACAGTTTCAGGTGGGTTAGGTCTGACAGCAGATAATGCTTATTGGCTTGGTCGGAGAGCTTAGAGATACCTCATCTGCATGTGGGTTAGGGTCTGGCAGATAATGCCTATTGGCTTGGTCGGAGAGCTTAGAGATACCTCATCTACATGAGGGAGGGCCTGAGGCACTGTTCCTCGTGACTGATAGTCATAGACCTCCCTTTGGGAGAGGCTGTGGAGGGCCGAAGCTGAATGAAAAGAACCAGGGCCTGGGGGCAGCGCCGAACACCTGCCGCCCTGGTAAAGGTCCGGGGTTCAAGGCTTGCTCAACCAGGCACCCAGCTGCTTCCCACAGCCCACCGCCCCACAAGGCAAGGGGGATAACATTTGAAATGTAAATAACTAAAAAAAGGAATAAATTTAAAAGAGAGAGAGAGAGAGAGAGAGAGAGAGAGATTGAACACCATTTCATGCATCCTCAACTAAATATATCTTAGTGGTTCTCTTTTGCAAAATTTTCAATAAGGGAAATATTTCCCTAGAACCATCATTAAAGGCATACAGAGACCACAGAAACTGTGGTCCAGGGTCCAGGGTACCTATGAATTGATAGTAAAAGTCACCAGTGACACACATGTAATACTAATTTGTTGGGATAATGTTTATAAGAATGAAAAGTTCTATGGTGACTTAAATCAAGGTTACAGGAAGTTGAAAAGATCAGATAATGCTTGACAGGTTCATATAGATTTCTTGATAGTAAAGTGGCATCTGAGAAAGTGAATCCTGGGACGTAATGGAATGGCAAGATTCTTGCAATAACAAGATCATGGGTTATCTACCAAGGCAAGCTACAGATATGTTGTAGAACCAGCTTATTGAGGAATCACATGAGCTATAGAAGCTAGAAAGCAGGATGAGTGGGATGAGTCGAGTGTTCTGGAGTGTAGATAATACTCATATATCCCAGAGTCCAAATATAAAGGAAAACTTATCAGTCTCCCTTTGAGTTGATCTATCCTTGCTTTTATCCCATTATTACTTTTAATAATAGGAATGTTGCTCTGTATCATTGAATATATGAAATATATAATTTTATTTTTGATTTTTCAAAGCCAGAAATGAGATAATTCTGAGTTTGAGAATAAACAGGGCCATGATTTAAATATATTTATTAGTTTTAAATTATTTCTTCATATGTGTGTTGACTTGTACATGTGAATGAGGAAGACATCAGAAGTAAGAACAGGTCATTTTAACTGGAGTTATGTGTAGTGTGGATAGTGTAATGTAGGATTTGGGGACCAAGATGGTGTCCCAAGAACGACCATTACCAACTCTTAGCCACTGAGTCATCGTTTCAAGACCCTGAATGACAGACACTGGGACAATGTTAGAATTTTTCATAATTTAGGGATTAGAGGTATAATAAACACATTTAGCATTATGAAATGAACATGAGATCCGAAAAACCACAGTGTAACACTATGTTTTAAAATGATGTATCAACTTGAATTGAGCATCAAGCTCACAGTGAATAAAGTTGAAATAGCTTATGATTATTGTCAAGTTGATGAGATTTAGAATCATATAAGAAAACCAGTTTTTCTCTAAGGGTATTTCCAGAAAGGCTTAACCTTTCTAAGAGGTTGTACTCTGGATATTGGTGGACCTATTTTCTGAATTTACATTCTATGCAGACAAGAAGAAGCTGGGAAGAACATAGCAAGAGTGGTACAGTTTATCTCTCTCTTTATTTTTTTTCTTTCTGATTGTAAATGTACTGTCATGATTCTGCAACTATCCTTTCTCTGCCATGATAGAATGTACCTTCAAACCATGAGGCCATGTCAGTCTTTCTTTTCTCATGATGTATGTTTCCCACATATTTTCCCACAACCTTGAGAAAAATAATTAAATCACATAATGTTGGAAGAGTTTACGGGTTTGTGTATGTGTGTGTGTGTGTGTGTGTGTGTGTGTGTGTTTTGTAACATTTGTTTAAAACTATGATTTGTCTCTAACTCTTTCTACTGTGTAACTAAGAACATACATAATTTTGAATTCTAGGCAACTATGAGCATGTTCATGATCTATTCCAGCATATTTTCTGGAGACTGAGTAACATGTTATGAAAAAAATGCCAATTATTACAACACTAATTGTCTTAAGACATAGATATTTTAATAAGGCTATCTAAAACAATTTACCTTTGGGAAATAGAAGGGAGTAGCCAGTTCACATGAAAAGATTTGTTAGAAACGTTTTGATTATATGAGCTTTCAAATTAACCTACATCACATTTTATAAAATGTTAAAACATTTTTCTAGTTGCTTATATTTGCATTCACGTGCTAAGAAATGACAATGCCAGAAGTTTGAGACTTTTTATACCATACAGACACAAAAACATTACAATTTCAAAGCTTTCAAAGAGAGTTAAATGTTTTGTTTTCCTTTCAGATGAGCAACTGCTAAATTGAACTTTAAAAGAAATGAAAACAATTTCCATCCTCAAGAGGACCTGAAGGAAAATCTTCCTACTTATATTTTAAAAATTACTCTTTTCTAGGTATGTCACAAATCTTAATTGCTATAAGGTACAAATTTGAAAATTCCTTTGGCAAAATATTAAAATATGCTGTCTAACCCAAATGTAAAATTATTATAACTCTAGAGTAAATTGAGAAGTTTATTAAAAATAAATTCATTTAGTAGTGATTTATTCACCTTTATTTCTTCTATTTGCTTATTTTTTGGTATATCATCAGTCATAGGGTTATAATACTTTGGCAAATGTGTTACATTTTAGCTTTCTACCACATATTCTTTCTTTGCAGGCAGACTGCTTATCTGTAAATTTTCAAGGTCAGATCTGTCTTTACATTTTATTAGAGTTTTACTTTCTAAATTTCTATCTCCAGAGATCTTTGCTATGTAAACTTGTACTGTGAATTGATACAAAACCCTACTTGCTTGTCTTTCCTCCTCCAGTAGAGAATAAGATATCCCCATAATCTATCATTTGTCTAGTCAAGAAAATGTGTGTAAACACACACACACAGATAGAGAGACAAAGACAGAGACAGAGAAAGACAAAGATAGAGGAGGGAGGGAGGAGAGACAGAGAGAGACAGAATGACAGAGAGACAGAAATAGATAGAGGGAGGGAGAGAGAAAGAGAAGAGAGTGAGAGAGAAAGCGAGAGAGAGGTGGGGAGAGAGGGAGAGAGAGAAAGACAAAAGACAGTGAGAGATGAGGTAAGGAGGAGAGGAGAGAGAGAGAGAGAGAGAGAGAAGAGAGAGAGAGAGAGAGAAGAGAGAGAGAGAGAAACAGAAAGAGATGGAGGGAGGAAGAGAGAGAAAGAGAGGAGGAAGGAGAGAAGAGGGAGTGAGAGGGAGAGAGAGAGAGAGAGAGAGAGAGAGAGAGAGAGAGAGAGAGGAGAGAGAGAGAAGAAAAACAAAAATGCATGAGTGAGGGAGAAAGAGAGAGAGACATACACAAAAAACGATGTAGCAAAAAGTAGGAGAGGGTAAGTATATGAGTATGTGGAAGAAAAAAAATTGAAAACTTTATTGAAGTTTATTATACCATTTGTAGTTTCTTGACTCCCATTCTACTGACAATTTCTCGTTGTGAGTGTAATAATTTTGGATGATACTACTTTCTTATTTATTTCTCCTTATCTCCTAACAGCACATGAAAAGAATCAGTTATGCCTAATATCACAGCCTTAACTGGATTCATCCTGATGGGGTTCTCTGACACACAGGAGCTACAGACTTTATGTGGAGTATTCTTCCTCGGGATGTACATGGAATCCCTAGTGAGTAACTTCCTCATCATCACTCTTATCACCCTTGACCTGAAGCTCCAAACACCTATGTACTTCTTCCTGAAGAATTTGTCCCTGTTGGATGTCTTCTTTGTTTCTGTTCCAATCCCAAATTTTATTGTTAATAGCCTAATTCATAATAATTCTATTTCCATTCTGGCTTGTGCCTTTCAGGTATTTTTAATGACTTCTTTCTCATCAGGAGAAGTATTTGTCCTGACTGCTATGTCCTATGATCGCTATGTTGCCATTTGTTTTCCCCTGAACTATGATGCCATCATGAATAATTACACATGTGTGCTGATGGTGGGTATTTCTTGGGCCACTGGAATATTCTTTGGAGCCATATACACAGCTGGTACATTTTCCATGCCTTTCTGTGGCTCCAATGTGATCCCACAGTTTTTCTGTGATATTCCCTCATTGCTAAGGATTTCCTGCTCTGAAACACTTGTGGTCATTTACACAAGTCTTGGAATTGGTGTTTGTCTGGGTGTGTCTTGTTTCATCTGTGTTGTGCTCTCTTACTTTTACATTTTCTCCACTGTGCTGAAGATTCCTACCACTAAAGGTCAGTCCAAAGTATTGGCCACCTGCATCCCTCACCTCACTGTTTTCACTGTTTTTCTTATTACTGCTTGCTTTGTCTATTTGAAGCCATTCTCAAATACACCATCAATTTCAGACAGACTATTTTCTGTGCTATATACTGTGTTTCCTCCAGCACTTAATCCTGTGATCTACAGCCTCAGGAACACCGATGTGAAAAGTGCTCTGAGGAGGTTGCAGCAAAATCTTTGCTTGAGAAGGTTACTCATTTAAAATGCTAAAGCATTAGAGAATTGTATGCTATATAGGTTACAGGCATGCTTTAAGTTTTCCTCTTTGGAAACATGGAAGTGATTATCTTTATTCATTTGATCGTTCCTATCTTTTTTTGTTTTTGTTTTTGTTTTATGTAGAAGGCAACAAAGCCATTACGATGGTTAAATGAGTTAATAGGTTGGAAAGCATATTCACTATTGCCTTCTATGAAATTCTACCTAGTTGTAAGATAGAAGAACATTGATAAAGCAATATACTAAATCCAGTGCATTCTGGAGATTTACCCTAATCCATAACATTACATCAGAAGAGAGGTGCAGAGAATTCCCAGATAGACACATGTGGTTTTTGTAGCTATATCATCTAAGTGTATCTCTTTGCTTAATGTCCATGAACTTTTCACCTCTATGTCAAGGCACATGCTTTTCCTTCATAGTTATAAAGAGTCTTTGGAAGGTATTTTTATAACAACAGAAATTACGTTGACTGGTTTCTCTGCTTTATTCATTGGTGTCTTCTATGGGGTGCTATTCTTTACTGTTTGCTATATTCTGGAAACTCTATTTTATCAAACTGAGCCTTATATCTAAGAAACAATTTATTATTTAAAAAAATTTTCTACGATTTCGTACTTATTTCCAGTAATGTTAAGTGGTCCTATAGTCACATTTACAAACGATTACTCTCAGGGAGTTATGTAGAGATAAGGTAAATGACAAGTGATTTAATTATTCTATCATACCTAGATATCATATTCTATCATATCATATCTATTTGTCTAGTACATAATGAGACAGAGCATCTATCACAAAAGATAATGACCTTAACTTCAACTATATGCTCTGAGGTCATTATATCAAATGTTCCCTTATCTGTAATTAATATAAAATTTTGTAAGGCCTCCACCAATGACCAAGAAACCACTTTCCACTGATGAGTCTTTACCACTAATCACGTATAAAAAAATTTTCGTTTAACTGTTCTGATTCATGATTTCAGTGACTAGTTAATTCAATTTCAGTGCAATCTAGGTACCTCATTTCTAAAGAAACTGTATTAACCTGAAGATATCTTTCATCAACACTTGCAAATATAACACACACACACACACATACACACACACACACACACACACACACACACAAGCATGTCTTTGCATGGTTCTCCTTTGCAAGGTCACTAACTCCTTTATTTATTCACTTCTCACATGCTTTCAGTTCTTAAATTAACTTATGGTCACTCAAATCTGTGTCTTTCTATAAATTATGTCATCATTGAAAGCAAAATTGGTCACGTGGCTTAACATCCTATACATCTTGGTAAGTTATCTAGTACTCTTGTACTGACTACATCATCTGTTAGAGGGCTGGATGCCACCCTTTTGAGAATGTATGGTATATTATCTGTAAGTTAACTTCTGTCCACTGATTTTGCTATGCTTTTCTGGCTCTTTGAGCATCTTAGTTACTGCTACTTGTTACTCCCAGCAAACCTACAGAATTATGACAATAAGGTGATATGCCCCTCCCAAAGATGGTGGAAAAAAACGTGATGAGCTCTGGGAACTGTGGCTTCCAACTAAAGGTCCACAGATCATCTGGTTTCCTGATGGAAGGGATCTTGCCAGTTAGCCTTGAAACCCTCACCCTATGGATATTAAATTATTGGAAATATCTTGGTTCATATCCTTGTGAAAAATCCAGTGCTACATACCCATGAAATCCCTCTAAAGAGCCGAAGGACAGCACTGACAACTGTGAACCAGTAGAAGACTCCTTTAGGAGAAAAAAATAAATATTACCATAATGATTTGTTCCAGAGACATTTTAAAACATGAATTGCTCTGGATATTCTTGATTTTTCACTATTGAATAATAAATATGACTATGACTGTAAAAGATTTGATGTTCCTGAAACAATGAAATCATCTCATGCCAAAATCAAGGAACCTCAAATGTTAATTCTTGCTTCCATTTTTATTTCCTTTCCCTTATCAATAAAACAGCTCCTTGTTTCAATCTTAGCACTGTGGTATATCTCATCAAATTCATCTGATTGATGGCTTTTGTCTCAATTTACATCATTATGATAGAACCAACTACTTCTTAGGTATCTCCTATTCAGAATGGAGAAAATGGCATACTAGTCATAGATATGTGAATTTCAAATATACTGTATTTAACAAGACCATTAACAGAAGAATGAGAGATATGCTAATACCTAAATACCCAACTTGAAATGCTGCTCTCTTGTTGGAAAAAAATTGTTGGAAAAGAAATTTGAGTTATTTTGCTTCCTAATTTCATTACTTAATCAATTTTTATGGTTTTACATGTGTCCTTATATAATTTCTGTTAAAAATTTTTTATCAAAAGGACATTACAATTGTCATAGTGGCACAATAAGGACATCTTGGTGTCTTTACCCATACAGTCTTGAAGAATTACAGAATTTTAGCTACATTGATGCTTAATGAAATGTATTTAGCATGAATTCAATGGTTCCTAGATGGAGCAATAAAGACTTACAAATTTTTTAAATGGTGATAAAGTTATAATCAAATATGAATTTTCACATTTATCAGGAATCATGCCTGGGCTTTCTCATTGTATTTATGAGGTATTGATGTCTGTTGGGCTTATACTTCTATTCTGTCCTTTGCTTTGAATTCTGTACTCTAAACTTAAGAAGTTGTTTTTGACAGCTAGAGTTTAAAGGTACTTACAAGAAAAAAAATGATGTCACTATAAGCATTCTTATGAGATATTTATTCAGAGATGTCTGTACCTTAAAGGTAGTCTCCATTAAAATAAATTAATAAACTTGGTCAGGATGTTTTTGCTACCTTTTAGGAAGGGACTATACCCCACATTAGCATGACAGAAGTTAAATAAATGTAGGACAATTAGTATCCTTCAAGTTTCCTAAGACATTGCTGGTATGATTGCTTTCTGGGGGAAATTAATGCATGTGAGTCAGGGTGGATAGCAAGGCTCAAGAATTGTACATGAAAGAAAGAAATGACAGAGAAAATTGGAAGCTGTTAGATCTTAGGATATATTCTGTTCAGGTCACAACCATCTGCAGCTGCCTCTCTTTCCCTCCATATGTCTCTTATGATTCTGTGAGTTTCCAATTCTCAGTTGAGAAGCCCTATTTCCAGTCAAGGTGATAAACTCTTCAAAATCCATGATAAACTTCTGGTGGTGTTAATTTCCCTAATTGACCTATACAAACAATCTGACTATCTTTCTGGGAAATGTAATCTAATATATGGTGATTTGATTCACATGGAAACATATCTGGGACCAGTTGCCATCCAGGGATCACCCTACATTTGCTCCTGCTTATACTAGCCCAAACTGGCCTTGAGTCTCTATTGATTCTCTCTGGCTTGGGAATTACTTATCTCTGAACTGTTCAAGAAACTATATTCTAAACTGGGTACTTAATTTGAACATTTTTAGTATGATTTCTTTGCTTGTAATAGTTAAGTTGAAGAGTGATTATCTACCCTCTGTGTACTAGTTGTAATATTGGTCACATGTCCAAGAGGAAAGAAGAAGGTGTACAGAAACTTGTTCTCCTACTTATTCTTATATACATGACATGAAAGATATATATATCCATCCTTTGACCCTACTGATGAGGCCTCCTGCCTATGCTCATTAATTACAGGGCCCAACTTTTCCAAAATTACTTCTTTACTTATGGGTTCTACTTCCACGGCACCATTTCTTTCTTTTTTATTGGATATTTTATTTATTTACATTTCATCACTTTCTAAACCTTTACTCCTGCTCATTCTCTTTTAGTAAACTCTAGCATAGTCCATCTTTTTTCCCAATACGCTTATTCTCAACTAATCAAATTAAAACTAATATAAAAATTTATCATAGACATTCTATCTCATACTAACACTTACTACTTTAATAACTATTTTGATTTTTATAACCAGAGACCCCTCTTTAGTTTTTCTAATAACTCATTTCATCCACATCAACATGCAGCATAACACACAGATTAATGTAGACAGTGTCACCGTGATGCACAAAGACAAATACTATCTTCAGATTCAGATACCATGAAATAGGGAGACCTAAACCAAAGATGTACCAGTTCAGAAGAAAGTAGTCAAAGTAAGAATATAACATCAGTCATACTCCATTTCTTTATCGTATTATTATTCCCCATTTTATCATATGTAAAACTACTAGAAAATCGTATCTCAGGATAGCTGTTGCTCATGTCATGCCTATATGCAGCCTCAAGAGCCCATGCATGGAGAGTTCATGGCCCTAGGTATATATCTACTATTATTTTGCTAAACAGTCAGTATTTTCAACTGCTATTTAAATTCATCTCTCTGTACCCATAGACTACTATAGTCTCAGTTCTCATTAGAAAACTTTCTTTGTGCAGTGGTAGTTATTAACATAGAAACTCACACCTGGTGAAATTGCAGAGAATATCTATGGCACATCTATATCACATCAAATTTCAGAAAGAATAACAGAACGGGGCTAAGAAGATTGTGAGATCCAGATCCCAGCATGTATTCGAACTAAACAATATCATCTGAACATTATAAGACTGTTGTATTCATGAAATCAGAGCAGCTATGGTTGCTTGCATAAGATCTATATAAGATTAAGCCAGTCAGTAATCTCTCATGGAAGATGTAGGTGCTTGTGAAGCCACTCTGTCTCTGGTATGAGAAAGAGTAGACAGTAGATGGATTCAAAGAAGAGAGTCAGTTTTCTTTAATGACATGGCTCCTGGTAGGTCAACAGTATCACAGTGGATGGATCCACACCCTTGAGTGTATGCACAATCTGGATTAATGGAGTATAAAACCATCCAGAAGACATGAAGTTAGGAGCAAGTGGGAGAGTAGGAGCTGGAACAAGAATTTGATCTAAACACATTGTCTTCTGTATTATTAATATTTTTTAAAAAATTAATAAAATATCATTAATCAGAAAATAGTCTCTCTACAGTACAATTTACATATTTGGGAAATCCTCAACTCTTCATATTCTGTTTCTTCCTTATTTTTTCTTCCAACATGCAGGCTGCACATGGCATCTCAGAGGCTTTTAGTCTACATTATCAACATACACCTTACTACTCCACTTCAATATTTGTTTACTTGATTTCTTTGGGAACTCTTGGTATTCATGGGAATGTAGAAAAAATCAGTCATGAAAACTTACAATGCATCCCAATATGAACAAGAGAAACTTGGTATTCAGTTGTCACCTCAACAGATAAAGGATAAAAGGAATCAGAGATATTTTTCTCAACTCTGAGTCAGTAATTCATCTAAAGGGTATAATTTTAAATGGAGATCATTTTTTTTTCCACCTCCAAGTCACTAACTTCCCTCAGGAAATTCCTGATCCTAGTGTGAACTTTTTCTTAAGAAGGAAGAGTTAGCATTTTCTCAAGTCTGGTCTGGGAATGGAAGCCATAAAGCAATACAATGATTCCTACATCCCCTCTTTGGAAGGAGTTTAGAGACAGCACAGGATTATTTGGCCTGACCTTTGTGATACCACAGAAAAGCTTAGGTATTGGTTAAGAAGAGTTGGTTATTCTGTGTTGTCTAGAATAATGTTTTTTATGCTTCTGTAAATCATCAAGTCTATGTATTTCTGTGGAATTTTGTCTAGAATGATAGTCATAAAATTATAATATCAGTAATTGCCAACCATGTCCTAACCACAAAAATATTTACTTATCACAAACAGAAGGAGAAAAATATTTTGAAGCCTAAAATAATCCTCCCCTTATGCACCTTTTATCAATGAGCTTAAATCTTGTATGATTAAATGCAACCATTGATGGCTCAAAAATGGTAGAAATGAACTTTCAAATGATAGAATCAAACATTTCAAGCAATCCTGTCCAAATCTTTCTAAATTAACATTATTATACCATCATTCCCCAACTATATTTGTTTACTTAAAGATAGGAAATCTAGATTAAATTTAAATTTCCCAATTTCCATGGAATTAGAAAAATCATAGATTTTTCAAAATAATGGCAATGGAAAATACTTAGCCTTTCAGGGAAATCCAAAGATCCCTCCAGTAATCTCTCCTGAGAGCTATTTCACTCCCAAGAGAAAATTAGACTCCAAGCATAAGAATGTCTCCTTTCTTATGCAATTATGTACTGTAGAGTAAGTATCCAAGGAATTTGCTTACTTCCAACTATGTTACTTACTTTCTACTATGTTGTTCCAAGAGGCTACAGTCAGGAGACTAAGAGTAATATCTATAAATGCTTCATTTCATAAGATAGTTTAAAAAACATAAAGAATTATTGAAAAGTAGAAAGTTAAAGATTTAACTATTATCTTCTTCTTCAGTAATAGAATACCCTAAGCAAAAATGCTGATTAAAATGTATAACTGATACTTTTGATCAGTGACTCCAATTGGTAGATTGGTAGATCTGTTAATTTCAGCTTGCTTCATTTGATTATTTTCCTAAGGGAGTAATGTTGTTAATTTTAATCATAGTCGGTGGGACTGTGTAAGGGTATCCTGGTTCTTGGCTGGGCATGGTCCTGGAACCCCAAGACTCCAAGGGAGAAATGGCAGGAGTTTGGCCAGGTCCCCAGAATCCAGGGTCCTGATGAGCCGTCTAATCTCTATGGACCTACATTGTTCAGTCATGTAGACCATTACAGCCCCTCCCAATGTGCAAGGTGTGGACTACAGGCCTCAGGTCCTAGAGATTTACATACTAATGAAGGTCAGAGGGTGGAGCCAATTAAGCATTCTTTCCAGACCCTTCCCACTTCTACCTCCCTATTTAACTCAGGTCTGCCCTGAGTTTTGGGGGTACATCCAGATCCATCCACCACTTGCCATGAAAATAAACCCTTTTGGAACCAAGGACTTCCTTGTATCATTGGGGCCTGCTGTCGCCAAAGCTTCCAGCCTCTGGAACCTTAGACTTTCTCCTGGATGTGGGAGCCTCTGGGACTCCTCCACTTCAAACCCTCCCCCCCCCATTCCTACAATAGTTCTAAAATATCTTCTTGTGAAAAGCAAAAGAGGCTTTTTTTAAGGACTACCATTTCATTTTCAAACTCCATTTAATTATAGGAAGAAACTATATTTAAGTGTCAGGCACTAGGGGAGCTAGAGACTTCCCAATAGCTGAATATCTTATGCAATCCCATCAAAATTCCAACACACTTTTTACAGACTTTGACAGAGCAATTCTTAACTTCTTTTGTTTCATATGGAAAAAACAACAACAAAAAAATCCAGAATAGTAAAAAACAGTCCTAAACAATAATAGAGCTTCTGGAGAATCACCATCCCTGACCTCATGCTGTACTCTATAGCAATAATGATAAAAATTTTATACTATTAGTACAGAAACAAGCAGGTTGATCCATGGAACAGAATTGAAGAAACAGAAATAAACCCATATAGCTACGGACACTTGATTTTAGTCAAATAAGCCAAAAGCATACTATGAGAGAAAGAAAGCATCTTCAATAAGTGGTATTGGTCTAACTGGATGTCTGCATGTACAAAAATGAAAATATATCCATATTTATCACCATGCACAAAACTCAAGTCTATGTAGATCAGGGACCTCAAGGTACAACCTGGTACAATAAATCTAATTGAAGAGAAAGTGGCAAATAGGCTTGAATGTGTTGGTACAGGAAACAATTTCTTGAACAGAATGCTAATGATTCAGTCCCAAAAATCAACAATTGATAAATCAGGCTTTATGAAAAGCTTCTGAAAAGCTAATGATGTTGACAATTGAACAAAACTATAGCTAATAGATTGGTAAAGAATCTTCACTACTCTATATCTTATAAAGGGCTAATATCCAAAATATAAAAGAACTCAAGAAATTAAACTCCAACAAACCAAATAACTTGTTTTAAAAAATGGAATACAGAACTACACAGAGAATTCTCACCACAGGAATATTGTATGGTGCAGAAACACTTAAAGAAATACTCAACATCCTTAGTCATCAGGGAAATGCAAATCAAAATAACACTGAGATTCCACCTCACAACAAGCAGAATAGCTAAGATCAAAATGTCAGTGTACCCCACCCACTCTCCCCCGTATCTCACCTCCCCACCCTCCAATACCCCCCCATGACGCCCAGCCTTCATGGGACCAAGGATCTCTTCTCCCACTTATATATAGCTCCCTTGCATATATAGCTGGAGCCATGGGTCCCTCCCTAAGTGCTCCCAGGCTGGTGGTTTAGACCCTGGGGGCTCTGGTTGGTTGGTATTGTTGCTTTCCTCATGGTGTCGGAATCCTTTCAACTCCTTCAGCCTTCGCTCTATCTTCTCCATTGGAAGCCCCATGATCAGTTTGATGGTTAGCTTGAGCATCTGCCTCTGAGTATGTCAGACTCTTGCAGACTTCTAGGGAGACAGCTATATCAGGCTCCTGTCAGCATGTACATCCTGACATCCACATCAACGTCTACCTTTGGTAACCGCACATGGGATGGAGGAGGAAAGGGATAGTGATTTCCTGGGAGGGAGGGGGGAAATGGGGTAAGGAGAGGACATCTGAAATGTAAATAAAATTTCCAATAAAAAAAATTAAATGTGATGGTATTTTAGAGTTTAGTGCACAAATTTTTAGGATAGTCATGACTTCTTGATAATGTGGTGTTTGTATTTATCTCTTCTGATTTGTTTTGTCAGATATTAGGAGAACAATGGTTGCTTGCATCTTTGTCTCATTTGATTGGAATAATGTTGGCCCATCCTTTTACTGTAAAGTAATGCATCTTTATAGACAATAGATTAAATGGATGATGTTTCTTGATCCAAAAAAAAAAAAAAAGATCAAAATGTCAGACACAGCACATGCTGGGGAAGATGTGGAGAGTCCTCCGTCGCTAGTGGGATTGCAAACCTGTATAACCACTCTAAAACTCAATCTGAGAGATTCTTAGAGAACTGGAAATAGTTCTATCTGAAGATGCGATGTACTGACTGGTGTGTGTGTGTGTGTGTATGTGTGTGTGTGTGTGTGTGTGTGTCCATTTGATACAAGATGGAGTTATCACAGAGAAAGGAGCCTCCCTTGAGGAAATGCCTCCATGAGATCCAGCTGTAAGGCATTTTCTCAGTTAGTGATCAACTGTGGAGGACTCATTGTGGGTTGTGCCAGCTCTGGGTTGTAGTCTTGTTTTCTATAAGAAAGCAAGCTGAGCAAGCCAGGGGAAGCAAGCCAACATCCCTCCATAGCCTGATTCCTGATTCCTGCCTGCTAGAGTTCCAATCCTGACTTCCTTTGGTGATGAACAGCAAGGTGGAACTGTTAGCTCAATAAATCCTCTCCTCCTCAACTTGCTTCTTGGTCAAGTTTTTTGCAGGAATAGAAACCCTGACTAAAGCACCTGCTTAGTCGACTCCGAGACAAATACCCAAAAGATGCTCCACCACGCTTCTAGGACACAAGCTCCACTATGTTCTTAGCAGCTTTATTGATAATAGCCAAAAACTGGAAGTGAGGTGGATTTCCTTCACATAAAGTGGATACAGAAATTGTTGGCCATTACACAATGGAATACTATTCAGCTATTTATTGATAATAAAGACATCA
Organism: Mastomys natalensis; assembly: GCA_021653895.1. NCBI lineage: Eukaryota > Metazoa > Chordata > Mammalia > Rodentia > Muridae > Mastomys > Mastomys natalensis. Next base: position 439,927 of record JAJTUV010001589.1, on the reverse strand, counting down.
TGAATTTTGCCATCAAATGGATGGAACTAGAAAATATCATCTTGAGTGTGACACCCAGATCCAAAATCCATGCATCGTATGTACCTAATTATAAACAGGTATTAGCCATAAAATACAGAATACCCGTGACACATCCCACAGACAAAAAGAAGTTAAACAGTAAGGAGAGCCAATGCAAGTATGCTTGAATCACACTTAGAATAACAAAATAATCATAGGAGGCAGAGAGAGGGAGGGGAAAAGGTGAGAGAGAAGAGCAGGAAAGGAATGGGAAGACAGGATCAGATGTAGAGAGGGACAGAAGAGAGGCCCAAGAGGCCAGAAGAATCAATGGAAATCTGCAGCTGCTGGGGTTTAGGGGGAGGAGAGAACCTCTAGGAAGTCCAGAGCCCATAGGGAGACTCCCAGGAGTCAATGCTGGTGTCCCATAACAATAAGAGAAATGGTACCTGAAGATGGTACCTCCTGTAGTCACTCAGGACCCCCAGGGGAGGGATAAGGAGATGAACCAACCCACAAAACTTTGTACCCAAAACACATCTTGCCTAAAAGAAGTGCAGGAATGAAGCAGAGACGGAAAGGCCAACCAATAACTAGCCCAACTGGAAATCCAAGCACCAATTCCTCACATTATTAATAATACTCTGTTATTATTTCAGACAGAACCTAGCATTTATGTCTTCTGAGAGTCTCTACCAAACAATGAACTGAAACAGACATATAGCATCTTTTTGTACATACCCAGATCCAAACATCAGGGACACTTTTGGAAGAAATGAGAGAAGGATCAAAGGCCCTGAAGTAGATGGGAACCTCACAGGAAGATCAAAAGAGTCAACAAACCTCTACCTCTGGAAGTTCTCAGAATCTGAGCCATCAACCAAAGGACATGCATGGGCAGGAACGAGGCCTCCCGGCACATATGTTGCAGTCAGGACAGCTCAGTCTTTATGGTTGCCTTGTCTGGCCTCAGTAGTAGAATGAGTATTATCAGACTGAAACTTGATATGCCAGAGTGAGGGGATGCCCTGACAGTCCCACCCATTCAGAGGAGAAGGAGGAAGAAGGGAATGGTAGATGACTCTGTGAGGGAGGAGGAATGGGTAATTATCAGGAATGAGAACAGTGTTTGGGTTGTAAATTAATACAAATAAAATAAAAGAAGAAAAATAAGGAAACAGTTGTCTGAGTATATCTCAGGGACAACCTGTAAGGGAACAGTTGTCTGAGTCTAGACATCTCAAGGACAACTCCTCCAGTCTTTCTAGAAGTGTCAAACTAAGCTCATGTTCTCAGGCCTAGGAACCTACTCCTCCTCTGATGGATGGAAACTCCCTTGCTCAACCCCTTATGTCAAAATATGATTGGACAATACCATAGCCCATATAGCTTCCCTTCATGTTATGATTTTCTTCTTTAAAAAGATTTACAACATCTCTTCAGGGTCATAACGCAGCTCCCATTCTGTGTCCCTGATAGACCAGTAGCAGCTTGATTACAATAAATTTTTGTCATTTTCATTACCTGGTATTTGAGTTATTTTGGATTTGAGTCGAACTAACAGCAATCCAAAATCATGTTTCACCACTGACCTACATCCTGTCACCATTACTTTGATTAAAAAAAAAAAAAAAAAAAAAAAAAAAAAAAAAAAAAACCTCATACAATATTTTATCATATTTGTTCCTGTCCCAACTTCCCAACTCCTCACAGATACACCCTCCCTACCCACTCAGCTTTATGTTCTTTCTCAGAACAGACACACACACACACACACACACACACACACACACACTCACACACATTCATATACACCTCCAGCCCCCACACACAAACAAAACCATCCAAACCTAAAAATCACATGCAAAAAATGTTTCTATGACTTTCTAATCTGAAAAGTTAACTGATGAAAAAAATAAATACTACCTAAGTTTAGAAATTTTTTGCAAATGATCAGTATATCAGAAAGTCAAAAGGTTTGAGTCGTCCTATTTAGAAATGTTTATCCAGAGGCCACAGTTTTGGAAGTACTTCCTAAGTACCCAAGAGAGAAAATTAACTTCCTCTCAAAGGTTTCATCTCTATATATACTGTTACTTAATAGCAAATTGTTTTCAGTAGTAAGCTCTTTATGAAGTAAGGAAGAAGTCAAAGGACAAGCTAGAAGTTTAACCAGAAAAAGATAAAAAACAAACAAAGAAAGTAAGGGGAGTTTCAAAGACCAGGAAGATTAAATTCACTAAACAATAATAAATGTGAAAAACAAATAAAGCATATGATAAATATAATAATCAGTATTTTTGTAGGAAAGAACACACACACACACACAGGTGAAAGAGAGAGAGGGAGGAAGGGAACAGAATAAAATGTAGTACTTGATGTAAACAACTTGAGACAGGTGAGGTTGGAAGACACCATTGTGAACTTTATGACATTTATGGCAGAAAGAACAACTGGGTAAGCAAAGGGATTATATTGTACTCAATATTTTCTTTTCAAAATTATTTATTTAACATTTTTAAATTTGTTATGTGTTACAGCCACTGTAGCATTTGATCAATTCTTCAAATTTAGAAATCAGAAATATCACACATGTTGTTAGAAACAAAAAACAAAAACTTCTATTTTTTAAAATTTTTTATTTTTATAAAATCCTATATATTCAAAATTTGAACATTCTATCCATAAGAAATATAAACTATCATATACACTCAAAAACTCTTCAAAACATAATCTAGTTTCATAAAAGAAACTAGTTAACTAGTTTTTACTTGTTAGCTAATTTTAAAAATCTAATGATATTTTAGTTATATTTGTTTTCTTTCCCTCCCCTTCTTTTTCTAAGTGAATATCACTTGGTAGCCCAGACTAAACTTGAACTCAGAAGCCTTCATATAATGAGCAATGTGGCCTTAAAATAAAACATCAGTATCATATATGTTTATGTGTATTAGCATGTAAGGTAATGAGTTTCATTATGGCATTTTAATACATAACCTTCATCTTGTTTGATTCTTTTTCTACTAAATTTGATTATGCTCCTATATCCTTTTTGTTCACTATATTTGGCAAAGTCTGATAAGTCAGACTTTGATTAGTTAGATGGATGCTCAAAACCTCAGAAGGTGATCTTAGAATTAGTACTAAAGCCATCCAACTATAGAGCAATATAATACAGATTTTTTAAAAAAGGGAAAAAGGAAAATATTCCTGAGTCAGACAAATATTAGTTCATGATACCAGAAGAATCCAGTAGCTTAATCAAGGTAACAATTTAAAAGGTATTTCATGATTAAATGACAGATATTATATTTGATGCATAATTTTTATTATTTAAATTACATTATAAAATTTGAAAATGATGTTGAATATATTTCTTTCATGCATTCATAAATTTAAGAAAATAATTGTTTTGACCAGTAACTTGTATTGACATATTAAAGCATCACCTCTTTTAACCTAAGAATCTGATGTTAATGACACCTATGAATGGTCCCTGAAAGCACCAGTTTAAAAGTCTATGACTCTATATTCAATCACCAGGAGTAATTGTCACACTTCTACTTTGAAAGCCTCTTTGAACTCTGATTCTAAATGTCATTGTTTACAAACTATCATGATGTCCTTACAAACAGCTCTCACTCCAACTGGTATAAAATAAAAGATTATTTTAAACAAAAATACAAAAGACCAGGCTATAGGAACACAGTTCTACTTTACTATGAGTATTATGTACCATTGTGGTAATAATTTCTAGAATTTTTTACAATAAATATCAAAGCAATAAAGTCACAAATCAAGGAATCTTTAAAATACATTGCTATGAACATTAGGTAAGCCAACATGGGGACATCTTAGCTATAGGCTTCAGATGTTGCCTGATGACATTCTGAGTTGATAGATGCTGGGAACCTCATCAAAAAATTTTAAAGGATTTGTCCTAACTGTTTCTAGAATGTTAGGGCATACAAAGTTGGGGGAAACGCATAGCTATAAAAAGGGGACATCAGTTGCCTAATATAATTGCCTCTGTATCTGTAATATTCTGCTCCCCAAAGACACAGATGTCCTAACGAGACAACAGGTACCTTGTAGAATCTTTAACACAGGGCCACAACCCAACCAATATCCAGGTTACAACAGGAACAAAAACATGTTTATAGGTTTATGAAGATGATTCTAGATATTAACTAGTGACTGACAAACCAGCTTTCAGCTAGCATTGTAATTTTCATTGAATAGATTAAAAAGAGAAAGTATAACAAATATATTGAATTTTCCAGATATGGAAACATTCAGAAATTAAGGCTCAATGCCAAGAGGAATGAATATTCCTAAGCTTAATAAAGAAGTCTGGTGGGAAGCAAATTTGATATGATGATGGTAAGCAAAGAGGAATTTAGCAGTGTGTTGAGAATTCACTTGCTTACTTGGTGATCTTTCTTCATTGTAGACAAAAGTAGAAATCTCAACATGTGTAGGTTTTCAGAAGAAAAGAAATTTAGAGAGTTACCCTCCCAATACTGCAATTTTCTGTGTTATCTTCATTTTAAAATACCCATCTTTGAGGTATCACATTCTGAGACTTAACACTACTGGTGTGGTCAATATAAAATTAATTTAATGCTTCTTGATTACTGTTTTAAAAATAACAAATGAACAATACATAATATATTAATTTTTGACTTTAGTGCTTTAACAACTAAATGATTGTTACTTTTACAAGCCATTATGCAAATAAATCTACAAGACACACATGTCGACACATAGTTTAACAATTTGAGGATTTATTTTTAAATTTTTTCTCTTCTTAGTCAATGTTAATATCTAAATACATTTTTATTCCAATAGAATAATTAATAATCTAATTAATTATGTGTTTTCTACTGTAATATAAGGAAATTAAAACAATTTTTCTCTCCCATCATAAATTCACTGGCTGGAACTATACAACCAGACATGAAAAGGATGAATGTATAAGAGCAAGACAGAGGTGTCTGTATTATCAAGAGTACCTCACACACAAAGTGACTGACTAGGGAAACAAGACTGAGCTTCACAGTTATTGTTTAGCCATGTTTGTTGCTCATCTAGTTGCAATAGCTTGGAAAATGAAACAACCAAAACTTGTAAATTTTTGATAAATAGTTTCAAACAACTCTCTTCTTTGTACATGTTTTCATTTACAGATGTCAATGACACAAGAATCTGTTGCCTCATAGTTGTCCTATATGATTACATTTGTATTATTTTTATTATGGACATCTTTATCATCATCATCATCTGGAACAATACACCTCAGGAAAAGTAAATATTACTTTTGTACACCATGAATATTAATTGCAAAATTAACTTAGACTCTGAAAGTGTTAAGTGTGGTTCCAATTAGAATGTAAGTAATTGAACCAATTTCTCAACAGTTAGAAGCTTTTTTTTTTCCATTGAAGTGCCACACAGGTGGCAGTTAAAAATATAGTGCATGAGACAGTTAGCCGTTCATAGGCTTGGGATGGTATCAGGTAGGCAGAAGCAGGATTTAAATCTTAGAACTCAGGATAACCACAAAAGCAAACTATGATGTAGATATCAGGGCGACCTTAGTAAATGGATACTTAGAAAATCTCTGTACATTGATTTTCCACATTAGTTTTCTGCAATATCATGTTTCATGATCTAAATGTCGGATTTCGATGAATTCATTTCTTTTCATCTTTCTAGGACTTTACTTCTGGACTATAAGCCTCAGTGAGGAAAATTTGTTTCTAGTTTGAAAATCAGCACCATGATCACAGAGAATGGGACTGTAACACAAGACTTCTTTCTGTTAGGCTTCCCTGGATCTCAGGTCCTCCAGTTTTTCTCTTTTTCTCTTTTTTTCTGGTGATGTACCTCCTCACTATTGGTGGTAATGTGGCAATCTTGCTATTGGTAAGTACTTCCCATCAGTTACAGACCCCCATGTATTTCTTTCTGAGCAACCTATCATTCTTGGAGATCTGGTACACTACAGCTGCAGTCCCCAAAGCTCTGGCTATTCTGGTGGGGAAGAGCCAGACCATATCATTTTTAGGTTGTCTTTTCCAGATGTACTTGGTTTTCTCATTAGGTTGCACAGAATACTTTTCTCTTGGCAGCCATGGCTTATGACCGCTACCTTGCCATCTGTTTTCCTCTACACTACCAGGCTATCATGAACAGCCTGCTCTCAGCACAGCTGGCTCTTAGCTCCTGGATTTGTGGTTTCCTGGCCATTTCTGTGCCAGCTGCTCTCATCAGCACCTTGTCCTTCTGTGGCACCCATGCCATCAATCATTTCTTCTGTGACATTGCACCCTGGATTGCCCTGGCCTGTACCAGCACACAGGGAGTGGAGACAGTGGCTTTTGTGATAGCTTTTGTGGTTATTCTGAGTTCCTGTCTCATAACTCTGATCTCTTATACCTACATCATCAGAACCATCCTGAGGATCCCATCAGGCAGTGGCCGCAGAAAAGCTTTCTCCACCTGTTCCTCCCACCTCACTGTGGTACTCATCTGGTAGGGGTCTACAATTTTCCTCCACGTTCGAACATCCATCAAAGATGATTTGCAACTGACTAAAGCTGTTCATGTCCTCAATACAGTGGTGACTCCAGCTCTAAATCCTTTCATATATACCCTTCGTAACAAGGAAGTCAGAGAAATTCTGGGGAAGAAATGGAAGAGAATGTAAACCTTCTGGAATAGCATGGGCATATTGGATAGGGTCCCCATCAATTATACAGGGAATGCTACTTTTCTAATATATTTTTATGACTTACACGAAAACTTTCATGAAATTCTGTTTTCTGAGATATAAATTTGAAGTGTTAGAAATGTTTAAATAAAAGTAAAACATAAGTCAAAATGTAAATCCATTCCAAAACACAATTTTCATGAAATATACTAAAATACTTATGAATTAGAAACTAATAGACACAAAGTATATCATTAATTTCACAAGGACTGGAAAAGAAGCCAAAATATTTCTGCCAAAATGTAGATAAACAGTACATATGAAGTTACAAAATTCTTGAATAGAAATTCCCTGTATAATAATATATAGACATTACAATAGAAAAACAAGAGGTTATGATTACTATGAAGGCAATGGATTCAAACAACCAATACTTTAAAATTGAAAAATAATTAATGTTCTTGCAAATAAAAATCAGTTGATTTTTCTCTACCAATGCAACAGAAGACAGGAATTAATGGAAAAATTAGGTTTATATATTTGTTTTGTACAAAACTGGGTACAGAAAAAAAATTTCAGTCCACCACTCCCATTACAGTAAATAAATAAAAGCAAACATGAAAACATAAAGAAGAAAAATAAATGTGCAAGGTCAGGTGTGATATAAGTTTACAGAATTCTGAGTTAAGTCTTTTTTTTTGGAAAATGAGGACTTCCTTTGGAGGTAGATCTCTTTAGCCTTGGGGTTATAATTCCCTGGGAGTACTCTAATAGTTTGAGCCTCTGTAATAATTTCTCTTGTTCTTTATCGATTATTCATCTCAAGGGACTTTAGTACTGTGCCATCTTTTAGTGCTACTACACAGACTTCAGTAAGTGCATCTGCAATAAGAAAGAGAAAATAAAACGTCATATGCTTCTATCTGAAAGAAATACCATATGCCTTTGGTTTTAGAAATCACTCAGGATGACATAAGACTGCAAGAGCTTTAGTGCCAGGAAATCATCTATTAAATATTCTTTTTTAAAAATCAATCTTTGGCTTTATTACTTCCAGAAGAGCTGTGCAAGTGACTCCAGTTTTTGTTGTTGGTTTTGAAGACATGCTCTGGCTGTGGAGTCCAATCTGTCTTCCCACTGCGTTGGTACCATCATGGCTTAATCATTGAAAAGGCTAATATTACTAACAATTTTTTCACATGATACCACATTATACAATGATAATTTAAAGATGTTAAGGCAGTTAAACATTATTAAAGACTTAGCTATCTTGGCAATGAAAATCTAATTATATCTGAGGGCTGATAACTATAAATGTTTATATATCATATATTGCATGTATTATATATTATGTATATATACATATATTTATTATATGATATATATATATGTATAATTATTTTGAGGTTAATGGTTACAGAGAGATAAACACTTTATTACTCATTTAAATTTGTAGATTTTTTTTTTGTCTTATCCCATTACCCTTTTTAACTGCACAAAAATTGCATAAGATCAAGCCAGTCAACATTTCAGCATGGGTGGTAGAGGAAATCATGCTCCCCAACCCTTAGCTGAGGAGTATTGTCAGATTATGGTTACAGGGGAAAAGAGGATCAGTTTTAAATTCAAGACTATAGTTTGGCCTCGTTTTAATACTGTTCCAGTTTACGGGTAACAATAAAAACAACCAGATAATCTAAATATAAAATTGCTGATGTTTCTTTGCCATATTTTTAAAATACTAAGGGAACAGAAGCACATATCTATACATTTGTATACACCTTCATTTATATGATTGTAATAATAATATTAAATTTTATTTCTATACAGAAATAGGAAAAAATATAAAATTTTTAATTGAATTTTTTGTTTTCTTCATGTCTATTTTTTTTGGGTTCTCTATATATTTTTAACGTTAGCCTTCACTCATATGTGTAGTTGGTAGAAATTCTTTTCCCATTCTGTAGGTTGGCTCTTTGTCTAACAGACAGTGTATATTTTTTATTTTTTTATTGATTATTTTATTTATTTACATTTCAATTGTTATCCCACTTCTCAAATTCCCCTCCACAAACCCCTATCCCTCCCACTCCCCCTGCCTCTATAGGGGTGCTCTCTGACCCACCTACCCACACATGCCTCTATACTCTAGCATTCCCCTACCCTGGGTCATCAAGCCTCCACAGGACCGAGGGGCTCCCTTACCACTGATGCCAGATAAGGCAATCCTATGCTAACTAGCTGGAGCCCTGGGTCCCTCCATGTGTACTCTTTATTTGGGTTGTTTAGTCCCTGAAAGCTTTGGGAGGGACTGGTTGATACTGTTGTTCTTCCTGTGGGGTGTGTCTTTTGTTGTACAGAAGCTTCTTGGTTTCAGGGGGTTCAATAATTGTTAGTCTTTTTGCCTGTGTTAAAGGTGGTCTTTTCAAAAAGTCTTTTCCTGTAAAAATGAGTTCAAGGCTATTCCTCATTTTCTCTTTTACAGTTTTAATGTCTGGTTTTATTTTTTAAGGTCTTTGATTCATTTGGAGTTGAGTTTTGTGCAGGCTGCTATATATGAATTTATTTGGAGTCTTCTACCTCCAGCCACCTAGTTTAAACAACAGCACTTTTTCAAGATCCTGCCTTGTTCTCAGTGCATGTTCTGGATTTTTTTTTTTTTTTAATTAAAAATCTGTTGTCCATAGCTGTGTAGATTTATGTCTAGGTCTTAAATTTAATTCCATTAGATTCCAACAGATCAATGTGTCAGTTTTTGTGCCAATACCATGCTGCTTTTATTACTATAACTTTGTAGTAGAACTCGAAATCATGGATAATGATACCTTGCTTATTTCTTTTATTATACAGGATTGCTTTAATCACCCTGGATTTTGTTTCCATATGAACCTGAAAGCTATTTTTTTCAATATATTTGAGGAATTGTGTTAGAATTTTGAAGGAGATTGCATTGAATCTGTAGATTTCATTTGATAGGATAGCCATTAAGGTGTCTATCATAATTAGCCATTAGGAAAACAAAAATTAAAACAACTTTAGATTGTGTCTCACTGGAGTCAAATTTATAATATTCCCAAATTCAATGTTGGAAGATTAGATACTGGTAAGGATGTAAGGAAAGGAAATCCTTATTCACTATTAATGAAACAACAATGACTGGTAACTTATTGGGAAATATTTCTATGGAATAAATTGACTAATCACAAATAACAAAAACAGCAAGAGCAGAGCAGCAACAGAAGCCAGTACCACCACCACCAGCACAACAGCAGCAGCAACAATAGTTACATGCACAGAAAATCCAACTCTTTTTTTTTTTTTTTTTGGAAAATGAACATTTTTAAACAAAATCAAGTGTTTTATTTCTTTTAATTAAATTTATTCTTTGACAACTGATTCATGCACCATAATGATTTCTAATCATCCTTACATCTAACTCTTTTATCTCCCTTTCCTGTCAACAACTCCCTGCCCCCATCAAAAGTCTTTTTTCTACATATTGATGTCTTGTTTGTTTTCTTCATGATCCACTGAGATTAACCTCAGTGCTGATATTTGTTTTATACGTTTCATTGCATTTCTGATTTAGGATTGCTAGGCACAACTATGCTATAGTTTGAATGTTGACATGCTTTGAAATCTTTTCTGCCTTGATTATTAGCCTTTCACTGTAAAATTCCTGCCATCACAAAACAGTGAATGAAGAGATCCTTGGTCCTGTGAAGGCTCTATACCCCAGTGTGGGGGAATTCAAGGGAGGAAGGAGAGTGGGTGGATCAGTGACCACAGACCCTCATGGAAGCAGGGGTGGGGATGGGATAGGGAGTTTCCTGGGGCAAGGGGTAAGTGGGGGAAGGGGATAACATCTGAAATGTAAAAAAGTAAAATATCCAATAAAAAATACACTTAAAAACAGTGAATGAATTAAATTGTGATGTTAAACATAAATATTTAACTTGTTTAAAACAGAAATATAATGGAAGTATAAATGCAATGAAAAAATAAAAACAATGTAAAGTACCAGTGGAAGAAGTGCTGAAATAAGAATAACTCTATGAATGCAAAGACAGAGTTAGAAAGATCACAGTTAAGAAAAAAAGAAAAATCATTACAAAGAATGAAGAAAGATTATAGGCCTTATAAAACAGCAACCAAAAATTTAGGAGCTCAAGTATAGAAGAAAATGTGATCCTCAGAACTCACATAAAGAAACAGAAAGCAGCTTTCCATCTCCCAAATCAACTTATCTTATAGACTTTCAAGATTTAAATATACAGTGTTTCTAATTAGCTTGCAATCATCTACTGAAAAAGAAATCAAAATACAGACACCATTGTAAATGATAAAATTACGTGGAAATAACTTTAACCCAGGAAATAAAATATATTATGGAAAGTTATGCAAATCTGTGAACAAACAGAGGAAAAGCTTAGTTAATAAAAAGACAGTTATTACATAGAAGAATTGATGTAATTCTAATTTATTTTCATTCAACTCAATATAGAACTTTGATGGAAATTTTACAAGAATTTCAGCAATGTTTCAAGAGAAGTAAAAGAACTAGCAAAATATTGCTACATTTACCTCAACTCTACACAAAGAACTACAGGCTAATAAGGAATGTTCAGTGAGGACAAATAATCTTCCCCAGGGAAGAACATACATATTGGTTATTCAGGAACAATGATCAGGATACATACAAGTAACATTCTAGTTGTACTTATGCATAACATGTACATGCATAAACATATATGGAGATAACAATGAATAAAAACTAGAACATGAATTTGTTTATTTTTATTGAAATTTTTATTAGTTATTTTATTAATTTACATTACAAATCTTATTCCTCTTCCTGGTTATCCCTCCACAAACCCCCTATCCCATCCCCTCTCCCTCTGCTTCTATAAGGGTGTTTCCCCACCCCCACCCCCACACACACACCTTCCCCTGCCTCACAGCCCTAGCATTCCCCTATGCAGGAGCATCTAGCCTCCAGAGGACCAAAGGCCTCCTCTCCCATTGATGCCAGATAAGACGATCCTCTGCTACATATATAGCTGGAGCCATGGGTCCTTCCATGAGTATTCTTTGGTGGGTAGTTTAGTCCCTGGGAGCTCTGGGGGCTCTGATTGGTTGATATTGTTGTTCTTCCTATGGGGTTGCAAACTCCTTCAGCTCCTTCAGTCCTTCCCCTGACTCTTTCACTGGGGTCCCAGTGCTCAGTCCAATGATTGGCTGTGAGCATCTGCATCTGTATTGGTCAGGCTATGGCAGAGAGTCTCAGGAGACAGCTCAGGCTCCTGTCAGCAAGCGCTTGTTGGCATGAATTTAAAAGAGAACAAAGAGGAGTATACGGGATGGTTTGAAGGGAGGAAAGGGAATGGAGAAATAATATAAATAAATTAAAGTCTCATGTGGGAAAACAGGGGCCACAGTGGTGGAGGAGTCCTGGAGGCTTCTAGGCTGCAGGTACCACATACAGGAGAAAGGTCTGGAGTTCCAAGGGCTGGAGGCTTTGGTGATGGGAGGCCCCAATGATACGAGGAAGTCCTTGGTTCCAAAAGGGTTTATTATCATGGTGGGTGGTGGATGGATCTGGATGTACTCTCCCCCCCCAAACTCAGGGCAAACCTGAGTTAAATAGGGAGGGAGAAGTGGGAAGGATCTGGGAAAATGCTTAATTGGCTCCGCCCTCTGACCTTCATTAGTATGTAAATCTCTAGGGCCTGAGGCCTGTAGTTACACCCTCTACCTGTGCACTTTGGGAGGGGCTGTAATGACCTACGTGACTGAACAATGTAAGTCCATGGAGATTAGACTGCTTTTCGGGACCCTGGGTTCTGGGGAAGTGGCCGAACTCCTGCCGTTTCTCCCTTGGAGTCTCAGGGTTCCAGGCCTATGCCCAGCCAAGAACCAAGTCTCACACATAAAATAAGTAATTAAATGTAGCTGATAGATTTTTTCGTAAAGACACCAAAATTGAACAGTGAAAATGTAAGTCATTTTAACCAATTATGTTGAGAAAGTCAATATTTACATTCAGAACAATAGAGTTAGAAACTACTCTAATAACATTGACAAATTATTCAAATCGATTAGTCTGTAATATCAGAGGCAAAACTGTAAAATGCCATAAGAAAGCATAACAAGAATCCTCCATTAGGTTTTTCTAGATTCAATTCTAAAAGCATAATGTGTAATTACATCAGTCTAAGGCTTTAGAATATCAAAGTATCCAACCAACCAAGGTAAAGAAATAACCCATCTGTTATCAGAGTGATTCTAAAAGTTAAATGTCTAATAAACAACTTGTATTTATAGCCTGAAAACAACTTAAACAATGAAGAAGTAAGAAAGTAAAAATCTTAAATGAAAATGGACAAAATTATATATACATATGTATATGTTTATGTATATATTGAAAGGGAACATATTTATGCCCAAGAGTTGTGTAAAGACTTTTCAAAATCAACAGTCATTGAGGAAATATAAACTAAAACCAGAAAGAAATGTAACCTTCATAGTCATTACCTCATCTATTTTCAGAAAGATAAAAATACCTAGTGCTCAATAGCATTGGTTAAAGATTCTTTCCTCTCTGACTTTGAAAACATAAACTAGTGCAGCCATGTTGAAACATGCTAAGGAGTTTACTCAATGTTGTAATTGTATGATAATGTAAAAAAATTAAAGATGTAAGGAAAATAAAATGATAACCCAGTACTTTTAAGATGAGCATATATGGAAGGAATCAAAGCAAACATATCAAAGAAATTTCATCACCACTATGTAGACTTCAGCATCATTCATAATTTATAGTGTGTAAGATCAATCAAAGTGAATAATAAATAAATACATAAAACAAATCTACCAATGATCTATCATCTGTTTATGTATCTATCATCTATTATCCATCTGTCTGTCCTTCCATATCTATCTAAGTATCTATCAATCTATCTATGTATCTGACTATCATCTGTAATTCATAAATAAATGATGCAAAAACATACAATGAAGGAAATATTTTTATTTCTCAAAACTTGGATCAAACTAGAAGGCACTATGGTAAGTAAAATAAGCCAGGCATGTAAATATGATTATTGTATGGCCTTACTCATATATAAAAAATTTAAAACTCAAAATCCAATAATGAAAATTATATTGTTGTTAGCATAGTCTGAGATGTTTAAGTGTAAGGAGTTTTTTTGTGTGTCAAAAGATGCAACATTTGTATTGCATGGGAATAATAACTTTGTTGGGTATATTGGCCATTGTCATGTGTATAATTGACAGTAATATGCAGTATTCTTAAAACAACAAAACCATAAAGGTATAAATATTTTAAAAGTTCTTCCATGCATTCTGCCTTCCCCAGTAATAATTCTATGCAAGCACATAGTCAACAGTCATTTTGTGTGTTTCTCTATAGGGACAAAGGGTGAAGGACTTAAAAAGAGGATAAGAAACATTAAAATTGAATAAACATTTGTGATACTATTAACCTATTTAGTATCAACCATTAGAACTATGAAATTGATGAAATGCCTCAAATAAACAAAGACAGTTGATTAATGTCAAGAGGCAATTTCCTTGAAGAAACATGTAACAGGTTATCTTCGTACACAGTATTATAGCTTCAAATGGTATTTAACTCAATCTAGCAATTTTTTTTTTTAGAAACTCTGGAGCATATCTAAATCATAGTGGGAATTTTGAATTAATGTAGATTCCAACATTCAAATATATGAGTGATCAGTAAAAACAAGTGGGAAATAATTAATGTCCTTACCTGACCTTATGGTCTCCCATGTTTCTCTAGTACTGGCAGAGTGATTTTGTTGTCTACAAGGTTGCAGTACTGTGGTTTATCCAAACCCATCAATGCTCCTCCAGAATGAAGAGAGATGAGCTTGAAACCAACATTCTTAAAAACTGTCTCAAGGAGTAATGATTTTTATTAATTAAATAACCTACCTTCAATCCCCTTATATATATTTTTCCAGATAATATAGTTGTCTAGTTACAATATCATATTATTATATTATACTTATATAAATGACTAGAATATTAAAATACTTTTATAATTAAAATATTCAGTTCTTTTACGTGTTAAAGATAATTCTGAAACAAGTTAATTATGTTTACTGGTTCAACAACAGCCACTATTTTAAAGACAAATGGTTTAATTTGCAATGACATTGAAAACTACATAAAATTTCCATTTCTTGCTCTCATATTTAAAATATATTTGATTAATATTTATAAATAGCACATTATTATAAATATTAACCACTTACTTCAATTAATGAGTAGTATAAAATCTGTGAGGTACATTTCTTCTGGCATTGAAAATAGTGTAAATCTATATGTTAAAAATGAAGATTCATATTCACTTCCATAATGGTTTATAATAATTCAAATGTTGATAAATGGGCTGTTGTGACCTTAACATGAGTCTGTCCCATGAAGTAGTATGTTTGTGGAGCACAATTATAAAGCTTGTTGGAAAGATGAGCAGAAGAGATTTTCAAAAAAAAAAAAAAAGATTTTCAATCAATTCATTTTACAAATGCATTGCATTTAATGTTGTCTCTTATATTGAACTGAAGAACTAATATTACACAATAATTTATAGATCCCTAATTGACTATATAGAGGGATAAGTAGAGAACTCTTATATGTTGCCTTAGTTTTTTTTTAGAATTATTTTTCCTATATATTATATTTTTACATTTTTTTCTGTGTAGAACTTTTTGTCAAGTCCATGGTCTTGCATAGACAGGCAAGATTTCACCCACTGAGTTACTTGCTCATTCTAAGTTCTATTGGTAGGGACAGATACTCCCAGACAAAGTCCACCCATTAACCTTGCATCACTGGTAGCTGCAACGTCTCTCATTAGTTAGGCCACTACTTTATATTCTTGTGAGACAAAAATCAAAGTCATTCTACTTTGTGATTATTAATATAGTGTAGACATCTTTTAATTGTCCCTTTGAGATCCATTTTACTATAGCACTAAGCAAAGTGGCTCAAGGCACTGTCTCTGGGGCAGCCTGGATTCAAATGACGACTAGAAATCTTGATGAACGATAAATATAAAAAGTGGCTCAAGGCACTGTCTCTGGGGCAGCCTGGATTTGAATGAGGACTAGAAGCCTTGATGAACCTAAATATGCAGGAACTGATATTCAAGAAAGCATAGAAAAGATACAAGACACTTAGATACAGAACTTAGAGTGGTTACTGGTTTTTTTTTTTTTTTTTCTGCTGATTGAATAAAAACCTCTCCCTAAACATCCAAGCCAAGCACTGAAGTGAGTATTTGTAAAAGTTCTAACTATGAAATTGTGGCACAAATAGGGATATCCATGAGCTAAATAATGCTTTTACATATTAATTCAACCATGGCATAAAAGAAAATCATCTGTAGATTGTAATTTAATGCAAACAAAGATTTTTAAAATAAATTTACTTTTATTGGCATTATGATTTTCTCTTTTCATGTAAAATTTGCCTGAAACAAGCTGGGAATGTTGCTTAATATGCAGGGATACAATCCTCAAAATCAAAAACAAACAGATAATAGCATGAGACTGGAATTCAAAAGTAATTCCCATTGATGAATTCACTATAGATTATGTGAATGGTTGGAAAACTGCTTTGCAATAACTCATTAAAGTTAGCTTAAATTTTTAATTAGTAAAATACTTTTTAAAAAACGGTTTGTGAAAAAAATTTGGTTCACTTATTTGATACAAATTCTTGTTGCTATAATGAAAAATATAACCAACTCTAGACTAAAACAAGAACAGGTTAATCATAAATTCAAATTTTTTTCTTTTTAAAAATATAGAAGAAGGTGCTTTTCAAGTGTTGTGCATTGTTGAAATTTACAGACAGGGACAACAACCTGGGTCTCCTATGTGTTCAACTGTCCCAAAATTTGAGCCTAAAGTGTCTTATGTACAGAGGCCCCTTCAGTATCCAAGCTAAGGTAATTTTAGGATGAACTAGGTGATGAAAATTTAGGGTAAAGGCAAGACATGTATGTAGGTATTGTCATATTGAGCATATTTTATCTTTTTGCTTGGGGGACTATGTGTCAAATTCTGTAGAGCAGACTGGCTGGGCTGGCCTCACATTTGTTACAATCTCCCTGCCTTATCTTTCTGAGCTCTGAGATGATAGGTCCTTATTAGCATCTGAAGATTACCACATTTTATTTTATTTTTTTATAACCCACATCTTTCCTGTCTAGTCAAGATCTTTAGTTATTTTACCAGGGTCACTTTAAAACCTATAACAATGAGTCATCAACACTCTGTGTTAGTAACTCAAAACGGCATGTCCATCATAATAGCAGTGATGCTGACAATATCTGAAGAAAGAGATGGCAGAAATTATGCAGGATGATTGAGAGCTAGGAATTGTGAATAACTTAACTTTTTTGCATAGGTCACATGCTGTCATTAGATGTCAAGGATCCAGATATCCATGTCATTATGGTGACTGTATGATATGAGCATGTTTGTTAATGTTATTAATATCACAAATTCTTAATTATGTAAATCAGGGCAATAATATTGTGAAACTTGATATTACCATGTAATTAAACAGATATCTTGGTGAGATAAACAAAAATGTATCACTAAGAAATCAACTGTTGTTTTAATAGTCTGTGTTCTAGTGTGTTAAATAAATGACCATAGATTTTAAAATCACTCATCTGGGAAGAGCTTGCTGCTATTTTCTCAGTAATCATTAAAAAACGAGCCTGTTTCAGTCATTTCTGTGAGTGATTATAGATATTGCATGACTTTATATTTTCTGGTAGATCAATTAATGATGAAAGATAAATCTTGTTATGGTTAGCTAAATTAATATATTTCTAAAACAAAGAATTTATAAACCTATTATCAAGTCAAGATGGATAACATAAATGTCTCCTCTGAATTAGTCCTCTGTGCTGGTATTTGGGATCTTTTTCAAGAATAAAAAAAAATACTACGTATCACTTCTCCTTAGAAGTGTGATTTGTTCCTATTGACTATCCACAAGAATACTTCTTGGAATGTTATAGTATCCACACATTCAATCTTCTTATATTTCACATAAATGCACTTTTGTATCTGTAAGCTGTCACTATCTCTTTAGGAAACCAGTTGCCACATACTGAACATATTTATATTCCACCGTTCTTACCTATTAATTTTAATATCTTTTTTACCATTTAATTTTTCTAGTCTCTTCATTTCATGATCTTCAACATGCTTACTTGTGAAGAGAATACTACATTTACATGGCCTCAGAGGAGAAAAAGCCAGAAGAAAAAGGACTCCGTATGAAGAAGACATGAAGAAAATATGAAGAGCAGTGTCACTGGTAAACATAAAGCACACTGAGCCAGGACAAAGTCATCACTAAGGGGTTAGAGATTCTAAAATCAAATTAAATGTGCTATTACTATGCACAATTATTTTTATAACAATATATCTTTTATTTTATAAAATTATTTGATTGCTGTTTTACAATTCAATTAACTCTAAACCATCTATTTTACAAACTGCAATATAACTCAATACAAAAATATGGTAATTACTACAAAATGTTACATTAAAAAATCTGTTCAAAACTGCTTGTTCCTTGTAAGCAGAATTGATTGAGTTATAAGTTATTGCACAAGAACCTGCTTACTTTTTTATACGATAATACCTAGTCACTATTTTTAAAGATATTGTGAGAAAAATATCTGCTGAATGTACAAGCCAGAATTATTATTTGTCACTAATTATTAATTATTATTTGTCATTAATATTTACAAAGTCCATTTATTAAAATATGGATTTTAAAAATGACATGCATTGGGATACTGAATAAAAACAATCTTAACTGTATTTCTATGTGTTCTCAGAATTGAACTAATGTTTCACAGTCAGTATTTAATAATCAAAGAAAAAGGATGCCTGACATCTCTATTTAATCAGTGAATACATACTGAGAATTGAAGACAATATTTATGAATGCTCAACACTTTTATCTCTGTATTTCTATGAGATACATATTTTTTAAAAAGAAGAATGGAACTTGATCTTTATTTACAGGACATGACAGGGTACGAAATTCACATAGAAATAAACTCAGAGGACAGCTTCATAGAGTACGTACAGTTTATAACTGTTTAAATATAGTTTCTTTTGTAAAACGTGCTACAGTAACAAACCATATTTAAAAAGAGTTCTTAGTAGAGAAACAGTAAGACAAATTTATGAGAACACAGAATAGCACAGCACATAGCTAACAACTTTGTGCCTTGGCTGGACATTAGAAGTTAAAGGTCTCGGGAGCAACATCCTGAACTTGGAAGGCAAAGCCTAGACACATATTTTTAAGCTCATAAGATTTTCTTTCTATACCTGGGTTATTTCTCTAGATACAATGTCTTTCTGATTAGCATAAACTTTTATAATCAATACTTATTAGTTTTCAGGCTGCACAGTATTTCATTGTGTAATATACCATATTGCATTTATTCATTAATTCATTTATGGGCATTTGATTGACTCCATGTAGTTTCTACTGTGGATATTGTTAAAATGAGCATAAAAGTAAAAAGTATATTTTAGACATTCTGATTCAATATCAGTGAATATATCCCCAGAAGAAGAAATGTCAGGAGAATAAAATGTCAGTAATTTTATTTTTTTTCTATATCTTTGAGATTCTCAGGTTATTCTTGAAACCTTATCAGTAATTTATATTTCAACAAAAGGTGTATAAATGTTCACTTTTTCCTCATGTTTACTAAACCTAGTTATCACTCTATTTAGTCATAGCTTTACAATATACTATAATGCATTTATTTATATCCCTGCAGCTTTAATTTCTATTTATTTGATGATCAGAAATGTAAAGCATTTTTCAACATATGTGCTCGAGATTCGTATTTCTTTTTTTGTGAAGTTTCTGTTCATAACATATGCCATTATATAAGAAAAAAATGTTTTCTCTCCTGTGAGTTGTTTTGCTTCTTTATGTGTTTTGAATATTAGCCCCCTTTCACAAGGTTATGGCTAAAGTTTATTTTTCCATAAAGTAAGATCTCTGTCCACTTTATTAATTATTTCCTATGCTATGAGTAAGACGTTTAGTTTGGCAGACTTCTGTAGGCTTCATTTGCCTGTGTGGTTGGATCCCTATTCAAGAAATCCTTGCTTAGCCTATGTTCATAAAGCAGTTATCTGTTTTTATGCTGTGTGAAAAGAGTTAAAAAGTCATTGTTTATGTGACTGACAACTTTTTCAGTGCTGTTTATTGAACCCTTCAATGCTGTGTGTTTTTGACACATCATAGAAAAGCAATTGGTTCAATACTTGGAATATTTTAGGATTTGTAAGTCTGTTCAATTAGCAGATATTGTTTGGTGTTAGAAAAATCAGTCTCAGCTAACACAAAAGGCAAATTTTACAAACTTCTAAAACAAAAGTGGGAAAAAAAGAGAATAGTGATAAAGAATGTAAAGATTTATATAGAGAAATCATTTTTAACTTTTCTAGTAAATTTTCTGGTGGCTACTGTTAATAATAGTGGACCAAAATTGATTTTTAGTATTTACACAACAAAAACAGTAATTTGGTCAGGAGCAATGTTAATTCAGTTGAATCTTCCCAAAATAGGCTATTATCACATAGTATCCAAAAATTCATATGATTATTATTTGTTCTTTAAAGCATTAATTTAAAAAATCAAATTCATAGAATATTTAAAGTTTAATAAACACATGTGTATGTATAAATGCAAATTTCTAAAAGAATTTTACTAATTTTTCTTTGTTCCAAATTTTTGTCAGTAAAAAATTCATTAATGCAGCATTGATAACTCCAGAAAATAAGTCAAAGGCAAACGCTTTGACTCTTAGGTTCTACAAAGAGTATTATTTCCAGGTGACAGAGGCAGTTCCCTTTTCTCTAGATATCGTAGCTTAAGGGACTCATGATTGAGTGAAAAGCATAAAGTAAAATCCAAACAAGACAAATGTTCCTTGCAGAATTATAAAGAAACTATTGACAGATGTTTGATTATTTATAGGTAGGAAACTGTAGTATCACTTTAAAATAAAATGACACTCTAACAATAATTAAAATATAAACAATAGTTTTTATATTGAGAGGTAGCATTTAACTATCAAAGCCATGGGGTGATACCTAGTTGAGCCCTTTGAGATGTCTTCTGCATGGCAATAGGACATAACCGAAGAAAGCCAGGGCTCCTGTAGAGTAAATGAAGTGTTACTGGGGAAGCAAGAACCATAAATAACTTGCTACTTCAACCTTAGTTTAACCTGGATGTGGTAAAACGGGGCACAATTGCTCATTTCCTTATGAATTTGCAGATTCTATAAAATTTTATGTCTTTATTTTGTTACTAAAATTCTCATTTCTCTCTAAATGACCAATACATGGTTAGTGGAAAACTAGTAAGTAATAATTTCATGGATTAGTAATATTGATAAATAATTGCATTCATGCTAATTATAATTTTACAAGAAAATTTGAAGCAATCTTTTTTTTATTATAGGAAAAATATTTCTTTGAGCATCTGCTTGACTAGGCGAGAACTACTCCTTTTGTGTCTTTAGTTTTTTAATACATTTTCAATTATAATAAGCATTAACTCATATTATTTCAGTAACAGAATGCATATATGTATATATACTTTAAGAAAAGACTTAAAGACTGTTTTATTATTTGGACTAGTGTTCCACTTGTAGTTTCTTCATTCACTTTGAAGAAGGTTTTAAATTCTAATTATACAATTAAATTAAATTTATTATAGTTAAATCTAATTAAATTATAATTTTTCAGGATTTTCAAATGGATTACAGATTAAACAAAAGGTTCTTTGTTCCTTCCATTCTCAACAGTTGCAGAAGAACATATCAGAGGCCTAAATCAGTTCATCAAGTAAGGGAATTAAGCCTACAGATCAAGTTTGAGAATCTACAAAAAAAAATTTCTCTATATTGCCTTTATTTAAATATGATAAATAAAATAAAGTATTTGAAAATATATGAATCACTGATAAAATTTTATTAACAAACTTACAACTCCTGCAGCACTTAATATTACTTTGTCACAATGGTCTTGGAAGCCTTGAATTGACATCCGTTATTGGCACTACATAAAAAGCAAGTCTATCAAAGTAAATGTACAAAGATTTAATACAAGAATGGTAAAGATATTTTGAAAAGAAGTAATATAGGGCACTGATTCTATTTTTTATCCTCATCCCTTCTTTGACTACCCTGAAGAAACCTTGATTAATTCTAAATAGTGTAGTGTATCAGTTTATTCAAAATTCGATAGTAGGAGACTATGAGTTCATGGAAGTTGTATGATATATATATATATATATAATATATATATATATATATATATATATATATATATATGCTAGGTTATTTAACAATGTGATTATCTTGAATTTAATGGCAACAATTATTTTACACATTTTATTCAATTTACTAACAACCTGAAAATCTATACCAAAACAGATATTTTAATAGGTTTCTGAGGGTTTGGAGTGCAATAAGTCTATCTTTCAGGGATTTCAAGAATATACAAATCAAGATAGTGTGCTAACTGTAGTTCTCTAAGTCATCCTCATTATAGTTAATCCCACTGGCTTTTATTGTTCCAAATTTTTTGCTTATATATTTGTCAAAGAAAGACAGCTAAACATTATTCATTCAACCAACTTACTAGAATATGTGTTTTTGTATTACATTTCTAGTGTGAATGAAAATTATATTCAGACCAGTTGCAAGTAAAATGGTAATATTAGAATATTTGATAATATGTCTCTTTCTCCTATTTTTATGCCTGCTCCTGCCTTCAGTTTATTTAAATTATCCATGGAAGAAAAGAAATCAGAAAATGGAATCTGGAGAATAGAGGATATTGCCTGGAAATCAGTGTCCCATCATAGAGAAACTTATGCTACAGAATTGCATCTCATCAATAGTGAAACATCATAAACACCAAATTATCACTTGCAACAGTGTCTTTAATTCTCCATTGTTCACACTGAGAGAAATTTTCTGTTTAATCACTCATGCATAATGAATTTCAGCATTGTTAGTGAGTTTATAATTCTGGGACTTACTAAAAAGTCTGAACTTCAGGGAATACTTTTCATTGTTTTCCTTTTTATCTATCTTGTGGCTCTTCTTGGTAATATGCTAATTGTTGTTGCCATAATCTATAACACCACCTTGCACACGCCCATGTATATTCTACTTCTGGCCCTGGCTGTGGTGGACATAATCTGTACTACAAGCATCATCCCAAAAATGTTGGGAACAATGTTAACATCACAAAATTCAATTTCATATGGGGGCTGTATGTTCCAGCTCTTCTTTTTCACATGGTCCTTGGGAGCTGAGATGGTGCTCTTCACTACCATGGCCTATGACCGCTATGTGGCCATTTGCTTCCCACTTCGGTATAGTACTATTATGAACCACTATACGTGTGCAGCCTTGCTCAGCATGGTCATGGCTATTGCAGTAACCAATTCCTGGGTACACACTGGTCTCATTCTGAGGCTGACTTTCTGTGGGCCAAACATCATTGATCACTTCTTCTGTGAAATACCCCCACTGCTTGCTTTGTCCTGTAGTCCTGTAAGAGTCAATGAGGTTATGGTGTATGTTGCTGATATCACCCTGGCTGTAGGAGACTTTACACTAACCTGCATTTCTTATGGATTTATTATTGCTGCTATTCTCCGCATCCGCACAACAGAAGGCAAGAAGAAGGCCTTCTCTACATGCTCATCCCACCTCATAGTGGTGTCCCTTTACTATTCTCCTGTAATCTACACCTATATCCGACCTGCATCCAGCTATACCTTTGAGAAAGACAAGATAGTAGCTGCACTATATACTCTAGTAACTCCTACATTGAACCCAATAGTATACAGCTTCAGAAACAAGGAAATGCAGTCAGGAATTAGGAAAGTATTTGCATTTTTAAAAGGTTAATTGTTGTGGATAGCCCTGGTCTTGTATTTTGATGGTAATTCTGCTTTCTCAGGAGGGGTTGCAGAGGAGGAGTGAATCAGTATACAGGTGAACCTTCTGCACACCTTAATTTGTGAAATAAAACCTAGAGCCAGTGATTGGGCAGTAGATGGGGAGGTGGAGCAGAAAAGTTTGGAGGAGACAGGAAGAGAGAGGAAGACAGAAGGGTAGGCAAGATGGCTACGGTTGTCACCCTTGTGTCTTTAGCAGTCTCAGATGTATAATCATATCAAGGTGAGGTAATTGGGATAATAATTCTAATTGTGTGGGAATCTTATGTATTGAGTATTTGCTAATACATAAATTCATTGGTTTATCTTTAAGCTTTAGAGTTTTACACTGGTAAGTGGGTCCTCCAACAACCAGGTGGTTATGGCTATGAAGGAACTAGTGGCTCCAGGGATTAGCAAACTGCAGCTGGAAACATAGTGACCGGTTGTTATGAGAACAAGCTAGAGAAAGTGACCCTGTGAAACCAGCTTGGGAGCTCTGATTCTGCTGGAGAGACAAATGGGCTTAGAGCAGGAACATGGCAGCAAGGCCAAAAGCTAGCTGGACATATCTTTTTTTTTTTTTCTAATATTTCCCACAACAGTTAATAATTTCAGAATGGAATACAACCTTAGTCCAGTAAAATCATCTCCTATAAAATCTCAAATTTATGTCTTTTCTTTTATAAGTACCCCCTTCATATGTAAGTGTGGTATCTAAAATCAACTTTCTGTTTTAAAAAGTCACAGATTTTTGGGAAATGATCCAGAGTAGAATTCATATATAACAATGTTAATCACATTAGAATATATAAGCAATATCAAAAGGGCCATTTCAAATACTTCAAGGCATCAACTCATATGCTTTCTTTAGTTAATACCAGTCGCCTTTTCACCAATATAGGCAGGTATATAATTGAACTTTCCATATAAGATATATTCAGATTTTGGATTACAGATGATCTATAAGTATTTGGAAAATTTGGAAACCTATTAAACAATTCATTAAACTATTATAATAAATTTTATAAAATAATAAGTGAGGTTTTTTTTTTTATTTTTTTACTGAAAACCAAACCAAATATTTGATATATAAGTTAAGACTGAAATATAAAAATGTCATGATGACCCCATCTCTCACCTCAAAAATATTAATCCAGAATTCCTCCTGTCAAAAGGAAATACAGGAACAAAGAGTGGAACAGAAACTGAAGGAAAGGTCATCCAGAGACTGTCTAACCTAGAGTTCCATTCCATGAAACCCAGACACTATTGCTCATGCCAAGAAGTGCTTATTGTCAGGAGCATGGTATAGCTGTCCCCTGAGAGACTCCGTCAGACCCAGACCATTACACATGTGTATGTAAGAATTGGAATGAGCATGGAGACCCCAATGGGGAAGTTAGGGCAAGGATTGTAGGAGCTGAAGGGATTTGCAACCTCATAGGAAGAACAACAATATCAATCACCAACCCCCTCCCCAAAGCTCCCAGGGACTAAACTACCAACTAAAGAGTACACAGGGGATACCCAAGGCTCCAGCTCGATATGTAGCAGAGGATTACCTTACCTGGCATTGTAGGTCTTAGTTTGAACTTAGAATTCAGATCTCGGTTTAAACTTAAGATTAAAAGAATCCCACTGTCCCTGGACACATCCCGGGAGGGACACATTCCTTAATAAGAGGACACTTGCTAGATTAACATTCAGAGGAAGAAGGGAGAGGCTGATTAACATTCCTTAGACCACAGGGGAGGGGATCCACCTGCAAGTGAGGAAGGCCCAGAGCACATAGACACATTCCAGGACACTCCTTGTCATAATCTGAGTCACCTAGAGACCAAACCTGGAAAGGTCAGACTTTGTGGTTTGCCCTCATGAACTCTGTATAAAAACTGTTCCCAGCTTTTGTTCGAGGTTCTCTTGGCTGCATGCGAGAGAGTCCTAGTGCCCTAGCTTCATTAAACCTCATGTTATTGCAGCGGGTCCCATCAATATGTCTCTGTGGGAGCATAGAGTACAACAGCACCACTGGGAGGGGAGTCCCTTGGTCCTGTGGAGGCTTGATGACCCAGGATAGGGAATGCTAGGTTGCTGAGATAGGAGTGGGTAGGCAGTTGGGGGAGCAACCTCATAGAAGCAGGGGAAAGGGAGGAGGGGAAAGGGGGTTTGTGGAGGGGAAACTGGGAAGGGAGATAACACCAAAAATATTAGAGTTCAATCCCAAGCAACCACATGGTGGCTCATAACCATCTGTAATGGGATCTGATGCCCTCGTCTGGCTTGCAGGTGTACATGCAAAAAAAAAAAAAGGTATACTTTTAATGATTTTCAAAAGTTGTTAGGAGATATTAACTAGCTAAGACCTCCCTCACCTTAAGCTCACCACAAGAGGAATTAAGCCTCTGTGACAATTAACTGATGAAGGAGTGTGGGAAAAAACATGCGGGGGAGGGGAGGTGCGGAAGCAACAAGCGGCCTGCGTGGTGGTGGAAGTGCAGTAGTCTGCCGGCCAGGGGCTGCTGCAGAGTCCCAGGGGGCTTTCTTGCAGGCAAGGCAGATTCCCACATACATGACAAGTCCAAGGTTCCCGAGAATGGAGGCTTGGCAGCTGGCCCAGAAAACACATGGAGTCCGAGAGATCAAAGCTTTATTGTTCATGATGGGATACTTGGATCTGTATGTGAGTGCACCCCTAGAGCCAGGGGAGAGGTAGCTTATATAGAGTGTGGGAAGGAGGAGGGATCAGGCAGGGATAACTTAATTATCTATACCCCCTGGCCTCATTAATATGTAAATCTCTCTCGAGGCAGAGGCCTGTTAGTCATGCCCTCTACCTGTGTCTTACGTGACTGATGGTACACGTTAAATGGAGATTAGACCGCGTGTCAGGGCCCTGGGTTCTGGGGGCATGGTCAAACACCTGCAGTCTCGGGGTCCCAGGCCCATGCTAACTCAAGATGCCCTTCTACAGCCCGACAAAGGAGGAATAGCTTTACAGAAAGTAGAGTAAGCTGTTAGTTATCAACAGATACATTATATAGATTATATTATCATCAATTGTTGGCTGTTTGCATTATTGTTACTCATGTGCTCACAGCGGTCCTTTGGCAAAAGAAACCATTAATGTGGATTTATCCTTCTTCATCTGCAAGTAAAGTTTGAACATCTTATTATGAAACTGTTACTATGTTAATACAGAATTGTAAGATAGAATCCTGAAAGTATTTTGGATGAAATGTTTATTCCTTATTCCAAACAGCAATTAAATTGGTTATTGAAGAATAATGATATTTGGCCTATTGCCTGGCAAAATTTTTAGGCAAATTTGATAATCATTATCCAAAAGACAAGTTGTTACAGTTTTCCCCTATGCATGATTTTTTATTTCCTGTAAATTTATGCCTGCATCTCATAGAAAATGTGTTTACTGTATTTTCAGACAACTCATCTAATGGAAGGCAGTATATGTAATTAGATCAAATGTTCATTTTCTTGAGTTTCACCCTGCTTCATCATGAATAATTGAACTATATGCTATAGCCATTGTTTAAAATGCTAAAAAATCAAGCTTTCAACTTGTATACTCATAGACAGTATATAGCTCATGGTTTCTAATTGCTTGAAATTGTTCCTTTTTTAGATACTGCTAATTTTCAAATTTTGCAGTTATTTGTATAAATACAGCTTAATTTTAAAAACATGTACTGTTCGTTAACTTTATAAAACATTTAAGAACTCATACTGGATTGCCTGAACCCCAGGGCAATCCCACAAAAGATTTGTGTACACGACAGATTATAGGCCTTACAAGAACAATTGGCCATACAATCTTATTCTTTACATCATCAAAATAGCAATAGCTTGAGACAATAATTTGGTATTTCTAGAAAGTGTACAAGTTAAATTGCAAAACCTTGTTCTTAATATCCTCAATTTTTTCATAATGGTGTTAAGCCTTGAAGACTTATACATAATCAATTTTGGCAAATGGATGTTACTCATTTTTGATTTTGAAAAATTAAAATATGTACATGCGACTTAACACCTTTTAGGCTTTCTAGTTGCAACTGCTTTAACAGGAGAAGCAACTAAAAATGTAATTAGTTATTGCCTACATTATATTTCTATGCTTGGTGTTCCATATCAGATTACAGATAATGGAACTATCTATTGCAGTCAGACATTTGAGATGTTTTGTTGACAATTTAATATTACTCATATTACTGAGATTCCTTATTATCCTCAAGGACAAGAAATTGTGAAATATATCATGGAACTTTAAAATAATATCTTTGTAACTCTCTGAGTGTAGGAGGAGCAGCTACTGGCATTTCTGCCCTGGTTTTGCAAGAAACTCTGAAAAATTGGCTTTTAAAAACTAAAGAGGGGGAATTATACCCTCCAAGGTCACCAAAGCACACATTTTACTTTGTCTTATTTGTTTTAAATTTTTTGCAAACTGATGCTAAAGGCCAGTCTGCAGCGGATTGCCACTGGCGTCTAGTCACTTCCAGCTCATTTGTCAGGGTCAAATGGAGAGACCCTCTAACTAATAAATGGAATGGTCCCATCCCTGTTTTAATTTGGGGCCATGGTTCTGTGTGGTTTTTTAACAAAAAGAAAATGGAGCTTGATGGCTGCCATTGGTCCACCACGTGGACACAGATCTTGAACCTAATGATTATGATTTTAATGATGAAGATGGTTCAAAATTCCTATGAGCCAGATGATTTAATCCAGAATATAGTCTCTACTCTTACTGGAAAGTAAGTGTTTCTTATCAAGACTTAAAGCAACCCCCTATATACCTAGTGGCCAGACTTTGTGTCTTATCCCTGCCAATTAGCAGCTGGATTACATACCTGGGACATGCCCTCTTACAACTTTACTTACTACACTGCTTAGACCATTAATGTTGCTTTTAACCTTTGAACCTTGTATCATAAACAGATTGGTTGCCTTCACACAGGATCACTGTCAGCAAGCTTAGCTATTCACCATGGCAGTTATCCATCATTATGAAGAAATGCATTGAGTGCATGCTCACAGGTCCTTTGGTCTGAATGTGGCTTTGGTCTATATGGGAAAGAGTATGCCAAAGATGGCTGGTAGTCAAAGATGGGTAAGAGTGTTCTTGAGCTCCTATAGACCTAAGACAGAGGCATACATAAATAATGCTATGTATGTTCTCCATGATGGGTAATAAGAAACAATATAGACACCAACCTAAGGCAGGCACAGTCACCTGGCCACTCTTTACCCTAGATGAGATGAAATCTTGTGTCCTGTCCAGCTGCTGGTACTGCTCATCTTTAAAAAACTAATAAGAGGGAATTATACCCTAACCCCAGTCTTGAGCAGGCCTGAAAGACCTTGTTTACCACAATAGACCAAATAATAGGACTTCGGTGGTGTTACCCACCTTGGCTGCATGTACGACTTGCTACAAGAACTTAGAAGAATAGACTGTCTGCTGAGCTTGCCTTGATACATCTCTGGCTGAAACAAGAATGGGTTTGGTGAGGCTTTCCCTGTAAATTAGAAGAGCTGAATATTAAACTTTGAGCCTTGATCAGAAAACTTTGCCTTAGCTTCATGCTTTTCTTGCCTCTCCATCCCCCCTTTTATATTTCCAGCCCCCCTTTCAGGTGACCTCAGTTTTTCTGTGGCTGCAGGCAGCTACATCATATCTCAAAATAAATCTTGTTATTAGAAAAATGAATGACCTCCTTGGGCTTGGGCTCCAGTTCCGGTGACATGGCTAAACATACCAAGAAGATAGAGATTGTATGGAAATATGGGAACAACTATGAAGCCTCCCACCAGAAAATGGTGAAGAAAATTGAAATCTGCCTACAAGCCAAGTACACTTGCTCCTTCTTTGGCAAGACCAAGATGAAGAGACAAGCCATTGGCATCTGGCACTGTGATTCCAGCATGAAAACAGTGGCCAGCAGGGCCTGGACCTACAACACCACTTCTTCAGTAACAGTGAAGTCTGCCATCAGAACTGAAGGAACTGAAAGACTAATAGAAGCTCTACTGTCTGAGACTTGCCTAGCCTGAAATAAATGGGTTGATATGTATTAAAAAAAAGAAAAGAAAAGAAAAATGAATGAGCCTGGAGGACATAACGTTAAGTAAATAAACAAAGCACAATGTAATGACAAATACCACATGATACCACTGAGTGCAGAGTCTAAAACCTTTTATCTCTAAAACAGTAGAATGATGAATATCCTCATGATAAAGTAGTCCTTGTGGGTAGAAGAAGTTGAAGAGACTTTGGTACAAAGATTCATTCTTATAGGTAAAGAATTAGAAAATTCAGGAGATATATCATAAAACAAAATGACTAGCTACTTGTGCTTTAGTCTTTCTTTTTTAAAACTCTCAGAAAGGAAATTGTGTTTTCTATTTTTTTTTATTTCCAGTGTTTAATTGGATATGCACACATGCATGACACAGGTTTGGATAAAGTCCTCATGGAGAATTATATTCTTCTCAGTAAGAAGTCAGTTCCATCCAGGATCCACTATCTACATACCTATGTTACAACATTTATATCAAATCTAGTATCTGAAGAAAAGATACACATGGAATATGTTCATTTAAGCTATTATGTATTTTACAGGAAGATTAAAAATTCAAGTCACATAAAACTCAAAAAACATATTAAAAGTTTGAACATAAAATTCAGATCTGCCTGTAATGACTAAAAAATGGAAGTTCTGTATCCACCTGTTAACTGGTAAATGTGAGGAAACCTGTTACTGATAAAATACATTCATTTATTCAATGTATGTGGTCTAATTTCAACAATATGGCACCCTAAAAATCAAATGTACTTTTATCATGAGGCACTTTTGTTAGTGAGGAACCAAAAGAACAAGTTGGCTGCAGGAGGCAGCGACTTTCTTCAGTAATTTGGGGAATATACTATGTAGTGAGTTGCAACAAACACCTTGCTTATTTGTATACAACTATCCGATATACTTTTAAATATATATGTGTGTTCTTCTGGCTGTAGTAATGTACTGTAAAGCTATTTCACAGTGTAAAATCCTGAATCCAGTCCAAACCAGGGCTGCATAATAACAATTCTGGTACAAGAACAATATTTACAAAGTTACTGAACTGTATAGCTATAGTTTTTCCTTGCTAGAGTGGATAGACCCAGTTTAAAGGCAGGGAGGAGACTCTGATTTAGTGTCAGGACTTTCAGAGTTTTTACTACAAAGTAATGCCAGGCAAATAATGCATTTCTTTCTTTGTTCAATTAATCATTCTACAATAATATATGTTTACTAATTCCACCATGTAATAACTACATACAATTGTGAATGTTACAGCTATAAAGAAGTCATCCATGTTAATCCCAGACAAAGCTGTAGCTAGGAGACTGCAAAAAAGGAGAATTATGCCTCACTAAAAGACTAATTTATCAAAGTGCCACTCTGTGTCCAGTTCTTCCCTTCAGGATATCTAGGCCTGTTGAACACCAGGTTGGAGGGTCGAAGCTTAGCTAGAGCAGGTAGGGCAATGCAGGGGGGGCAGTGAGTGTGCAGATAAAGGGAACAAACACCCCCAGAAACAGCTTGGAGAACTGACTCAGTTTATTGGGGGGTAGGTATTTATGCCACTGGAGAGATGGGCAGCATCTATGGGGCAAGATTTGAGGGGCCATGAACAATTTGCCAGGACAGCATTGTTGGACGTACTTCATCTTGACACTCAGGGCGTAGGAGGCACATGGATGGGTGGACATCCTTAAAAGGTTAAACACTGTCAGAATAGTAAATTCCTATGAGGGTTGATAGTGGGACATCCAACTTTCTGGTGCCAGGTTGGGAGTGGGGAAAGAGCCAATGCCTGCTGTCCTCATCTGAGATACCTGGGTTGAAGCTCTTCTCCACCCTTCCTCCATTTCCACATTTAGCCTGGGCCATTACAGTCCCACAGAAAACATTTTCAAAACCCATAAAAATAATTTTATCTTGTTCTTTATGCACCATGAACTTTATACACCTCCCATATATGCAGAATTCCTCATAGTTCATGTATATGATTACACTATATATTTTTATTATATATTAGTTTATAATACTTTCATTTGATATTATGGATGAGGAGTATAACATCATGTGCCATATATATTTATCCATTATGTGATGGACATTTAGGTTGAAGTCATATATCAATTGTTGTGAATATGTTGCAATAATGTATAGAAAATTATCTTAGATATTCTGATTTTACTTTCTTTGAATATATGCTCAGCCACTGGATTACTGCATCCCATGGTTGCTACTTTTACTGTTAAAAATTATGCAGCACTTATAAATATATCATATATATTTTCAACTTAAATTAAGACTTCAAAAATTAAAAATATTTGCTAGAGAATCTTGCTCAGCAATGGTGTCTCTACCGATGAGTTCATTCCAGTTCATGTGCTGGGTCTTCAAAACTCGTGAACTCTACATCCAGCAATTCAATCTCTCCTTTTTCTTAACCTTTTTGAATATATTCTTAATTTATTATGGCTTCATATTCCTCTGCAATGGTACAGTTTCTCCAGATATCCTTAATTAATTCTTAGAAGATTTATTTCTTTTTTTTAAATTTATTTATTTATTTAAATCACATCATAATTTACTTATTTACACAGGGGTTATAAACACAAAGAGGCAAGATGTGGGGAAGGGAATGGCACCGGAGCATAGGTGTTCAGGGGAGTACAGAAACCTTTCAGAACAGGGTATCAACTGGGTGTAGGTTCAGGGGACAGGTCACTATGACTCTGCCTATGATTCACTTGTCCTTATCTAAGTTGGTACTGTCCACTGAGGCTGCCTATTTATAAGACCTATGACTACTTGGGCTGGTAAATTTCCACAGAAGCTGCCTGTTTACAATAGCTGCTGTTTCAGGTCTAAACCTCCAGCCTGAGAACAGGTAAAAATGAAACACCTGTGATACCTGCTGGTAGAAGGTCTAATCCTGATGCTGGCCTCCAGACTTATACTACTCAGACCTTTGATAGGCCATTGACAAGGACACCAAACAGCTAGAGATTGACGTCACTAATCTGAAGATTTATTTCTTTACGTTATTTAATTCTACATAATTTTGGATATTATTGATTTTCATCGATACCTTGAAAATGTATATTTAAATACTTAGAAAAATACCCTGCTAATTAGAAAAAATAGAAATGGTTTGTGGTAAGAGGATGCTCATTAAAGAAGTTGGAAAGAATGATAACTAATGAAACTCGGCTTATCCCAGATGTTTTATAAAATAATGAGTATGTTCTATTTCATGATAGGGGAGGTGGGCATATAAATGAAATAGCTCACATTGGTCCATCTATCATGTAGATTTTTCTGTATGCATGATTCTTTTTAGCATAGGGGAGTAGAATAGTATGTTTGTTTGTGTGTGTGAGTGTGTGTGTATGTGTGTTTAGGTATTGCATAAAAGAACATATATATATATATATATATGCATATATAGTTATTAGGATTGATGCATAAATAAAATGTGCATGCAATCTTTAAGTAATTAAATAATATCTTGTGAATTGAAGAAGCTAAATACTGCAGTTTTTGTACAGAATATTAAACAGTTAATTATGTCTGCAGTCAGTGAGAATTTACTATAAATGTTTGAATGTGAAAAAATTAAAATACTAGAAGTGTAAGTTTAGAATATAAAGCTATGTATTTCAGTCTATGAAATCATACTAAGGGAAATCAGCATACTAAAGGAAATAAAATTTCCTTGAAAATATCATTATTTTAACAGTGAATAGTCAGTCACAGAAAAGCCTGTTGGAATATAAACAAAACAATTAAAGAGTTCAACTCCACCATCAAGGACTCATAACAAAATTATATTTCAAGATAATGAATTTAGATAGTACTGTCCTTCATCTCCCAAAACACTTCCAAGCACAGAGGAAGTATGTTGAATAACAACTAAATAGTCCTGTGTTATTCATGAAAATTGCAGCTAGTCCCAGAAGCAACCTAGAACATTTTGCCAAAGTTTTACTTTGATTTCAAGTTATACTTAAATCAACTGGGGAACTCATTACTGTCAGGTCAGCTAAGGTACATATCCTGAGGTTATTTTTCTATGTTCTCCTGAGATCAAACTGCAAATTCCTGTCCTTGTAATTGCCAATACATAATTGTAACTTTTTAATTGTCATAGTGTAACACTAACAAGTCCCCTGATAAGCCCAGAGCAAATGCATAGCTGGCAGGCAGTTCAACCAGATGGTTCCTAATAGATAAAATATGACTGACAATTTTTTTTAATGTTCCATAGGAGACAATTTTTATTTGGCTTGGCCCCTATGTTTTGACTGTGAACATTTTGAATTTAAAAAATTTCACAATGAGGTCATGCTTTGGAAATCATAGTCATACTATTACTACAGACATTTCCATCAATGCAAGACAGTCATACATTTCATTGAAGTGTAGGATAATTCTGATAATTTTGCTTTCTCTACTAAAATTATTTGTTTTTCACATGGGTTGAGTATAGAAGTTTTTGTTAGTTATTGTTAAAGAAGTTATGTATACACCTTCTGTCACTTTCATGAAATAGAGCAGAGCAGAGTGCACCACAAATGAACAAAATTAATAATATGCTAATCACATTCCACCACCTCTAGAAAATCTTTTGTTTTCATAATCTGCTATAAAAACTCTTATATATTAAGTAGCTTTTGTTAATATTTTATATATGTATAGGTTCATGAGAGCTTATATTTTTGTTAGTATGTTTGGTAGTAGAGACTAAATCCAAACTCTTGTCCATACTAAATACATGTTCTACAACTAGAATGTACCTCTATACATTTTCCAATATTTTATTGCAATTTATTCTTACATTTATCTATTAGATTATATTATCTATTATATTATCTTATAGATTTTAGTTCTCAGACATACTTTTCATAGAATATCCCTTCCATTATGAAAGTAATAAACCTCACTAAATCTTGTTTGCTTGTCTTCACCCTATATGCAAGTTCTATAAAGTACACTTTTTTGAGAACCTAATTCATCATAGGGAAAAGCACACATTTTTCAGCAGTCATCCAAGAGTTAGAGAGGTTACTCAGAGTTAGAGCACACGTTTATCTTTGCAAGGCCACGTTTTCCATTTCTAACTTTCTTAAAGAAACAAACAAAAATAAAAGCAACCATTAGAGAGACAAAGAGCCAAAGATATTATTTTATATCATCTGAAATTATTCACAATGCAAACCTATAGTGTCATAGATTAATATGTTCATATATAAGAATTACACATATAATCTTTTCATATTAGAGATATGTGTTAAATGTTTATATATTATGCTTCACTTATATATCTCAAAGTTGAGATTCAGAGCTATGTTTCTGAACATAGGATTTGCTATAGGCATGTGTTCATAGTGGACACATATGTGTTGGCTTGGGAATGGGCTTATACAGTAAATAGAAGGCAATTTAAATGAATTAAATATAGAAAAGGATATCAACTTAGTTTACATAAAGATAAAGAGGATATAGCTATATTTATCCCCAGAGGTGTTCATTTCCAAAAAAAATGTGGAAATAAATTGAAATTGATATAACTGTTTTAAGGATACATAGATGAGTAAATAAATGCAGTCCTTTGATCACAATGTTTAGGAGAAAAAGGCAAAGATAGCTAATGTTTCTTGTGAATCTGAAGCCAACCTAATCTATAAACAAATCTGGTTCGGCTCTGGCTACAGAGACAAATCCTACCTCTAGAAATAATAATAATTTTTTCAGTTATCAAAATGAAGGTAATTATACGTTTGGTGATTATAATGGTATTACAAATCATCTATGAGAGAGGTTGAAGTAGAACAAATCTACATAAAAAAGAAGCTTCAAAATTAAACCAATATATACTTTGATTACTTTAGGTTGCTGAGCCAAGGACATGCTATTTTGGGAGAGAGGCTCTACATTTTTGTTAACAGGAAAGAAAAAAAAGACTTTGGTCTCCTTTCAAAGTAATAAAGATCTGTTTCCAATAGATCTACCTGAAGACCCAGCAATACCACTCTTGGGAATATACCTAAAACATGCCCCACAATGCCACAGGGGCACATGTTCCACTATGTTCATAGCAGAGGAGAGGATAACCTGATGTGGTATTGAGTGAAGGAAAAGGACTGAAACCCTTAGGGCTAGCAGAAAGAATGGAAACAGGCAACCTTGGGAGGTACGAGGTTGAGGTTAGCCTCCAGAATGCAACAGACTGCTGGGAGGTGAGAGACTCTCAAGACTCAAAGGGGAGGGACCTTAGATAAAATGCCAGACAGTAGGGAGAGTGAAGTTATAGAGCCCACCTCTAACAGGAAGACAGGGCATCAAGTGAGGGAAGAGATTGTCATCCTACAGTCAAAACTGACCCATAGTTGTTCCTGTCTGAAAGAACTGCAGGAATGGAAATGGACAGGAGCCTGAGGAAAAGAAGGTTCAGTGACAGGCCCAAAGTGGGATCCAGCTCACGGGGAGGCCCCAAGACCTGACACTACTACTGAGGCTACAGAGTGCTCACAAAACGGGACCTATCATGACAGGCCTCCAAAAGATCCAAGAAGCAGCTGAAAGAGTCAGATGCAGATATTTGCACCCAACCAATGGACAGAAGCTGCTGACCCCCGTGGTTGAATTAGGGAAAATCTGTAAGAAGGTGAGGAAGAGGATGACCCTGTAGGAAGACAGCAGTCTCAGTTAACCTGGACCCCTGAAATTTCTCAGACACTAGACCAACAACCAGGCAGCATACACCAACTGATATGAAGTCCCCAACTCATATATAGTGGAGGACTGTGTTCAGTCAGAGAAGATGCACCTAACCCTCAAGAGACTGGAGGCCCCAGGGATTTTAGAGATCTGGTGGTTTGGGATTGTGTGGTGGGGACATCCTCAAGGAGATATGGGGTTGGAGAGGAGGTATGGGATGTGGAACAGTCCCTTTGACTGGGAGAAGAATAAAATTTGGATTTAAAAAAAAAGAAAGGAAAAAAAGAAAAGAAATAAATCTACATGTCATGTGAGCCACCTCAAACAGAATAAACAATAATTGTGAGCAGGCAGAGGTGGCCCACGCCTTTAATCCCAGCACTTGGGAGGCAGAGGCAGGCAGGCAGATTCCTCCCTCCTGTGGACCCATTTAGCACCCTTCCTACAACATCCCTATTCCCAAGTATCAGGTCCTAATATCTAGAATCCCATCTCACCTAAAGTCTAGTGGTCACATTTATCAAGAGTCTAGAAGTATATCCTACAAGAAACACATAGATACCACATTCTGCTGAGAATCAGAGATAGCAACATAAACAAAGCACAACATATATATCCACTAAAGAAAAATAACATAAGATATCAACACTAGAATTACCACCCCTGAAAACACAGAAGTCTTTTCTCCAGCAGTCAATAGCAGCTTCTTCCAGATTTTCCCTAATTCAACCACAGGGGTCAGCAGCTTCTGTCCATTGATTTGGTGCAAATATCTGCATCAAATGTGGGGGAAAAAACCCTCACAGGGGTGCCCCAGACTCTTGCAACAGCAACCCATGGGGGAGAGGGTGGGGACGGAGGCGGGGGCGGGGGCATGGGGTGGAGTCCCGGAGGCTTTTTCTTGCCAGCAGGTCCCACATACATGAGAAAGTCCAAGGTTCCAAAGGCTGGAAACTATGGCAGTGGCAGGCCCCAGAAGACATGTGGAGTCCATGGGCTTAAGAAGTTTATTGTTCATGGCATGGTAGTTGAGTCTGGATGTGCAAGCACACCGTAAAAGCTAGGGGGAGTTAGCTTAAATAGGGAGGGAGAAAGAGGAGGAACTGGGGGGGGGGGGGAATAACTTAATTAGCTACGCCTCCCCCCTGCCCTTAGGTAACTCATGAATATAGAAATCCCTGTTAGTCATGCTCTCTACCTGAATGGTGATGCAAAACCTCTCTGGGAGGAGCTACTTTGAGCCAAAGGTGTCTGCAAGGTGCAGGTTAATGGAGATATAGGCCGCATGTGAGAGGAGTCTGGTATCTGGGAGTGTGGGGAGATATGTGCCATCCCTGACAGGCCATGTTCCTGTTGGGTCTCCAGCTATCTCAAACCCAGTACTCTACAGGGGAGACAAAACCATTCCTTTGCAGCCCCACAATCAGACTCTTTCAGCTGCTTGTTGGGTCTTTTGGAGGACTGCCATGATAAGCCCCTTTTTGTGAGCACTCCATAGCCTCAGTAATAGTGTCAGGCCTTGGGGCCTCCCCTTGAGCTGGATCCCAATTTGGGCCTGTCACTGGACCTTCTTTAGTTCAGGCTCCTCTCAGTTTTTGTCCCTGAAGTTCTTTCAGAAAGGAATAATTATGGGTCAGAATTTTTGACTGTGGGATGGCAACCTATTCCCTCCACTAGATGCCCTGTGTACTATTGGAGGTGGACTCAAGTTCCCTCTCCCCACTGTAGGGCATATCATCTAAGGTCCTTGGAGAGAGCATTCAGTTTCTTAGAGTTTGTAAGCTTTCTGTTCTTTTTTTGCTGATATCTACCTCTGATCAATTGTGGTCTGATAGAATATAGGGAATTTTGTCAACTTTATTGCATCTGTTGAGGCTTGTTCTGTGTCTTTGTATGTAGTCAATTTTGGCAAACATTCCATGAAGTGCAGAGAAAATATATTCTTTTCTGTTCGGGTGAAATGCTTGTTCTGATTGACTTGTCTATTGGTGAGAATAGGGTTGGAGATTTCTATTATTGGTGTGTGAGGGTCAAGATATCATTTAAGCTATATTTTTATTTTAGAAAAGTGGACACCCTTGTGCTTGGGAGATAATATGTCAAGAATTGAAATGTCATCTTGATGGATCTTTCTCTGATAATTAGTAAATGTCCTTCATTTCTTTGGATTAATTTTGTTAGAAGTCTATTTTGCTAGATATTGAAGTAGATATACCAGCTTGCTTTGTGGGTCCATTTGCTCAATCACCCTTTTTCCCATCATTTTTCTCTGAGGTAATGTCTATCTTGATGCAGAAGAATGTTTCTTGTATGCAGCAGAAGGATAGAGCCTGATTTTACATCCATTTTGCTAGCCTGTGTCTTTTTATTGATAAATTGAGTGCATTAATATTGAGAAATATTAATGATCTGTGATTGAAGTTCTTGTTACTTTGTTGTTGGTGGTGGAAGTGTATATGTCTGTGTGTGTTCATGCACACAAACACATTTCTCTGCTTTTGGTTTTTCTCATATGAAATATTTATTTCCTGTACTTTCATGGTTATTGTTAACTTATTTAATTTGGAGTTTCCCTTCTAGCACCTTCTGGCTGGCTTGATTTGTAGGCAGGTATTGTTTACATTTGAGTTTATCATTGAATATTTTCTTTTCTTCATCTATGATGAGTGATAGTTTTTATTGGTGTTTAATGTTTTGATTATTATGTATTGAAAAGACTTCCATTTCTAGTCAAATCATATATGTATATATTTTTCTTTAGGCTAAGAAAAGACATTTGATGATATTATTGAAAAGATTTTCTGGGGATTCTTCTCCTTTTTCAGTCCCATTATTCTTAGGTTTGATATTTCTGATATGCTTTGTATCTGGTCATTTTTAGATTTAACAATTTCTTGAACAATGTATCCATTTCTTCTATTAAATCTTTAATGACTTACAGTCTCTCTTCCTTTCGCTGCATTCTACTTTAAAGTATGCCTCTACAGTTCCCATTGACATTCTTAGGCCTCTATATTTTCAGTTTACATTTGTAAGTTTTTCATTTCTATAACTTCCTCAGTTTATGTTTCCTTCATTACTTCTGTTTTCATTTTCAAGTCCTTAAGAGTTTTATTCATTTCCTTCAACTTTTTGTTTTTCTGCTTGTTCCTTTCTTGGTTTTCTTCAATTTTCTCCAATTCTTTGTTTGTGTTTTCCTGGCTCTTTCTTTCTTTCTTTCTTTCTTTCTTTCTTTCTTTCTTTCTTTCTTTCTTTCTTTTTTTTTTTGAATATACTTACTTTCTCCAATTATTTGTGTTTTCCCAATTTTTATCATGTTTATTTATTTTCTCATTAAAGATCTGTATCACCTTTATATAGGTGCTTTTAAGATCATTTTCTTAATTTCATCTATGTTGTAATATTCTGGTCCTGATGCAGTAGGATAGCTATGCTCTGGTAGAGACATACTGCTGGCTGTTATTCTTTGCATTCTTATGCTGGCATCTAGCCAGCATATTGGTTAAGAGATTTCACCTTACACCAATCAGAATGCCTAAGATCAAAACCTCAGGGGATAGCACATGTTGGTGAGAACATGGAAAATGTGGAATAGTCCCCCACTGCTGGTGGGATTGCAAATTGGTACAACCACTCTGGAAATCAATCTGGAGGTTCCTCAGAAAATTGGAAATAGATCTACCTGAAGACCCAGCTATGCCACTTTTGGGCATATACCCACAAGATGCCCTACTATGCCACAGGGGCATATGCTTCAGTATGTTCATAGCAGCCTTATTTGTGATAACCATAAACTGGAAAAAACCCAGATGTTCCACAATTGAAGAATGGATACAGAAAATGTAGTTCAGTTACATAATGGAATATTATTCAG
The DNA here is from genome assembly GCA_021653895.1 of Mastomys natalensis. Lineage (NCBI taxonomy): Eukaryota > Metazoa > Chordata > Mammalia > Rodentia > Muridae > Mastomys > Mastomys natalensis. The sequence goes on along the minus strand of JAJTUV010001589.1, from coordinate 399,468 downwards.
CTATTAAGAACATCATGAGCTTTGCAGGCAAATGGATGAAATTAGAAAATATTATCCTGAGTGAGGTAACTCAGACCCAAAAGGACATGCATGATATGTACTCACTAGTAAGTGGATATTAGCCAAAAAATTAAAGAATACTCAGGATACAATCCACAGTACTCAAGGAGGTTAATAAGCTGAAGGGAACAAGTGAGGATGCCTCAATCCCACTTGGGAGGGAGGAAAAGGCAATCATTGGTGGAAAGGAAGGGAGGGACCTGGAAAGGAGATGAGACAGGATGAGATGAGGCAGAAACAAGAGCGAAACCCTGAAGCCCAGCAGAAAGAATGGAAACAGGCAACTTCTAGAAGTAAGAGTTTGGGGGACTCTCTAGAATGTACCAGAGTCCTGGGAGGTGAGAGATGTTCAGGACTCAAAGGGAGGGATGTTACCTGATATGCCCAATAGAAGTGAGAGAAAACCTATAGAGTCCACGTAAAGTAGGAAGACAAAGCATCAAGTGGTTTGATAAAGTTGCTATTCCACTGTCAAAAACGCTGACCTAGAATTGTTCCTGTGTAAGAGAACTGCAGGGTCAAAGAAACTGAGGGAAAAGGGGTCCTGTAACTGGCCCAAACTTGGACCCACCTCAAGGGGAGCCTAGCATGGCTGCCCTCTAAGGGGCCCAACAAGCAGCTGACTGATTCTGAAGCATATACTTATGCCCAACAAATGGACAGAGGTAGAGGACCCCTGTGGTTGAGTTAGGGAAAGGCTGGAAGGAGCTGAGGAGGAGGGCAACCCTATAGGAAGACTGGCAGTTTCAACTAACCTGGACCCCTAAGATCTCTCAGACACTGAGCCACCAACCAGGCAGCATACACTAGCTGATATGAGGCTCCAACATGTATACATCAGAGGACTGCCTGATGTGTCCTCAGTGAAAGAAGATGCAGCTAATCCTTGAAAGACTTGAAGCCTCAAGGAATGGAATGGGTGGAGAACATACTCTTGGAGATGGGGAGGGGGAAGAATGGGATAAGGAACTGTAGGCGGGCAGAACAGGAGGGGGATAACAACTGGCCTATAAAAAAAGATTAAAGATAAAAGGAGTGAGTTTAAGTCTAAGTGCTGGTCTTTTCTGGATGTGTGGTTTTTTTCCTTGGTTTCTCTGTTTTGTCTCTCAATTTTTGATAGTATCTTATCTGTATGTTGCCTGTTTTATTGGCTTGTTCAATGGTTTTATTCATGGGTAATGTTTGCTGGTATTGCAGACTAGGGCGAGGGGAGTCCAGTATGAGATAGTCTTTTGAAGTGTTAAGTGAGACACTGAGGATTTGGTCTGGGGGAATAAAGAGTGAAGAGAAGTTCCAAAAGCAGCCTACCTGGTCATCTGGCAGGAATGTTCTGTGGTATCAGCGAGGTGTCTGTCCAAGTTGGTGGATAGAGCACAATAATGAGCTGTGAAGCAGATGTCTGTAGGATCCTCAAGACAGGGAGAGTGGATAGTTGCAGCAGCTGGGGTTTGATTGCAGCAATTACGGCAACCCTTAGGATTGAGTACTGGAGAAGAAAGAATAGATAATGTCTAAATGACTGCCTAACTCTTCTTCTGGAAGACTTGACCTGTAATTTAGCATGTGGTGTGGTATCCACTGGAGTTGATTGGGAAAGAGATATATGGATGAAGAGGGTTGGGTGGTCAGGGATTAAACATTCTTTTCAAATGTCACCTTTGAGTAGAAACTATATTATTGTTGCATTACTGAATAAATATTTCCAGAAAAAAATGATATACAAGTGTACTAAATAAGGAGATACTTCTATGGATCTGGACCTGAAAAAAAAAAAAAAAACCAACAAAAAGTAATTAAATGCATTAATTTAAGGAGACATATCCTGTAACTTGGGATGTTGTCACTAGTAATTCTATGGTTTAATTAATTGTTTTGTTATTTGTTATAAAGTAAATTCCACTCATGAGTATTTCATAGGATGCATAGTGATACTTGTTATAAACCATGAACAGAGAGGTATATGACCTATAATGAAACAGTCTGATCATATATTGCCATGTGAGCATGTCTTCACTTTAGTTTCTAAATATTAATATTGACATCCAGAGTCTTGACCTACTCTGAAAGATACCCAGAAGAGATTATTCTCTTTGGGCCCTGGGTATCAAAGTGATACCTAACTGTCCACAGTGCAAGAATAACAGAATGAGGAATCATTCTGATGTGGGACTTCTACTTAAAATCATCATAGCATGGGCTCAGAGAATATCGTGAGAAATAATGAAGAAGTGTTTAATATTCAGATAGAAGTGATGCTGTGATATATTACATTCTTGGTGTAACATAACTATTACAACTGTAGTTCCTATTTTCTTTTTTTTTTAATTTTTATTTTTAATTTTTTTTCAGCAAATCAAAAAAATTTAAAAAGCATTCAAACAGAATAAAATGAAAAGAAACAAACAAGCAAAATACCAAGGGTCAGATATACTTATACAAGAATTCTATAGAGCCTTCAAACAAGCAATACTTTTTGAGTTATGTTTAAAAAAATTCAGAACCACAATAAGCTCCTTCACAAAGCAAATAATATTGAAATAGTGAAATCAAGTGTAAATCCAACAAAAATATATAAATTATAGTCCAGTATCCCTCATGAGAATACATACAAAAATTCTCAATGAAGTAGTTGCAAACTGAATACAAGAGATATAAAAAAATAATATTCCATGAATAACTGAATAACTGTTTTTTTTTTTTAGAAGACCATACTCCATATACAGGCTGCATGTTTTGGGATAGCCCCCACTCCAGATGTTTGAGACCTACATGAAAACCAAGCTGCACATTTACAACATATGTGCAGGGAGGCCTAGGTCCAGCCAATGGAGCTAGATCTGTGTAGACTAGGTATGCTCCACGGTTGGTGATTCAGTCTCTGAGAGCTCCAAGGGTTCAGGTTGGTTTACTCTGTTGATCTTCCGGTGCAGTTCCTATCTCCTTAGGGCCCACATCCTTCCACCTATTCTTCTTTAAGAGTCCTCAAGCTCCATCCACTGTTTGGCTCTGGATGTCTGTATCTGTCTGAGTCAGCTGCTGGTTAGAGCCTCTCAGAGGACAGCTTGCCCCTGTCTGTTCTCAGGCTGGAGGTTTAGATTCTGGGAGCTCTGGTTGAATCTTTTGATACTCGTTCTAAAAAGGACAAAAGCACCCTCACTTTGGTCTTAGTTCCTATTTTCTAACTAGTGTTCCTGACCTCTGTACAATGTTTGGCTGTGGGCATTTGCATCTGTTTCAGTCAGCTGTTGGGTAGAGCTTCTCAGAGGACAATGATGGTAGCTCCTGTCTACAAGCATAACAGTGTCAGGAATTGATGCTTGCCCGTTGGATGGATTTCAAGTTGAACCAGTTATTGGTTGGCCATTCCTTCAGTCTTTATCTGTCTTTGTCCTTGCATTTCTTTTAGATAGGACAAATTTTGGGTTAAAAGTTTTGTGAGTAGGCTGGTGTCCTTATCCTTTCACTGGGGCTCCTGCCTGGCTACAGGAGGTGGTCTCTTCCTGTTCCAAGTATCCACTGTTGAGCATCTTAGCTAAGGTCATCTGCAATGACTACTTAGAGTTTCTCCCATCTCAGGGCTCTTGGACTTCCTAAAGATTCCCTCCACACCCCCCACACACAGAAGCTGCATATTTTCATTCAGTTTTTGGCCCTCTGGGTCTCTTCCTCCATTCTATCCCCACAACTGCTCCCATTCCCTCACTTCTCTCCCACCCACTTTCTTCCATCCCTCTGCAACATATAGCTATATATATATTTTTTACCCCTTCTAAGTGTGATTCAAGCCTCCTCACTTGGGCCTTCCCTCTTGTTTAAACTTCTTTGGAACTGTGGTGTATATTATGGGTATTTTGTGCTTTTAGACTAAAATCCACTGCCTTAGGGTTTGTATTCCTGTCCAAAACATCATGACCAAGAAGCAAGTTGGGGAGGAAAATGTTTATTCAGCTAAGATTTCCACATTGCTGTTCATCACTACAGGAAGTCAGGAGAGGAAATCACACAGGGCAGGAACTTGGAAGCAGGAAGTAATGCAGAGGCTGTGGAGGGTGCTGCTTGCTGGATTGCTTCACCTGGTTTGCTCAGTTTGCCTTCTTATAGAACCCAGGACCACCATCCCAGAGATGGCACCAACCACAATGGGCTGTACTCTCTCCTCTCCCCATCATTAATTGAGAAAATGCTTTACAGCTGGATCTCATGGAGGCATTTCCTCAAGAGAGGCTCCTTTCTCTGTGATAAGTCCAGCTTGTGTCAACTTGACACACAAAACCAAAACCAGCCAGGACACCCATTTCTCAGTGAGTATATACCATGTATGATCTTTTGGGTATGGGTTACTTCACTCAGGATACTTTCTAGTCCCATTCATTTGCCTGGGAACTTAATGATGTCCTTGTTTTTTAATAGGTGAATAATATTCCACTGTGTAAATGAACCAAAATTTCTGTATCCATTCTTCAGTTGAGAGACATTTGGATTTTTTCCAGCTTCTGGCTACTACAAATAAGGCTGTTAAGAATATAAAGGAACATGTGTCTTAATGATATGGTGGAGCATCTTTTGGATATAGGACAGGAGTAGTATAACTGGGTTTTGAGGTAGGACTATTTCCAATTTTTTGAGGAACTGACAGATTGATTTCCAGAGTGATTGTACCAGTTTGCAATCCCACCAGCAATGAATGACTGTTTCCCTTTCTCCACATCCTCACCAGCATGTGTTGTCACTTGAGTTTTTGATTTTGCATTTAAAAAACATCAAAATAAGGAAACTGGCTATTACATTTCATGGGAAACAATATTTACTTTAAAAATAAAAGGGTGACACTGAAGAAAGGAGAAAGTTAGAAGTTAAAAAATTTCTGTGTAAAGATTGAAAAAAAATTACAGAATAGCAGAAGATGTCTGAATTACCTATTGCTATACTTAGCATAAAAATATTTTTCAGTATTGATTACAATTTTACATATCCATTTTAAGAGAGATAAAAATAATAAGGCAGATTTATAGAAGGAGAAGATTGAAAGATGGAATGCAGGTTAGAGGTCATAGAACAGAGATTATAGTATCTGAAACCTTAAATAATATCAAAGAGGATAGTTCTAAGTGGAAGAAATCCACAAAGTTATCATGAATTTGAACGGCAACCCATAGAGATTCAGTGTATTAAATTATAATACAGATTCTACTTATTGTTGCTACCTTATAATGCTATCAAATAATATATTTTATATTTTATATTTTACTTTGTAGAAGTCAGTGAATTAAGATATAAACATGTGTTGATACAGCATACTATTGATACATATTCAAAACTCCAATGGGCTTTTGCTTTGAGTTCTGAAAAAGATTTTGAGTTTACACATTTTTCTGAGATGAATACCATAGAGATGTCTTTACAGATTGACACTGATGATCCTCAAACATATATATCCACTAGAATGTAAACATTTTAAGACAGGAGAGAACAGGAAGTCTTGACTCTACTGGACCAGTAGCACAAGGCCAAGAGAAGTACACACTGAGCACATACTGATGGAGCGGAAACAGCCCAGGTGACTCCAAGAAAAAGTAACTTCAGGAATGCATCTGGGAAATAGCTATTACAATGTAAAAATAATCTTACAGGTAATTGTTTAGTAGTTGTGCTATACCTGATTAAATAAATTGATACAACTCTGTCTCAATTATTGGGGTAAGGCTGGGTAATAATAAGAATTAAAAGACTTATTAAATATTATACAATAAAATAATAATCTCCAAGATTAGGAAAATCTTCTTAAGGTCTGACTCTAACAGACAAGCTATTGACAGTGAGTAGGTACAATGGGAGGATAAATCATTCTGTTCTGACGATGTGGTTTTATGTTTCATCAAAGGGACCCACAAACACATGAACAATGGATACATACATGGTCATACTTGATTGTCAACATCTAAAACCAAAATACTGGGAGATATTTGTGTTGAAAAGGTATGGGAATATTTTAATTGGAATTAGAAATTAGATATAATCCTATTACACAGCATATGCAAGAAATTCTTCTAAAAATAATTATTAAAATGGTGTCTAAATATGTAGAGTGGGAAAGACTATGTAACACTCTTAAAATAATTTCTTTATCAATCCCCTTACCTCAAGGTGGAGGGGACAGTGCAGATGAGAAGAAAGAAAGATTCTAATGGATAGAGTGGTGAAAGACTCCAAGGAAACAATGTCTTCCAGATTCAACAGGGGTGTTACACATATAAATTCATGGAAATTATGAAAACATGCACAAGACCTGTATAAGTTCACATGAGATAAATTCCAAGCAGGGAGAATGAGAGGTGGACCAAAATTTGGGTAGTCAATCAAGAAACATTTGGAATAGATAACTAAACAGCATAAGTTCAAAGGTCAATTTTCTCAAAAGAGTGTAATTTTGTATATAAATCACAATCTACAATACAGACTATGCCAATGTGTCTTTCGTAAAAACAAAACAAATACATTGTATTCTGTGTGATTTTATATTTATTTTGTTTTAAAATGATATTCTTTGTCTTATTGACCTTTTGTCTTGATTTCCTTTTAATTTTTTGAAAGATTGTGACAGATCATAAATATGGTGTTTTAGGGAAAGTGGGGAAGATGTGAGGAAAGAGAAAAACCACAATTAAAATAAGCTGTGTAGAGCAATAACACCAACCAACCAGAGCTCCTAGGGTCTAAACCACCAGCCTGAGAGTACATAGGGAGGGACTCATGGCTTAAGCTATATAGTAGGGGAGGATGGCCTTGTTGGGTATAAGTGAGAGAGAAGATTGTTGGTCCCGTGAAGGCTGGATGCCCAATGTGGGGAATTTGAGGGTGAGGAGGTGGAAGTGGGTGGGTGGGGCAAATCCTCATAGAAGCAGTAGGAGGGGGATGGGATAGGGGGTTCCTGGACTGGGGCGGGGGAGAATGGGGGAAGGGAATACCATCTTAAATGTAAATAAAATATCCAATTTTAAAAAAGGAAAAAGAAAAAAGAAAAAAAAAAGAAGCTGTATGGACCTTGGGCACTGGCTCCAAGCCCATTTCTACAACACCCAGAGGAAGCTAAACTCCCAGGTGCTCAAGCCCAGGATCACAGCTGAGGAGGCCACAACATCTGGCCCAACATGGGAAATACCTGGGACCTCTGGGATCCAGGGACACAGGAACCCCCACCCAGCCAGTGGCATGGTTTTCTGCCATTCTGAGCTTGTGCCCTGAGCAGACCTTGGGCTCCGGCTCTGTACTAAGTCCCATGACACCCAGAGGAAGCTCAAATCCCAGGTGCTCTAACACATCCAGAATCACAGGACCTCAGGAGCTTGATAACACCAGAATTTTAAACACATCAAGATCCCAGAGGAAGCTTACCTCCCATGAGCTCTGAGACAAACAGAATCTCAGGATTACAGAATCCAAGAATCACATGATCACAGACACAGATGGACTCTGAGGAGTTCTGACACAATCAGAATCAGAGGAGAGAGAGGCTCCATTCAGAGATAACAAGGGCAGGTACTACAAGAGATAACTAGATGGTGACAGGCAAGTACAAGAACATAAGCAACAGTAACCAAGGCCACTTGTCATCACCAGAATACAATTCTCCCAACACAGCAATTCCTGGATACCCCATCATATCAGAAAATCAAGATTCTTTTTTAAAATCACTTCCCATGATGATGATAGAAGACTTTAAGAAGGACATAAATAACTCCCTTAAAGACATACAGGAGAACACAGGTAAACAGGTAGAAGCCCTTAAAGAGGAAACATAAAAATCTCTTCAAGAATTACAGGAAAACATAACCAAACAGGTGAAGGAATTGAACAAAATGATCCAGGATCTAAAAATGGAAATGGAAACAATAAAGAAACCTCAAATGGAGACAACCCTGAAGATAGAAAACCTAGGAAAGAGATCAGGAGTCATAGATGCAAGCATCAGATTCCAAGAATACAAGAGATAGAACAGAGAATCTCAGATGCAGAAGATACCATAAAAAAATTTTGACACAACAGTCAAAGAAAAAGCAAAATGCATAAAGCACCTTACCCAAAACATCCAGGAAGTCCAAGGCACAATGCAATGCGACAACTAAGCCTTAATTTAAGGACACACTTCACAATAGTCACAAATAATATAAAATACCTTGGTGTGACTCTATTCAAACAGGCGAAAGATCTGTATGACAATAAAGGAGGCTGTGAGGAAAGTTACATTGCAAGTTTTTCCCATATTTGAATATAAAATGAACATTTATTTTTCTTGGTACTTCAGAGGAAAAGAACTGATAAAATAACAGAAAATTATATATAAATACACAAGCACGCATAAGTATACACACACATAAACACTTATACCACAACATTTTCTTCCCTTTATTAAATAGAGTTTTTCATATATTCCCAGATTATAGTTACCCCTTTCTCTACTCCTCCTTGTTTCCCTCATTTGTCCTTCTATCTAGATCCACTTCATTTCTATCTCTCATTCTAAAACAAACAGGCTTCTAGTGATTAATAAAATGAGATCAAATAAAGTATAACGAAATATACCAAACACTAGTACATCAGTATAGCACAAAACAAACAAATGAAAAGGACCCAAAGAAAAGGTACACACATAACAAAAAGCAAAAACAAAGCAAACAAAACAACAACAAACAACACCAACAAACAGACAAACGATATCTATGCTATGGTAGTCTGAATGAAAATGGAGCCTATCGCCTTCAGAAGGCCCTTAATGACTTATTGGTGTATGAGTCACTTTATGGGAGGAGTCGTAAACTATAGGATGGGCTTTGAAGTCTGAGAAGCTCAAGCCTGGTCATTGTGTCACTGTCACTTCCTGCTGCCTGTGGATCCAGATGTAGTACCCTCAGCTACATCTCCAGGACTATGTCTACCTAAATGACACCATGTTTCCCACCATAAGGATAATGACCTACTCCTCTGAATTGTAATCCAGCCCAATTAAATTGTCATGATGTCTCTTCACAGCAATAAAACCTTAACTAAGACATTGATTCTTTGTGTTGGTTTATTTTTTTCTAATTTATTTATTTCAATCCCTAGTGGATGGTTTTTTTTGTCATCTACTCATTTTGTGTGTGATTTTTTTTGTTGCTTTTTTTTTTTTGCTTCAGAGCTTTCTTGTATGCTGTTAATACTTAACACTAATATGAGATCACCAGTTTTGTTTTTATTTGTACCTAGTAGTATGTCCTTGCCTCTTAGAGATGCCTTAAATTAGGAGGATAATAAAAATCAAAAAGAATAAAATAAAACTTGGAGTCTGTTTATGTTGGCCAACTACTCCTGGGCCAGGGGCCTTCCCTGGAGTATGGTTGATATATCCAGTTATATTTCATTAGAGAGTGTTCCATTCCCTTTCTCAGGATGTATCAATAGCACAAGGTGCCTTGGTTAGAGGTGGGACTGTATAATCTATTTTCTGTTTTCAGTTCTGGGATTTGTTTGCCTTGAACATGTACAGGTACTTTTTATCCTGACACAATTTGACATGTATGTCTTATTCATCTTTTTGTTTGTTTTAATTCTTGGTTTTTGTATTCATTTTTATTTTGTGAGAAAGAGCATGGATGAACTTGGATATGTAGGAAGATGACGATCTGGGAGAATAGAGATTGGCAGTATAGTGAGTACTTCTTACAACATATATATATATATATATATATATATATATATATATATATATATATATATATATATATATTTCTATGTACTTTAGAGATAACAGTAATTCAAACTATCAATATTTCCTTTTGTCTCTCCTCATTCAACTCACTCTGATTTCTTTCTTTTTTTCAATTCTGAGTAAATGTGACATTTACTCAAGTCAAATCTTATGAGTGACAGTATGACAAAAAGGCAATAGAAAAGATACGCACTGCAAAATACAAAAGTATGATGTTAATAGGTATATGTCATACATACATACATATATATACATATATGTATATATGAATGATAGAGATGTCTTTAAAGACATGTAATGAATCCATTCATGTGTGTTGTATTTTGAAGAAAAGAAGAATGACAGAAAGTATTCAAGACAGTGATTACCTTTGACACAAAAGACACAATTATTGAGAAGTGCATAGGTTCCTTTCCTGATATAATTACTAAGATAACAAATGTTAATTGATTGCTAGTTGTCCATGTATGTTTTGCACAGGTTTCATAAAAATCTAATTTTCTTTAAGTATAAATACTTATGCTTGGTAGTGCAGAGTGATAAGGTTTATTAGAAGGCTGAATATATCATAATATATAATAATTGTGGGTGCTTGCAGCATAGATGATATGCCTGTTGGCAAAAAAAAAAAGACTTCAGTCCATGATTTGCAAAAGCAATATGCAAGAGAATGAAGGCACTGAACTCAAACTGCATATTCCTGTGTGTATGGCTAGAAGAAGCCACTTGTTACTTGAAGTTAAAATGCAATAATCTCTAGGTATATTAAAACACACTTTAAAAAAAAATTTTAATGGATGATTCAAAGTGGTTCAGAGCTATATAACCTAAAAGTAAGGACAGCTAGTATCAAATGTACTTAGTATTTGAAAAGGTAATTTATAGTTCTTATAGCTATTAAAAAGAAACCCTATAATTTTGATATTACTTTCAACCAAGAAGACAATTCGAGATGAAAAGTGAAATATTAATTACTTTCAATCATGTTTGCTATAAGTCATGATATTTCATCATACTCCAGGCTGAGACATAATTCTCTGTGATAATGACATCATGTTTATAGTTAGTGTACTATGTACTACTGTCAACTTTAAAAAAAAAAAAAGCTTTTGGTTTATTTATTTTTTTCAATTTTACTTATTCAATTTACATCCGGCTCACTGGCCTCCTCCCAGTCACCACCTCCCACAATTCTTCCCCCATTCCACCTCCCCTTCTCCTCTGAGTGGGTGCCCCTCCTTCCTCCACACACATATCCTCCTACCCCGGCACATCAAGTCTCTGCAAAGCTAGGGACTTCCTCTCCCACTGTGTCCAGGCAAGACAGCCCAGTTAGAAGAACATATCCCACAGACTGACAACAGCTTTTGGGGTAGCACTTGCTTCACTTGTTCTGAACCCACAAAAACATCAAGCTACATACACTTCTGATACATATGTGAAGGTAGACGTAGGTCCATCCTGTGTATATTCTTTGGTTGATGGTTCAGACTCTGAGAGTACCAAGGGTGCAGGATAGTTGACCCTGTTGGTCTTCCTGTCAAGTTCCTGTCCCCTTAGGGGCCGCAATCCTTCCTTATGTTCTTCCATAAGAGTTTTCAAGCTCCATCAACTATTTGGCTGTGAGTGTCTGCATTTGACTGAGTCATCTGCTGGGTAGAGCCTGTCAGAGGACAGTCATGCTAGATTCAAACATAGCAGAGTATCATTAATAGTGTCATGGATTGATGTTGTTCATGAAATTGATCTCAAGTTGGGCCAGTTATTGGTTGGCCATTCCCTTTGTGTAAGCTCATTTCCCATCCCTGCATTTCTTGTAGACAAGATAAATTTAGGGACATCTAGGTTGTTTCCTGATTCTGGTTATTATGAATAATGTGTCTATGAACATAGTTGAGCAAAGGACTTTGTGGGGTAGTGAAACATCTTTTAGGTATTTGACCAGGAGTGGTATTGGTAGGTCTTAAGGTAGAACTATTCCCAGTTTTCTGAGAAAGGGTCAAATTGATTTCCAAAGTAGTTACACAAGTTTACACTCCCACCACCAATGGAGGAGTGTTCACCTTGCTCCACATCCTCTCCAGGATGTGCTATCACTTGAGTTTTTGATCTTACCCATTCTGAAATATGTAAGTTGGAATCTCAGAGTTGTTTTGATTTGCATTTCCCTGATGACTAAGGATTTTGACTGTTCCTTTAGGTGCTTCTCAGTCATTTGAAATATCTCTATCAAGAATTATCTTATTAGCTCTGTGCCACAGTTAGGTTATTTGGGTTGTTGGTGTCTATCTTCTTGAGTTCTTTGTAAATTTTGTATATTAGCCCTCTGTCAAATGTATGGTTGGCAAAGACCCTTTTCTAATCTATAGGCTGTAGTTTGTTCGATTGACAATGTCTTTTGACTTATGTAAGGTTTGCAGTTTCATGAGGTCTCATGTATCATGTTTTGATCTTAGAGCCTGGCCATTGGTGTTCTGTTCAGGAAATTGTCTCCTGGAGGAATGTTCAAACCTACTTTTCACTTTCTATTCTATATGAGTTAGTATATCTGGTTTTATGTTGATGTCTTTGATCCATTAGGACTTGAGTTTTGTTCAGGGTGATGAATACAGATCTGTTTGCATTCTTGTACATGCAGACATCCAGTTAAACAGTACCATTTGTTGAAGATGCTTTCTTTTCTCCATTATATGAGTTTGGTTTCTTTACCAAAAATCAAGTGTCCATACATGTGTGGGTTTATTTCCTGTTCTCCGATTTGATTCCACTGATTAACTTGTCTGTTTCCTACCAGTATCATGCATTTTTATCAATATTGCTTGATAGTATAGCTTGAGATCAGGGATGTTGATTCCTCCTGAAGATCTTTTATTGTTCAGGATTGTCTTGATTATTCTGGGATTTTATTTTTCCATATGAACTTGAGAACTGCTCTACAAGATCTGTAAAATTTGTATTGGATTCTTAATGGGAATTGCATTGAATCTGTAGATTGCTTTTTGGTTAATTGGCCATTTTCACTATGTTAATCCTGTTTATAATGAGCATGGGTTATCTCTCCATCTTCTGCTACCTTCTTCAATTGCTTTCTTCAGGTACTTGAAGTTCCTGTCACACAGATCTTTCACTTGCTTACTTAGAGTTACACTAAATTATTTTATATTATTCATGACTATTGTAAACAGTGTTGTTTCCCTAATTTGTATAGAGAAGGAATACTGATTTCTTTGAGTTATTTTTGTATCCAGTCTCTTTGCTGAAGCTCTTTATCAACTGTAAGAGTTCTCTGTTAGAATATTTGGGTCCACTTATGTATTGTATCATATATATCATGTGCAAATAGCGATAATTTGACTTTTTTTTTTTTGTTTAATTTGTATCCTCTTGTTCCCCTTTAGTTGTCTTATTTCCTGGCTAGAACTTCAAGTACCATAAAATAGATAGGGATGCTTTAAGCGTCTCTCCATCTAACTTGAAGTTGACTATTTGCATGCTACATAGTGCTTTGATTATGTTTAGGTATATGCCTTGTATCCCAGATATCTCTAACACTTTTATCATGGAGGGGTACTGGATTTTGTCCAAGGTTTTTTCAGCACCTAGTGAGTTAATTATGTGATTTTTTTTGGTTCAGTTTGTTTATATGGTGGATTAAACTGATCAATTTCCTATATTGAAACATCACTCCATTGCTTCCCTGAAGTCTACTTGATCAAGATAGATGATGACTTGATGTGTTACTGAATTGAGTTTGCAAGTATTTTATTGAGTATTTTTGCATCAATATTCATGAGAGAAATTAATTTGAAGTTCTCTTTCTTTGTTGAGTCTTTGGTATCTGAATGAATGTAACTTCATAGAATGAGTTTGGCTGTGTTCCTTCTGTTTCTATTTTGTGGAGTAGTTTGAAGAGTATTGATATTTGCACTTCTTTGACAGTGTGGTAGAATTATGCACTGAAACCATCTGGCCCTGAGCTTTGGTTGGAAGATTTTAATTACTGCTTCTGTTTAAATAGCTTACTTGATCTTAATTTAACTTTGGTAAGAAGAGTGTGTTTAGAAATTTATATATTTTGTTTAGATTTCCCAATTTTGTGGAGTGCAAACTTTTGAAGTAAAAGTTAATCATTCTTTTAATTTCCTCAATATTTGTTGTTACGTTTTCCTTTTCACTTCTGATTTTGTTTATTTGAACAGTCATTATGTCTTTTGCTTAGTTTGCCTAAAAGTTTGTCTGTCTTGTTGATTTCAGCCCTGATTTGGATTATTTCCTGCATTCTACTCCTCTTTGGTGCTGTTGCTTCTTCTTTTCTTTTTTTCTTTTTTCTAGAGGTTTCAGGTATACTTTTAAATTTCTTGTGTGGAACTTCCTAACTTTTTTTATGGAAGCACTTAGTGATATGAACTTCCCTCTTTGCATTGCTTTCATTGTGATCCATTGAAAGACCAAATTTTGGGGGTTCAGACTCCATCTTAGAGATCCTGACCTAAGTTTAATCTCAAACTAACAGGCCAACAGGCCCATTTCTAGTACCAGTTTCCAAGCTACCCTCTAACAAGGCCTGTGTCTAGACCCACGAGTCTCCATGTTATTTCCCCCAAAATCTACACCTTCAGGTTACAAGCCTGCCCCTGCCTAACAACCACCAATAATGAGGAAAACAGGAATGAAGTTTATAGTTTAGCACAGAGAAGCAGCCAATTAAGTTAAAGGCCACAGTAGCTCCCCTAACTAGATTCTCACCAGGCTAGAAACACTTTGCTTGCCATTTGCTATAAAATCTTGTCCAGATGAGAGTTTGAGGCCTTTCTCTACCAAACCTTCCTGTGGGTTTGCAGTGGGTTAAGTCCAAGCTTGAGCTTGTGAATAAAGACCCCTGTGTGATTTCATTGGATCAATTCATGTTTTCTCTTTCAGAGTTCAAGAATACTTCCTGGTACTACACCAGAGATTTAAGTATGTTGTGACTTCATTTTCATTGAATTTAGAAAGTTTTCTATTTCATTCTTTATTTCTTCCCTGACACAGAGATCATTAAGTTGCTCAATTTCAATGAATGTGTAGGCTTTCTGGTCTTTCTATTTTTGTGGACACTTTAATCCATGGTGGTCTAATAAGATACAAGGTGTTATTCCAATGTCTTATATCTGTTGAAGCTAGCTTTGCGACTGACAATGTGGTCAATTTTGTAGGAGAATCCAGGAGGTGCTGAGAAGAAGATATATTCTTTTGTGTTTGGATGAAATATTCTAGAGGTGTCTGTTTGGTCCATTTAATTCAAAACATCTGTTACTTTTGTTTTATCTCTAGTTTTTGTGAGTGACTTGACAATTGGTGAGAGTGGGGTGTTGAACTCTCCCACTGTTAATGTGTGGGTTTCAATGTGCTATTTAAGCTTTTGCAATGTTTCTTTTACAAAAGTGGGTGCCCTTGTTTTTGGGGCATAGATGTTCAAAATTCAGATATGATCTTGGCAGGTTTCTTTTGATTAGTATGAAGTGTACTTTCCTGTCTCTTTTGATTAATTGGTTGTAAGTTTATTTTATAAGATATTAGAATGGCTACTCTACATTACTTGTTGGATCCCTTTGCTTAGAAAACATTTTTCTAGTCCTTTATTTTAAAGTAATGTCTATATTTATTGCTAATGTACATCTCTTATATGTAGCAGAATGATAGATCCTGTTTTCTCATCTATTCTGTTAGCCTGTGTCTTTTTACTGGGGAAATGAGTCCATTGATATTGAGAGATATTAAGGACCAGTGATTGTTATTTCCTGTTATTTTGATTTTTGCTTCTATTAGTAGTGTGTGTGTGTGTGTGTGTGTGTGTGTGCTTCCCTTAATTTTGCTGGTATGGAATTTCATATTTTTTGTGTTTTATTGGATATAGTTATCCTTGTTGGGTTGGAATTTTCCTGCAAGTATTTTTGATTAGTGGGATTTGTGGATAGATATTGTTTTTATTTGATTTGCCTTGAGATATCTTGTTTTTTCCATCTATGGTTATTGAGAAGTTTGGTGGATAAAGTAGTCTATGTTGGCATCTGTGGGTTTTTTAAGAGGTTATAAGATATATATCTAAGCCTTTCTGTTTAATTGTATCTTCCTGTATATCTTTAAGTAATACATTTGTTTTCTCTTCAAAGACCTCTACCTGTTTGTACTTTCCTGTATTTCATTAAGTGATTTTTTTACTTCCTCTTTAAAGGCCTCTATCATCTTTAGGATATTGGATTAAGTGTCATATTGCCCTAGGTTTTGTTGATTGTGCTCTTTCAAGGACTTTTGCCATCTGAATGGGTTTGGTCCCTGAATGTTCTTCTTATAATAAGTATTGGGATGGGGGTTAACCTCAATGGTCCTGGTGTGGCAGGCTTCTGATGGGTATCCTCTGCCTGTTTGGTTCAGCATCTGCAAGTCTGTTTATTTCAGTAGCTGCAGTTCTGATGATGGTGGGCAGAGAAGTGGTGGGCATATGGAGATCCCCAGGGATAGCAGGCTGTCAGGGCAGTTTGGAGTGCCCAGATGATCAGCAACAGGGAAGATGTGGGGGAAGGTATACTTACCTATATGTTTCAGAATCCCCAGGTCTGATAAAGATGGGAAGAGAGTTAGAATGAAAGAACCACCCTGAATTAGCAGCCTGCTCATGCATGCTTGGCTCGCTCCAGAGGATTCAGCAAGCAGGGAAAATGGGCCAGGGAAGGCATGCTTACCTGTATGGTACAAGATCCAAAGGTCTGCTACAGGTGGGTACAGACGTCCAGGGTGGGAGGAGAATGGAGTTTCCCTTTAGGATAGCCTACTGTCAGGCAGCAGAGAGATGAATGTTGGAGATCCTATCATAGTCACCTTTTATTTCATCCAGTCTCTGCGTCATGTCCTGATGCATATATGCACTAAGTGTGTGTGTTCTCAATTGGACTAGACATTTTTATAAAGAATCTCACAATCAAAGGTTTGTCTCTTAGGTGATTCTAAATCTCATCATGTTGACTATAAGATCATCCAGGTCCATCTGAGCCCCAGAGCTAAGTCTAACCCATAGCTCTCCAAACCCAAATCCCACCTGGAGAGAGCTGATATCCCAGAAGTGCTGTCACTCCTAAGCTCACAGGTGAGACCACCACTTTTGCTCCAATAACTATCCAAAGATGGAACCAACAGGACTGCACAGGGAACAGGAACAGCAGAGCAGCTAGGGACAGGATACTTCTGGTCTCCATCTGCACTCAAGAGGTAAGGTTGTCACACAGCTCTCTGCACCCCATTACAGCCCAGAAAAAGCTGGTCTCCCAGGAGTGCTGACACACCAAAGATCACAGGCTCACAGGCTCAAAGGCCCACAGGAAGGACAAACTCCAGTTAGAGACAGCAAGACCAACTAACACCAGAAATAACCAGATAATGAGAGGCAAGTGCAAGAACATAAGCAAGAGAAACTAATACTACTTGACATCATCAGAACTTAGTTTTACCACCACAGCAAGCCATGGATACCACAACACACATAATATGGAAGACTCAGATTTAAAATCACATCTCATGTTGATGATAGAAGACTTTAACAAAGACATACGTAACTCCCTTAAAGAAATACAGGAGAACACAGGTAAACAGGTAGAAGCCCTTAAAGAGGAAACATAAAAATCCCTTAAAGAATTACATGAAAACCCAACCAAACAGGTGAATGAACTGAACAAAACCATCCACGATCTAGAAGTGGAAATAGAAACAATAAAGAAATCACAAAGGGAGACAACCCTCAGATGGAAAACCTAGGAAAGAGATCAGGAGTCACAGATGCAAGCATCACCAACAGAATACAAGAGATAGAAGAAAAACTATCAAATGGAGAAAAACCATAGAAAACATTCTTACGTTGTCAAAAAAATGCAAAATGTAAAAATACTCTTAACCCAAAACAGCGAGGAAATTCAGGATACAATGAGAAGACCAAACATAAGGATAATAGGTATAGAAGAGAACAAAGATTCCCAATTAAAGGGTCAGTAAATATCTTCAACAAAATTATAAAAGAAAATGTCCCTAACCTAAAGAAAGAGATCCCATGAACATACAAGAGGCCTACAGAACTCCAAACAGATTGCACCAGAAAATAAATTCCTCCCATCACATAATAGTCAAAACACCAATGCACAAAACAAAGACAGAATATAAAAAGCAGTAAGGGAAAAATGTCAAGTAACATATAAAGGCAGACCGATCAGAATTACAAAAGAAATCTCACCAGAGACTCTAAAAGCCAGAAGGTCATGGGCAGATGTCACATAGATCCTAAGAGGACACAAATGCCAGACCAGGCTAATATCCCCATCAAAACTCTCAATTAACATAGATAGAGAAACCAAGATATTCCATGACAAAACCAAATTTATACAATATCTTTCCACAAATCCAGCCCTACAAAGGATAGTAGATGGAAAACTCCAACACAAGAAAAGAAACTACAGCCTAAGAAAGTAATCTCTCAACAAACCCAAAAGAGGATAGCCACACAAACATAATTTCACCTCTAACAGTAAAAGTAACAGGAAGCAACAACCATGCATCCTTACTATCTCTTAACAGCAATGGACCCAATTCCCCAATAAAATGACATAGTCTAACAAACTGATATGTAAACAAGACCCAGAATTTTGCTGCATACAGGGAACAAATCTCATTGACAAAGACAGACACAACTTCAGAGTAAAAGGCTAGAAAAAAATTTCTAAGCAAATGGTCCCAAGGAATATGCTACATAATTAGAAATTAGCCATTCTAATATCAAATAAAATCAACTTTCAATCAAAAGTTATCAAAAAAGTTAAAGAAGGACACTTCATACACATCAAAGGAAAAATCTACCAAGATGAACTCTCAATTCTGAATATCAATGCTACAAATAAAAGGGCATCCACATTCATAAAAGTAACTTTACTAAAACTCAAATCACACATTACACCTGACACAATACTAGTAGGAGACTTCAATACCCCACTTGCATCAATGGACAGATCATGGAAACAGAAACTAAACATACACAGTAAAATTAATATAAGTTATGAACCAAATGAATTTAACAGATATCTCTAGAACATTTCATCCTAAAACAAAAGAATATACCTTTTCTCAGCACTTCATGGTACCTTCTCCAAAACTGACCACATGATTGGTCACAAAACAAGCCTCAACAGATACAAGATTTAAATAATCCCATACATTCTGTCAGATCACCACAGACAAAGGCTGGAATTCAATAACAACTGAAAAACCAGAAAGCCCACATATACATTGAAGCTGAACAATGTGCTACTCAAGGATAACTGGGTCAAGGAATATTTAAGGAAAAAAATTAAAGTTGTTTTAGAATTTAATGAAAATGAAGGCACAACATACCCAAACTTATCGCACACAATGAAAGCAGTGCTAAGAAGAAAACTCAGTGCTAAGAAGAAGACTTAACTGTCTACAAAAACAAACTGGAGAGAGCATACACTAGCAGCTTGACAGCATATCATAAATCTCTAGAACAAAAAGAAGCAAATACACCCAAGAGGAAAAAAAATAAGCAAATAAACTCAGAGGTGAAATCAACTAAGTAGAAAAAAAAAGAACTGTACAAAGAATCAACAAAACCAGTAACTGGATCTTTGAGAAAAATCAACAAGACAGATAAACCCTTAGCCAGACTAACCAGAGGGCACAGAGACAGCATCCAAATTAACAAAATCATAAGTGAAAAGGGAGAAGTAACAATAGAAACCAAGGAAATTCAAAAAGTCATCAGATCCTACTACAAAAGCCTATACTCAACAAAACTGGAAAATCTGATTGAAATGGCAATTTTCTAGACAGATGCTAGGTACCAAAGTTAAATCAGAATCCAATAAACCATCTAAACAGTCTCATGATCCCTAAAGAAATAGAAGCGTTCATTAAAAGTCTCCAAATTAAAAAAAAAAAAAAAAAAAAAAAAAAGGGCCGGGCGGTGGTGGCGCACGCCTTTAATCCCAGCACTTGGGAGGCAGAGGCAGGCAGATTTCTGAGTTCGAGGCCAGCCTGGTCTACAGAGTGAGTTCCAGGACAGCCAGTGCTACACAAAGAAACCCTGTCTCGAAAAACCAAAAAAAAAAAAAAAAAAAAAAAAAACAGCAAGCCCAGGACCAGATGGTTTTAGTGCAGAATTCTATCAGATCTTTAAAAAAGACCTAATTCCACTATTTTTCAAACTATTCCACAAAATAGAAACAAAAGGATACTACCTATTTCCCTCTAGGTAGCCACAATTACACTTACACCTAAACTACACAAAGACCAACAAAGAAAGAGAACTTCAGACCAATATCCCTTATGAATATTAATGCAAAAATACTCAATAAAATTCTCACAAACTGAACCAAGAACACATCAAAACAATCATCCATCATGATCAAAGTAGGCTTTATCCCAGGAATGCAGGGATGGTTCAATATTTGGAAATCCATCAATGTAATCCACTATATAAACAAACTCAAAGAAAAAAAACCACATGATCATCTCACTAGATGCTGAGAAAACTTTTGACAAAATTCAACTCTCCTTCATGGTAAAAAGACTTGAAAATATCAGGAATCCAAGGATCATACCTAAACATAGTAAAAGCAGTACATAGGAAGCCATTAGCTAAAATCAAACTAAATGGAGAGAAACATGAAGCAATCCCACTAAAATCAGGGACTAGACAAGGCTCCCCACTCTCTCCGTATCAATACAATATAGTACTTGAAGTTCTAGCCAGAGCAATTAGACAAAAAAAGAAGGTCAAAGGGATACAAGTTGGAAAGGAAAAAGTTAAAATACCACTGTTTGCAGATGATATGATAGTAGACTTAAGTAACCACAAAAATTCAACCAGAGAACTCCTACACCTGATAAACAACTTCATCCAAGTGGCTCGATATAAAATTAACTCAAAACAAGTCAGTAGCCTTCCTCTACTCAAAGAATAAACTGGCTCATAAAGAACTGAGGGAAATGCCACCCTTCACAATAGTCATAAGTAATATAAAAATACCTTGCTGTGACTCTAATCAAGCAAGTGAAAGATCTGTATGACAAGAACTTCAAGTCTCTGAAGAAAGAAATCGAAGAAGATTTCAGAAGATGGAAAAATCTCCCATGATCCTGCATTAGCAGGATTAATATTGTAAAAATGGCCACCTTACCAAAAGCAATCTACAGATTCAATGCAATTCCCATCAAAATTTCAATTCAATTCTTCATAGAGTTACAAAGAGCAATTTGCAAATTCATTTGGAATAACCAAAAACCCAGGATATTGAAAACTATTCTCAAAAATAAAAGAACTTCTGGGTGAATCAACATCCCAGATCCTAAGCTGTATTACAGAACAATAGTGATAAAAACTGCATGGCATTACAGAAACAGGCAGATAGATCAGTGGAATAGAATTGAAGACCCAGAAATGTACCCACACACCTATAGTCATTTGACCTTTGACACAGGAGCTAAAACAATCTGGTAGAAAAAAGACAGCATTTTCAACAAATGGTGCTGATTCAACTGGAGGTCCACATGTAGAAGAATGCAAATTTATCCATTCTTATCTCCTTGTACAGTGCTCAAATCCAAGTGGACCAAGGACCTCCACATAAAAATAGATACACAGAAACTAGTAAAAGAAAAAGTAGGAAAGAGCCTCGAACACATGGGTAAGAGGGAAATTTCCTGAACAGAACACCGATGGGTTGTGCTCTAAGATCAACAGTAAACTAATGGATCTTCATACAATTGCAAAGCTTCTGTAAGGCAAAGGACATTGTCAATAGGACAAAACGGCAACCAAGAGATTGGGAAAAGATCTTTACCAATTCTATGTCCTATAGAGGGCTAATATCCAATATGTACAAAGAACTCAAGAAGTTAGACTCCAGAGAAACAAATAACCCTATTAAAAATGAGGTACAACTTAATAAATGCAAATGTGATATGGAAAATTTATGATGAGATATAGTTTTAACTACCAACTTATTGTAATCTAGAGTCCCATTGGAAGGCAGGCTAAAAGAAGGTTTCTCCAGATGAGGTTGTTCTGTGAGACTTCTTGTGGTTTACCTTTATTGGTTAATTGAGTTGGAAAAGTACCACCCTCAGAGGGTGGCATCATTCATTGAATAGATGATTCTGAACTGTACATGAGTGAACAAAGTCAAGCCAAGAACAAAATAAGATTATTCAACTCTTGTCTAGGGGCCTGACTAATTGTTTAACTTTTGTTTCACAAGACTCATTGGCAACAATGAATGGTAACCTAGAATTGAGAGTCAAATAAATATATTCTCCACTAAGTTGCTTTTGTAATTAAATTTCAGTCATAAGAGGAAATAAAGCAAAGACACTTGATTTGGGGGCAAATATAGCACTATATTTCTCAATGTGAATTTTCTATTCATTACTTAATATTCTTTGGTTGTTTTTATTTTTATACCCATCTACAATAGAAATATTAAGTTAATGTTCAGGATTAATCAGACTATCAATGTGATGCCTTCTTTTGTATTGTATTTAAAGCATATGTATCAAGACTTTTAAACAGCATTATAATTAAATTCATTTTATAATTGCAAAAAAATGAGGTACAGAGCTGAACAAAGAATTCTCAACTGAGGAATATTGAATGGTGGAGAAGCACCTAAAAAGATGTTCACCATCCTTAGTCATCAGGGAAATGCAAATCAAAACATCCCTGAGATTCCACCTCAGACAAGTCAGAATGGCTAAGATCAAAACCTCAGGTGACAGCAGATGCTAGATCTCTTCTTACATAAAATTCCAAACTCTCCCACATTCCTCCCACAAACCACTTCAAGAATCAATCATTTAAGACCTAAGCATATCTGAAGGAGAGAAAATGTTATACAACTATATTTTAATTAAAATGATGTTTTAAAAATTTTTTTAAATGAAACAAAACAAAATAAATGCTGACCCCATCTAGTGAAGAAAGAAGTAGGAATATAAAAAATATTCTCATGTCCTACGTGTATGAAAACTCCTTCTTTCAGACTGAACTGTGGTACTAGATCTACTGAACTTCTAGTCTTGTGTTTAAATGAGGTTGACAGGTCTGAAGATGTCTTATTGCCGGTATCTAACATAACACAAACTAGAAAACTAAACTTTTTACCCCTTGAAATTTTATGAGTAGTAAGCTGTAGAGTTGTGAAATATTTTTTATTGGATATTCTATTTACATTTCAGATGTTATCCCTTACCCCATTTCCTCCTGCCCAGGAACCCCCTATCCCTTCCCCCTCCTCCTGTTTCTATGAAGATGTGTCCCCACCTACCCCCTACTCCGACCTCCACACCCTTGAATTCCCACACACTGGGCGTCCAGCCTTCATGGGACCAAGGACTTCTTCTCCCACCTATGCTCAACAAGGCCATCCTCCCCTACATATACAACTGGAGACATGGGTTCCCTCCCTATGTGCTCTCAGGCTGGTGGTTTAGACCCTGAGAGCTCTGGTTAGTTGATATTGTTGCTCTCTTCATGGGGCAGCAAATATTTTTTTATTTTAGAAATATTTGAGTGTGATTCATAGTTTTCATTTTGACATAGTTCTTATGAATCTGAAACAACTAAGCAAACAAACTGAAAGATGTGTGTGTGTGTGTGTGTGTGTGTGTGTGTGTGTGTGTGTGTGTGTGTGTGTTATGGGAAAGACTGCCATTCTATTCATTCAGTATCTCTAATGGATTAATAATTTACATATCAGAATGAAAAGAAGGGTGGAGGAGGTAGGGAGGAAAAGAGAGAGAGAAAGAGACAGAGAGAGGGAGACAGAGAGACAGAGTGAAAGAGAGAAAGAGAGAGACAGAGAGGCAGACAAAGAGAAAGAATATTTTATTTGTTGGAGATAATAAAACCACACAGGATATTGGCCTGTGCTCTGTGCACATGACAGACATATACTTCAGATGATGGAGATTATCCATGTGCTTCTGAACTATTTCCCTAACTCCATCATCATCTACACACTTTCATGTGACTTGGATCAGGCCTTATCTGGTCCTTGAGCCTATATCTAATCTTGAATTATAATTGGATTTATTTTTACCAGTTCTATGGAAACAATCTTACCTAAATTACCTCTGGGCACTTTGTCTAATTAAGGATGTGATTTCAGAGCACTTGCACTCAGGAGGATGCCCATATTTTATATAAAAGTAACAAGATTTGTCAATTTATAAAACCGAAATGAGAGTTTTACTCATTGGACGATTCCCTTTTAATTCTTGCTACAGAAGAGTACTTAAAAAAAATTATCTGTATGACTTTGATTTGCAAAAGTTAAGAGCACAGAACTTCACTGTCATTTTTGAATGGTGATAAATGCCGGGGTAAGTGTCTTCTGACCCTGGTTATTACCCTAACATTCTTCTCCTTACTACATAATGGTTTCTCTGTAATTTCTTACCGTACTTTTAACTGTTTTAGGATGTACAAGGAACTCTAGATACAAACACTGAATATCTAAGAAAATTCGTCTTACATTGCCGTATGATAATCAGTAATTTCATTAAAGAATATGTGAAGTCATCATCCTTTATTATAGAAGTAAGACAATCACAGAAAAATCTTGCTGCCTTATAGAACTTTTATTTCTTAAGTGACAGCAATATCAGGGAGTATGGTTGACTAAAGTGTTAGCCATAAAACAAAAACTGTAATCATTTCTATGCCTCCTAACTAATAAGTTGTAATTGCAACATTCTTTAATTTGTTTAATATTTGCAAAATATGCAAAAGTGTATATAAGCAATCTCAGTAAAAGTTATAAGGACTAAAATACTTTATAAAACATATACTTATATTTTAAATTTTTCAAATATTTATATAACAATATTAACACATGTATACATGCATAGTAAATACATATAGTAGATACTCAGTAGATAAGTAGGTAGATAGATATAGATATAAATACAGATATATGGATAGAGAATGTATAGGGTTAAAATAAAGCATTTGAACACATTTTTGTAAGCATGTTAAAAGATGTGCTTACATTTTTAATTTTAAAATTATAATATAAATATATTTTTCTCTCATTTCTTTTTTCATTCCAAATCCTCCTGTATAACCCTAATCTCTTTCAATTTTTTGCTGGCTTTTTATATTAACTGATGTTACATCTACAAAATTTATAAGAATTTGTGCACACATATATGTATATATTCATACATATGTGTATGAATGTTTTCCTGCATGGATGTGTGCCTACCAGCTGCATGTAGCACATTTAGATGCAAGAAGAAAGTGTTAGATCCCCTACAGCTTACGTTATAGATGGCTGTGAGCCACTATGTGGGTGATAGAATGTGAACACAGTTTGTGCACATGACCAGCAAATGTCCTTAGCTACTAACCAATCTTTCTGGTCCCTCTCCTAATGTTGTAAAGATTTTTCCCTGAATGAAACATGATTACACTGTTTGAATCATGAAGACTTACCTCAGTGTGTTTTGATATTTCATTTCACTAGAAATATATTTTAACATATTGAAATCATATTCAGTTTACTTTTATTAGAAATAATTGGTTATCAAGTACATTTAACAACTCATAAAAATACTTAATTCATGAAAAGAATTCTCCTTCTTGTTAAACATCTTTAAATTCCATTTCAATTACTAATGCCTTTCAGCAGAAAACCAAGAACAAACGTCTCTACTATTTATATATTGAAGTAATAAAATTTAAAGTAAATTCATAAAAATATTGTAAAGATTAAAATTTCCTATTGATCATAGACATTAAATACTCACCCTTTAGAATGACATAAAACCTGTGTTCAGACTAATCAGAAGTTTACAATACAATTTGTGGATTTTTAAAAATCTACTTTTGTATATGTTTCATTAGGAAAAAGGTATTAGCCAGGCGGTGGTGGCACACGCCTTTAATCCCAGCACTTGGGAGGCAGAGGCAGGCAGATTTCTGAGTTCAAGGCCAGCCTGGTCTACATAATGAGTTCCAGGAAAGCCTGTGCTACACAGAGAAACCCTGTCTCAAAAAGCCAAAAAAAAAAAAAAAAAAAGGAAAAAGGTATTAAATTATATGGTTCACTCTTTTCTCTAGAATTATGAAGAACTCGATTTATTTAATCAAAAGTAATATGTGTACTTTTAACAAGTGTTTCTTCACCAGTTGTTGCTACATATGATATTGACACAACACTCTTGAATATCTTTTCATGTTCTTTTATAGTGTGAATGAAAAGTTTTAAAATGCATGTATATTGGTATACATGTTCAAAAATGTGAAATATGAATATGCAGTTCTGAGAGGCATATTATGAATGACTTCAGGATGTAATAAATTTACTTCCGTATTTCTACAAAAATTAAAATAGCACCAGAATCTGTTTTAGACATAGACATTAAGTTTTAAATTTCACAAACTGTAATATTTAAATACTGCTAATGCTTCCTCTATTTTAAAGGGACTGACTAAATGCTTTAAATCAGATGTCCAGTGCTAAATGGTCATACCTGAAAACCTACGTAGGAGAAACTTACAGAATGTTCATGCATATTTAGGAATATAAACATTCATTTATAATACAATAAGAAGTCCAAAGAAAAGAGGTCATGGATTTGAAAAAGAGCATTGGAGAGTTTATTGAAGGTTTAGGAAGGATAAAAAGAGTAAGGGAGAATTCTAATTATAATCTTAAAATTAAAAATAAACAGCCGCCACAACAGCAATAAACCACACAGGAACCCATCAAGGTAGTGCACATACTTTTTTTTTTCGGTCTTCATGCTATGAAAAGAATTCTATTAATATGCTCAGTGGAATTAGTGAGTTATGATTGTGAATTTGCCTTGTAAAAGTCTTTTTTAAAGATGAAGATTTATTCTTAAAGTGCAAACATTCCCTTTTATATATGATTAAAAATTGTATACATAATGTTATTGAATATTATAAAGTATTTTCTTGCATACATTGAGACTGGCATGTGATTTTTATCCTTGCATCCAGTAATCTGTGAAAATCATTAACTTCCTATGTTGAAATTTTCTCCAATGAAAGGATAAATTATACTTTACTAAAAAGTTTGACATATTTAATGCACTAACATAAAATTATTAATATATATAAGATCTACAAATATTTTTCTGAATTTTAAAATTTATCAAGGTGTTTCACATGCATTTCTTTTATTGTGATGTCTTTGTCTTGCTTTGCTATGTAGAGCAAACTTTTATTTCTAAAATATTAACACATAAAATTCTTTTAATAAAGAAATGAAATTTTTTAAATAAATTTCCATGAATTTCTGATACTGGAATACTTAATTCCGGGAGGCATTTAAATCCCAACCAGCATCTTTACTTGTCACTCATGTGCTCTAATTTCCTGATGTGGAAAATAGTTTTCTACCTAAGTTGTTTAATTTTGGAAATCAACTCACATCTTATTTGACTTGTCATATAGCTATTAGTCTTAGATCCCTTTATTTCTGTGGCATTAAATTTGTTTACACTTCCAATAAATTTTAATTAAAATCTTGTTATACCATTCCCCCCCCCCTTTTTTGTCCTTCCATCTGATTCTTTCTGATCTTTCAGCTCCTACCATATTTTCCTACTATCAAATTGATGTCTTTTTCCTTTGACTATTATTGTTACATATATGTGTTATATATGTATGTATATGCACAAATATATAAATATAACTTAAAGAGTCTGTCGGATTGTTTTGTGTACATGGTCTCTGCACTAACCATTGTGTACCTATTTAGGGGCTCATCTTTGAGAGCAGCTCTCCTGCTCTCTGAAGCCTTTTGTTGCTGTGACATCAGTTTAATATCTTTTACCACTTTATTTATATAACTGATATTTTTTCAATGCTCTATGTTAATTTATTGATTTTACATTTTCAACACACCATCTATGTGTTTCTGCTCTAATATTTACTTCATAACTTACTAATTTGAAGCTTAATTTGTGATTTTGCTTTTTGCTACTTGATATAAAAGTCTGGTCAAAATATATATTATTTCATTTGAAGATTATTAGTGTGGATGTTTATTATAATTAACTGTCCTTTAGTGATGAACATGTTGAATCCAATAATAGTCATATGGTACCTTTTGACGTGATCTATTTTCTGAGTTGTCTTTATTTTTTTCTTTAATCTATTTTCAAAATTTAATTTATAAATATTTTGTAATTTTTCCCATTTTATCATTGACTGTTCACTTTGAAGTTAGAAAACTTTGGGGTGATTTTATCTGTTGTTTACTTGTTAAGACATATTATGTTTCAGCAAGTGATGTTCCAGGTTTGTTTCACTTGGTATAATATGCGCCAGGATGATCCATGCTGCTGCAAATGGAAGAAGGAATGCAGGTACTTCGCAGGCTAAAGAACTGATGAGTCTTATTGGTGGAGAATAACTGGTACACACTTCTGATATTTTTGAGGTAAATTATCCATATATTTCTGGTAGATTCTATTGATACATGTGCAAACACCTCAAACTTTTAAAATTGGTTTTCAGTATGACTGATGGATAAGTATTAAAACATTTTTAATGTTTCTATTTTGGTATTTATTAAAAATCTGGAAGTATATGCTTTTATATTGAGATGCTCTGATGATGAAAGCACAGATATGTATAATTGTAATTTGTTCCTTTTAGTGCTTTTTTATTTGGTAATGATCTTTGACTCCAGTGGCTTTTTAACCTACACTATGTACTATTTTAGAGCAGTTGTAAGAGCTCACTAAGCAGTATAGTATAATGAATCCACTCAACCTCCCAGTTGCCACTCACTTCAGCTGCAGTAGGAGTCTTTCTTTGTAGATGTGATGTCATACAACCTTGAAAAGTCCTCATGCAATATCATGTTGTGCATTCTTTCTGCTTCCTATATTATCATTTTACCATTAACTTTGTTTTAACATTGAACATATATGAATAGTAAGGGTTTTCAAATCTTTGCATAGATATTGAAAATTTACAACACACATGAGGAAACACCGTGTAAAATTAACTAGGTTTATCTGTTCAATAACCATGGAGTTTCAACATACTAACATCCTGTAGTTGTTGTACAAAACTGGTGTCATGTAATTACCCTGACATAGTCACCATGGTCATTGTGAACAGATGCTCTTTGTAAGTGACCAACATTCCTTTTCTGTAGCACACTGTAGCTGTAATTAAAGTGTGCTTTAATTAATGCTGCTTCCTGTTCTGATACCGTTACTAATTCCAAAATGCCATCCTACACTGCTGCAGAAGGTGACTCTGATGATATCACAGACACCAGGTTTCCTGAACCCTTACAAGGACATTCATCTACTGATAAAAATCTTGTGTTCAGTATCTTTTG
The DNA here is from genome assembly GCA_021653895.1 of Mastomys natalensis. Classification (NCBI taxonomy): domain Eukaryota; kingdom Metazoa; phylum Chordata; class Mammalia; order Rodentia; family Muridae; genus Mastomys; species Mastomys natalensis. Next base: position 370,236 of record JAJTUV010001589.1, on the reverse strand, counting down.
TGCTACAACCAGAAATATGTTAGTTGATGTATTCTTAAATTTGGTTTTACATTTTCATTTTACTGCTCCCTTTACTGTGATTCTAAATAATTTGTAGTCATTTTAGTCTGTGATCTTGATGGAAATCTCAAATATAGTACAGATATGCTTATGTATTCAATAGATGCCATAGTAGTATACTTGAAAGAATATTTTTTTCTCTCTTAACATCTTGACAAAACATTTTACTGCAATTTTTCTGAAGAAATAAATTATGCATATAAGGAGTAAATGTTGTTAATACTCACTAGTTAATGTCAGTAAGGAATATTTTCTTTAAGCACTGTACCTTTCATGCTGTTAGAATCTTTACGTTTCCAAAATAAAACATTCAGTACATCTTACTTTCTCAGGAAAAAGAAGTAAATATGACTATCTCATCAGGAGTAATACAGCTTGTTCCTCAGGTAGAACTATGCGCAGTTTTCTGAGGAACTGCCAGACTGATTTTCAGAATGGTTGTACCAGCTTGCAATTCCACCACTAAGCCCTGGATACCTCAACACACCTGAAAAGCAAGATTCAAATCTAAAATCCCATCTCATTAATATGATAGAGGACTTTAAGAAGGACATATACATCTCACTTAAAGAAATACAGGAGAATACAGGTAAACAAGTAGCAGCCTTTAAAGAGGAAACACAAAAAACTCTTAAAGAAATACAGGAAAATGTAGTCAAACAGGTGAAGGAATTGAACAAAACATTCCAGGATGAAAAAACGGATATAGAAACATTAAAGGAAACAAAAAAGGAGATGGAAAACCTAGGAAAGAGATCAGGAGTCACAGATATAAGCATCGCCACCAAAATACAAGAGCTAGAAGAGAGGACATTGACACAATAGTCAAAGAAGATATAAAAAGCAAAAAGCTGCTAACTCAAAGCATTCAAGAAATCCAGGATACATTGAAAAGACCAACCTTGAGAATAATAGGTATAGATGAAAGTGAAGACTCCCAATGTAATGGTTCAGTATACATAAACAGTATGAAAAACATATTCCACTGTTAAATGTCTCTGGGTGTTCCTAAATGATGCAGGTAGATTATCTAGAAGAGGAACTTACCGTATTACATAACATTATAGTAAACAACTTAATATTTATGAAGATAATACTATTCATGTGACAGCTATTATTATGGAAATTAATTCTAAGTACCTATCATACCATACAATTTGACAAACATCCACATATTAACAACTAAGCATAATAAAATCATATGCAAACCAAGAAAAAAAAATACTTGATTTTTCACACATAATGTTCAGTTTTAGAGAACATAAATGAACAGTTTCAAGAGAAATGCTAGTGACCTATCAAACAAATTAAGTTATTCTCAGTTGGTTCTTTTCTCTTTCAGATAAACTTGTACTTTGAGATTATGGCCAACTCCACCCTGGTGACTGCATTCTCCTGGAAGGTTTTGCTCGGTCTTTGGAGCTCAGGATCCTACTCAGTGTGCTGTTCCTGCTGGTGTACCTGGGCAGTCTGTTAGGGAATCTTATCATCATCATTGTTACTACGGTTGACCACACCCTGAACACACCCATGTACTTCTTCCTCAGGAATCTTTCTATTTTAGACATGGGCTACGTTTCTGTTACTGTGCCCAATGCTTGTATCAACTCTCTCACGATCACAGGGAAATTTCTGTTCCTGGATGTGCAGCACAGATCTTTTTGTTCTTATTTTGTGCAAGTGTAGAGATTCAGTTTCTCACCATCATGGCCCAGGACCGATATGTGGCCATCTGCAAGCCTCTCCTCTACCCTGTGATCATGAACCACCAGTTCTGTGTTCAGATGACACTGGCTTCCCTACTTAGCTCTCTTATCCTTGCAAGTGTGCACACTTTCAAAACTTTCCAGCTGTCGTTCTGTCACTCTAATGTCATACCTCAGTTCTTCTGTGATATTCCCTCTTTGCTGAGACTTTCTTGCTCTGACACCTTTATCAACAAACTCTTACTTCTCCTGACTGCCATTGGGCTCAGTGGTAGCTGCTTTGCATTCATTGCTATATCATATGTTCGCATCTTATCAGCTGTGTTGAAGGTTCCTGTCAAAGGAGAGAGAGGGAAAGCCTTTTCCACCTGCATACCTCACATTATTGTGGTGTGTGTCTTTCTTAGTTCTGCTGCCTATGTGTATCTAAGACCTCCAGTAGAAATATTAGAAGTAGTTAAGGATATGACTCTTTCTGTATTTTATACCATTGTTCCACCATTCTTAAATCCTATCATCTATAGTCTTAGAAACAAACAGATAAAAGAGGCTGTGAAGAATATAATATTAAGAATTACTTTCACATTTGAATATAAAAGGAATGAGTACTTGTAAGAGTTTTCTAGAGGAAGAGAACTGAGAAAATAAAAAGAAATATTTATGCACAAACACACACAGGCATACACACCACACAGCAGGTATAAGAAGTCCTACTTGCTCAAATACTGAAGAAGCTCATAAAAGCACTAAAATGAAAGCAGTAATACATATCCACATGACATAGAGAGATAAGATAGAGAAATATACACACACATACACACACACACAATATATATACATATTTATATATGGTAAAACAATGAAAACTCTGGCAAGAAATACGAGGTAAGTAATTGCTAAGAATACCTGTAAGGTTTTTTTTTCAGCTTGCCATTTACTGATAGCCATGTATCCTTCCTTTAAGAGTAATTTGTTAGGAGAACGGGATCCACAAAAGAGCAACAGATTCAGGGACAGCCCCTGTGCCAGTTGTTAGGGGACCACATGAAGATGAACCTTCACATCTGCTACAAATGTGCAGGAGGGCCTAGGTCCAACCCATGCTTGCACTTTGGTTGGTGGTTCAGTCTCTGAAAGCCCCCGCAAGAGTCCAGGTTAGTTGACTCGGAGTCCCTATCCTCTTTAGGTTTCCTCAATCTTCCTCCAGCTCTTCTACAAGATTAACAAATTGTCCCCCAGAAATGTATGGATGATAATAATCACATGAAAATGTTTAACCAGAGAAGCATAGTAAAAAATATTCAACAACATGGGAAGTGTCTGATATACAAGAAAATAGCATTATTCTATACATTATCCACTTGAGTTGAAGTGTGTGTGTGATCAAATATTGACAGTACTGATTTCTGGGTAGCATATATTTTTTGAATTACTTTAATTTTCTTCTTTATACCTTGTTTTTTATTATGACTCAGTTTTTAGCAGTACTGTGACAGTATGTCTCGCAGAATCAAGTTAATGGAAGAAAGACTTATTTTGACTTAAAGTTTCTGTGATGGCTAGCTACCTTTATGTAAACTTGACACAACCTAGAGTAATCAGGAGTGAGGGAGCCTCAATTTAGAAAAGGCTTCTATAAGATCCAGTGGTATGGTACTTTCTTAATTAGTGTTTAGTGTTTGATGGGGGAAGGCACAGACCATGATGAGTGGTGCTATCCCTGGGCTGGTGATCCTGGGTTCTATAAGAAAGCACTCTGAGCAAGCCATAACAGTAAGTCTGTAAGCAACAACCTCCTCCCTGTCTTCTATATGAGTTCCTGTTCTCCTAACTGGGCTGTTTTGTCTGGCCTCAGTGTGGGAGGATGCACCCAGCTCTGAAGACTTAGTATACCATGGTGATGGTGATGATGTTTGGATAATGATGTTAAGTGAGAAAACATCCCATAGATTATCTCTGCCATTGCCATGTTTTCTCAGCTTACCTTGTTTATCCAATTTTGTTAGTTGTTTAGATATATCTTAATTAAAAATTACTAATTAGATGGCTATTCCTGATTGTCAACTTGACTATATCTGAAACTAATTAAAACCCAAAAATGGAGTGCACACCTCAAGGGGGGGATTTTTGCTTAATTTGAAGTAGGAAGATCCACTTCTAATCAAGATTTTTGAAGTAGAATACATACCTTTAGTCCAGATCTTTTGAGCTGGGCAAAGCCTCCTCTAACCTGGACCACACCTTTTAGAAGCCTATAGAAGGACATGGAAGAAGGAAGGTTTTGGTTTTTCCCTGCTTGTTCTCAACTCAAGAGCAAGTCTGTAAGACACTGGCATTAGCCTATGTCTTTGGGATTCCAGCTTATGCTGAAGACCAGCTGAAGCTTCCAGCCTCATAAACTGAACAACTACTGGATTCTTAGACTTTCAATTCCAAGAAAGTCATTGTTGGATTAGCTGGATCGCAGCCTGTACATCATTATAATAAATCCCTATTTCTAATAAATCTAATCTATATTACCTTAAAAAAAAAGAGTAATTTGTTTACCCAGTCAGACTCCCTTGTAGGAACCTAATGAAATACTTGAAAATGATTATCAATTAGAGATTATTTCCAAGTTAGAGAGAGATACTTATGTCCACTTTTCATTTTGTCTTTTAGTGTGCTTTATGTTGAGAACTATATAGAACCATGCATGCTGACACACTCTCTGTGAATTCATATGAGCATAGATCATGTTGATTTGTTTATCAGTGTGTTCAGTTACTAACTGACAAATAACCACATCCTTACATTTAAAGATCTCATGTTTAGAAAGGCAATTAATCTTTGCCTAAGGGCTTAGTATTTTATCTTTAAAATACTATATTTTCACCAAAACTTATATATGCTTATGTACCCAGGATGAATAATATTCACAAAATTATAAAATGATTATAGCAGAAACCAGAGACTTTATTAAATTACTTTCATTTTAATTTCAGAAGAGAAAATACTTAGTATTCGGTTACTATTTCAAGTTAAAATAACATATATGGAATGGTTTTTGGTTTTGATTACACCAACTTGTAAAATTTTTAAAGATTTGTTTTACTTTTATTACATGGGCATTTATGCTTTGTCTGTATGTGTAGTTGTGTACCATATATATTCATGCCTTCAGAGGCCACAGACATTGAGTCTTCTGCTACTGGAGTTACATGGAGACTGTTCTTCAGTTCCACATGGATGCTGAGATCTGAACCAGATCTCCTGCAACAGCAGCAAGTGCTCTAACTGATGAACCATCCCTCTGGATCCAGTATTTAAATTCTTTAACATTATATTTTCCTTTCATTAATAAAATAAAGATTCACAATAGCTTTTTAAATTCTCAAAAATTCTCTGTATCTTCTTTATGTTTCCATACAGTTTAGCCATTCTCTCTCTCTCTTTCTCTCTCTCTCTCTCTCTCTCTCTCTCTCTCTCTCTCTCTCTCTCTCCACCCCTTCTACTTTGTGTGTGTGTGTGTGTGTGTGTGTGTGTGTGTGTGTGTTTGCATGTAGGTCTTGGGCATAGTGGTTCTGTAGGGTTTGATTTTTGAAAATGTACTTTAATAGGGGTTCTTAAATGCTTTGACCTCCCTTCTAGCTTACTTCCCACCAGAAAGAGTAGAAACAAAATGTTGATAGAGCAAAGAAGAATGTGGACCTGTTTGGAAATAGGTTTTTGGGTAATTCCAATCTTCATTATAAGGGTATCAGAAGTTTACTTCTCATGAATTAACAGCAATAGCTCAATTCACTTGCAAACATTCATGAATCAGCCACTGCAGTACAATCCAGTAGAAACCATGAGGCTTTGCCAATCAGTCTGAGTCCACAGAAGTGTGAAGAACATGACCAGAAGTTCTTTGGTGGCATTTTTCTTTAAGAAGTCATGACAAACAATAACCAGCAAAGAATGGTAAGGCAAACCAATACCACAAAGCATTGTTCACTGTCAATTGAATATACTTATACCCTTTCCAAATACCACATGTTGTCACAAACATTTGCTCCAGCAAAACATCACAAGCCCTTTTTCTAGGCATCTTCCAAATGAACACCATGTGTCTGTTCTTAGCCATACATCCTCCTACATGTCTGCTTCTGCAAAAATCCTCTCATAAGACAGTTTCCTGAAAAACATCAGATGACAAAACCCATCCTCCAAAGAAATCCAGAAATTTTCACTTCATATCCTACATTCTATTTAAAAAATTTTCTTTTCTGTAATATTATCCATCTATGCACAATAGAAACAATTATAAGAGCCAAAGAACTAAAACTGTACATCATACCTTAAACAAACAGCTTATATACATGATAGACAAACACTAACCTCATAAAAACCTTAAATTTCTATCAAATATACAATAATTAAGCAAAACAACTATAATTTTTTGAGGCACACATAGGGTGTTTTAAATTTATGACTCTCCTGAATAGAATGGCAATGAGGCTATTTCAGTAAGTGTCTCCTGTGGTGAGATAAAGCAACATTTAGGTATAACTCACAGAATGACATAGATGGATCTTGAGGTAGATTCCCATTTTCCTGAGGAACTATCACATTGATTTTTATAATGACTTTTCATTTACATACCCACCAGCAATAGATTTTACTTTTATGTCCCTGATAACTAATTTGTTAGACATTTCTTTAAGTGTTTCTAAGTCACTGACGTTTCCTCTTTGGAGAATTCTGTGTTAGAACCGTATACATTTGTTAAATGGGTTCTTTGTTTTCTTGATACGTAGTTTCTTGAGTTTTTTAAACATGTTGAATATTAGCCCTATACTGGATATGGAATTGTGAAAAATATTTTTCCATTCTATGGGCTTCGATTTTGTTCAGTTTGTTTAAATGAATGATGATGTAGTATAAATCCCAAATAATTCCATTTTTTAAGAAGCTATTTTTTTTTTCAAGTGAGGGCTAAACTCCAATACCAGGGGCAAAAATCACAAAGTTCACCTGAGCAAATATCCTATGGCAACCCACCCCCTTATCCACAACCAGTAAAGCTACAATAGCTAGACCAACATACATCGAGAAAACATAAGACATTCTGCAGAGATAGATAGCCTGACCATCCTATTGGTCAGGTGGCTCTGCCCTCTGTTCAGATCCTTCAGATTACACCAGAATCTGAAAAAATACAATTTTAAAATATTAACTTGTTGACCTGTATGGAAATTTCTCAAGTTTAATGTAACCATAATAAAACCCTGAACCCCTAGACTAGGGTCTCTCACTCTAATCTACTGTGAAGGGGATGGGGGAGACCTTCCTCTACAGCTCATAATAAAGATCCTTATGTGTTTTACATAGGAATTGACTCCTTGGTGGTATTTGGGTATCTGAAATTTGGGCATAACAATAGAAGCTTCTAAGTTTTATGAGGGACCATTTATTACTTCTTGAGCTTAGATCTTCTCCCAATGGTGGTCTATTAAGAAAGTCTTTTCGCCGGGCGGTGGTGGTGCACGCCTTTAATCCCAGCACTTGGGAGGCAGAGGCAGGCGGATTTCTGAGTTTGAGGTCAGCCTGGTCTACAGAGTGAGTTCCAGGACAGCCCGAGCTACACAGAGAAACCCTGTCTAAAAAAAAAACCAAAAACAAAAAAGAAAGTCTTTTCATTTGCTGCGGAAAGCCCTTGATGCTGTTTCTAGGATATTGGCAAGTGTATTTACAGAAGGCTAGGAAGACAAGGGTCTAGGCTCAGATAAGAATATTTACATTAGGACTAATGCAAGGCTAAAGGTAAATACAGTGGAGGAATATATGGTATTCCTTTTATCTTGGTCATTCTGATAAGTCCCTAGACACAGTGACTATGGGACTTTGTTTATTGCCTTGTTTGATTACTTTGTCTTTGATCTAAGACCTTACCGTCTTCTTTGCAAGTACCTAGAATGGTATAAAAGCATACTGGGAAAAAATTAAACCTGCTTCATCACTGGATGGAGTCATACTATAATGTTCTCTAGTTGTATTTTATTTCATTGATCCTCACTCCCTCCCTTGAGACCCTGTTGACTGACTGTGCTGGCTTCGTCACTTTGCCAGTGAATTCAAGATTATTCCTCCTTTTCTCTGTATCAGGTTTCAATATATCCATGTTTATGTTCAGAAAAGCATCCTCTTAATAGTTAAGCTGGAAATTTTTTGAAGTTAGGAACAAGAACAGTAGCAACTTTGGCTGAACTGAGTCTCACTGAGGCTGGACTGGTAATGATTGATTTCTTGTATCCACTTTTGCCCTCAACTTCCTGATTTGATTTAATAAAAATTGCTAATGAGTAGATATGCATTCTGAGGATTAAAGTAGATATGATAGATTGCTTTTTATATAAAAGTTTAGATTTGTGATTTTTTAAACAATCTTATAGGATTACTGTATAAGATAAATAGCAAAATAATTAATTCTTCTATGTAACAATAAATTGCTTCCTGCAAGTAAAGGAAACTAGCTGAGAAATCTACCTTGCTGGCTCACATTTTGATATTCTATAACATGTTGCTTATTTATGAGTGTACATGGGTTCTTGGGAATTGTAGTAAAAATAATTTATGCTTATCCCTGACTAGTTTACAAATAGAGTCACAGAATATGTTTATTTTATTAAACCTTGACAATTACTGGGGGTCACCCACAATCTACTCTTCCATCTGCAGGCTAAACTACCTCTTCAGTGGTATATCCCAGATACTTGCTGTTTCTCATGGCTATGAGCTCATTGTTCCTCTCTCTGCATGATGGCTTCCTCCTCCTTCTCCATCTTCCTCTCTCTTCTATTCCTGCAGCCAGTTCACTCCTAACCCACTTACCTCTAATCCCTCCAGTAATTGGCTATCGACAATATTGTTTAACCAATAGTTTTAAATCAAGGAACAAAGTTCTTTGCCAAACAAAAGCTTGTAAACTTGTAGGACTAGACCTTCCGGTATAGAATTTAGCATTACAATACGTAGGAATAGACCAAATATCAACAGGGAATAATTTATTTTATTTGCCTATTCTACATGTTTTTTCATGTGAAAGTATTAGGGAACATAGGTTTTTCCATAATCATTCACTGGAAGAAAAATAGAATATAATTACATTATAATTTTATGTTTTTTAAAAGATTTTGCAGGGATATATAAGCTATGGAAGAAAAAATTAAATGTGTTGGAGCTTATTCTATCCACCTACTGTGTGTATATGTGTATGTATGTATATATGTACATATGTGTATATGTATATGTGCACATGTGTACCTGTGTACATGTATACATGCATACATGTGTATATGTGTGCATATATAGCCATGTACTCATGTACCTGTTTATATATGAATACATATGTATATATGTATGTGTGTGTATATGTGCATATATGCATATGTGTATATGTGTACATGTGTACATTTACCTGTCACATGTGTATATGTATACCTGTGCACTCATGTACCTATGTACATGTGTACATGTGTATATATGTATATGTGTATATGTATATATGAGTGTATATGTATATATGTTTATATATGCATATGTTTACATCTGTGTATATATGAAATGCTTGGAGCCTGCTTGTTGGACATTGGCTCCATCCATTCAATGTGTGAATGTGTATATATATATATATATAGTATGTATGTATGTATATATATATATATATATATATATATATATATAAAAATATTAATGTATGTATGTATGTATTTGTATTCTGAAGTTATTGGAGCCTGCTTTGTTTCATCCATTCAGTGTAGGTTGTTTGTGTGTGTGTGTGTGTGTGTGTGTGTGTGTGTGTGTGTATGATTTTTTCCTTTTCTTTCTCACTAGCCCCTAAAAGTTAAATGAGTTCTGAGTTTCTCACTATACACATGGAGTTCCAAACCCAATGAATCAAACCTTATTTCCTCCAAGGAAAGCCTACTGAGAGATTTCTCTAACCACTGACTGCTATTAGCAGCAGCACCCATTGCTTGCTATCAGAAGGACCCCATTGAACCCTTCTAGTGCTACCCCCTCCCCCATCATCTATAATCAACATTGACTCTGATCACCAATGCCTCATCTCTCTACCTGCCTTGGATAATGATCATATTCATAAAGTATTCTACTATATTCTTATTTTATAGAAAAACCAAAAGAACAGATTTAATTTAAGCAAACATCCCTAAATCTTCAAATCATTATTTCAGAAAAAACAAAATTAGACATGACATATAAAAGAATTTGTGTTAACCAGCAACAATGTAGCACTAGCCTTCAGTAATCTCTCCACAAAGGGTCCTCAGAAGTTGATAATGTAAGATTTCCAAGAAAACTCTTTTATTCACTACACCAGCACAGTTACTACCAGAAAAAGGATTGACTTTCCTGATTTTGATATAAAAATTAAGCAGACCTTGACCTAGCAGGTCAATGAGTGTAGTTAAAAGAGAAAGGAAGAAAGAAAGAGAGGGGGGAGAAAGGAAGGAAAGAAGGAAGGAAGAAAGGAAGGAAGGAAGGAAGGAAGGAAGGAAGGAAGGAAGGAAGGAATTAAAAATGTACAGTTAAATAAAAATAATTTCATCCTTAACCCTAAGTAAATAATGGTAAAATCCTGCAAATGAGACAAAAAACAATTGGGAGCATGCCAATATCCTTTGCCACTTGTCAATGGTATTCTCCTCCTTAGATGCATTTCTACTTAAACACTTCCTGGAAAAGTATATGCCATTACTTGAAATGCTTCTGACATGCCGAGATAGGAAATGTGGAATTGGAAACCTCCATGTGTTTCTTATGGTTTTCTCATTCTCTGCACACCCTAAGCTTTGGACAGTTGTTTACAATATAGTTACATATTTTGTTTTGCTTTTTTCTTTTTTTGTGGATGTGGCAGGCACTTGTCCACTTCTCATCAATTTGAAAAAATGTTAATAGTTCAAATTGGCCTATAACTACTTCCATGTGGGATAAGAAAATATGTCTCTGGGAATTTCATCTTTACAAGTCAGAATGGCTAAACTGAAGAAAACAAATGCCATCTGACACTGACACCAAAGGGGAAAGAGGAACACTCATCCATTGCAGGTGGAAGTGAAAACTTGTACAGTCACAATGGAAATCAGTCTAGTGGTTTCTCAGGAAATTCAGGATAGATCTACTTCGATCCCATTATAGAATCCTTGGGCATATACCCAAAGAAATCTATATCCTATTATTGTTTAGCCATAACTTAAATGTTTCAGGAATGAAAACTTTTGATACTTCTAGGTCCTGAAAAACTTGACTACTTAATTTCTTAAAGTTTTATCTCCCATTAGAAAAGCTGATATATTTATGACTCTTGCAGTGTCTATGAATGATCCAACCAGAAATTAGATGAAAACAGTTGGTGCCCCTCCTTTTTTCTAATCTAGGATCTATGTGAAAATGTATTTTTCTTTTTTATTATATAGTTTTACCTAGGCAGAATATGTACTTAGACTGATAAAAGGCATATCTCCATTTAGAAAACATTGATCAAACCACATTTTGTCAAACCATTAGTACATATAATCTTAGGGTCCATGTTATAATTGCAGATGAGTTAAATCACAAGTCAAAAAATCAGGCATTGGAATAAGGGGATGTGCCTGGGTTAAAGCTTTTGGATAATAGACAATTTTTAGCCTCCTTTAAGTCCTTGATAATGTTAATTTGAGATGCTCTTAGACACAATGAATTTTGTCAATCAATAAATTAACAGTCTAGTTAGTTCTTATCCTAATGTACAATGGGAACCAGGGCTCTAAGCATAACCAACAATCCTGGATAATTTGTGGCTGACGATGATCAAAATTCAAGATGGAATATGGGTTGCTAGTCTGTAGTCATGTTATCTACTATCTCCCCTGTATGTGTTCCATGACTGAGGTTTTGGGTGTGAATCATATCTCTATCTATATTTACATCCATAAGTCAAAACACAAGAAGCAGAAGAAGTCAGAGATACAGAGAGAAGAATGTTTCAGGCCCAAAGACATTTTAATTTTTATGGCTCCATTGTCTGAAAGATAGTAAATTTGGCACTGCCATCCATGCCTTCTGTTCTCTTGATGTGGGTGTCCTGAATCCGTAGTATAATGCCATCAATGACCTTGGCCATAGAAGGGTCCTTTGTGAATTGGTTCTAATGTCCTTTTTGTTCAAAACACTTGATCCAGATATTATCCCTGGGCTTAGACAAGAGGAAAGAGGTGTTGGACATAGAAGTTGGCTGTGTCTCTTGCATAGTTCAAAGAATAATCTTTATGCAGGAGTAGAGGACCTGAATTGACTTGAGAAAGGAATGGTTAGGAAGTTTTGTCAACTACATGACTCTCACCTGAGGGAGCAATGGGGAAGGTTTTCAGAACATAAATTTATAAGGACTAAATCCTTCCCTATATAGGGTGGCAGCAGGCCAAAAACAGAGAAAAGGAAGAAAGTCTATCTACCATTTACTGAACTCTTTAATAAGAGTTTTGCTTTGTCTAGAATTCTGAGGATTGTATTCACAATCAGGTTTTTAATCTATGCCTAAACCATTAGCTATTAACTGAGAGGTTGGGCTATGAAAGCCAGGTCATTGTTGAGCCCTACTACTATAGAGAGCTTAAATAAGAAGTTCTTGAGAAGCTTTTCAGCTACATTTGAGCAGTTTCTAACCACATGGAAAATGCTTCTACACATGTGGGAAATGTGTTTACAAAAACTAGAAATATCTTATCCTTCCCCAGCAAGCTGAATCTCAGTGAAGTCATTTTTCTGAGATTTCTGTGGTGTTGACCTTTCACTCAAACTCTTACCAGGGAAAGGACTCTCTGTTTTGGATTCACTTGTTCACAAACCTGGCATCTGGATGAGTTATCTTATGTCAGGCTCTCCAGGCTAGTTATGGTAAACCTTGTTCTGAGCAACTCAGAACGTTTTGTAGATCCCAGTTGAGTAGGCCAATTACAAGAGTCATATAAATTGTTTTTTGGATAATGACATTAGTCTCTAATGTTGTTCATCAACCTGTGGGCTTGTACTGTCCGTTTTCTCCAGCAACATCAGATCAAGGTATACCATAATAATATCAATTAGGTCCATTTGACTAATAGCCAAGTCAATGGCTCAGTTACTACATGCTGCAAAGGATTCATCTTTTTCATATTCAATTTATAAGAAGCCAAACAACCTTTCACTCAAGGATGAGGGTGAAAATTTTGGGGTTGATTTCTATTGTTATTTTCCAAGTGGTAAGGAGTTCTCTTTTTTAGTAGATATAATTTCAACACACTGAGTAGCAAAAGCCTATCCAGGTAAACAGTCATTGTCCTTTTCCCAATCTAAGAATCTTAAAAAGATCAACCAATTATTTTTCCTCTGTTGAGAGATACCTGCCTTCAGTAGGTTCTTTCAGTTAAAGTAACTAATGCAGATCTACATACCTGGTTTCATCTTTTCATCTCTTGACTGTCATGAATCAGCAATTGTGAATCATCATGGGGAAGAGGTTAGAAGGCTTGATGGCAGTGGGTTTCTAAACCACACTATTGCATGGTCCGGGAGTAGTGTCTGGTACTGGATCATGTCAGCATTTGACTTTTGTAATACTGTTGGTTTTATGGAAAATAGGTGAAAAGGTTTTTAAATATCCAGAAGTTCTAGAACAGTAACCAAAGTCAGAACTGTTTTTAAAGCCTCAAATATGCTTTGTTTATTCCCAGTCCAGATTAGGAGACATATGTATCCTTTGACCTAGTGTATAGAGAGATGCTTTGCTATTTCTGAAAAACTTGGTATCCAGAGGCAGGAATAATCAGCTCTCAGTCCTTTGCGTTGATATCTGATGGACAGCAGAAATCCTACTCTGATATAGGCTCCTTGTTTCTCCCATCAGGCTCCGGTAGAGCTTCTCAGGGACAGCTATACCAGACTCCTCTCAGCAAATGCTTCTTGGTATCAGCATTAGTGTCTGGGTTTGGTGTCTGCAGATCTGATGGATCCCTAGGTTGGGCAGTCTCTGGATGGCCTTTACTTCAGTCTCTGCTCTACTCTTTGTCCATGCATTACCTTTAGATAGGAATCATTCTGGTTAAAATTTTTTAGGTGGTGGGTTGATATATTTTTTAAGTTTCCTTTGATTTCTGCTTTAATATATTTTAAAGATGCAATTTGTAGGTAATCATGATTTTTTCTCCTTTTTTATCATTGATTTCTGGTTCATTTTGAAGTTGAAAAAATAGAATTTGGGGCTATTTGTTTTTCTTTTAACTTATTAAGACTTGCGTGAGATGCACTCATTGCTTCACTCCACATAATATTCCTCAGGACTCTCAGTGCTTCTGATAATTTTTGGTTGGCACACATATGCCCATTAGTTATATTTAATTAAAAACCTGATAATCTTATTGGTGGATAATACTTGGTACAGACTTCTCTTGGTAATTTTGAGGTAAATTATACATATATTTCTGCTAGATCTGTTTGATACATGGTGATCTCTCCTGTGATTTTTAAAATTGATTTTCAATATGAGCTATTGGTCACATTGAAGGCTGAGTATTAAAATCCTTTTAATTTTTCTATTGTATTTACTTCAAATCTTTCAGTTTGCTTTTACATTGAGATACTCTGAGGCTGAAGGCATAGATGTCTTTAATTGTAATTTGTCCCTTACAGTGCCTTTTTATTTGGTAGTGAAATTTGTCTCGAGTTATGACAATTTAACATAAGTTCTGGACTGCCTTGGAGCAATCATGAGAGAAGGCCAAAACAGGATAATCTAATGAATCTACTCCAGGTTCTGTTAAACACATGCCTCAGCTACAGTTGAATTGTTTCTTTGTAGATGTGAGTTCATACAACCTTGAAAAGGCCTCATGCAATACTGCTCTCTGCATTCTTTCTGCTTACTATATTGTCCTTTAAGTTCAATATTGTTCTTATGTTTAAAGTATATACTTTAATATAATATATTATATATTTAATATAATATATATTTAATATATATTAATATATATAATAATTTAATATAATATATAATAAAGTATATACTTTAATATAAATAGCAAGAATTTCTAAATCTCTGCATAGATATTGACAATTTTCAATGTGCATATAAGAGATACCTTGTAAAATTCTAGGGGCTCAATCACCTGTGGCATTTCTACACAATACTACCCTTACTTCACCAAACACACACACACACACACACACACACACAAATGGTGTTGTATAATTTTTTCTGCTATTGCTAACATTGACCTTTATAGTTGACCAATCTTCCTTTCCAGTAGCATACTGAAGCCATAATAAAAAATTTCAATGGATGCTGTTTCCTTATCTGATTCCCAATTACTTCTTTCAAATTAAAATTTGAGCCAGAAATTTGTTACATGTCACACGAATTAATTATGGTTTATATTTAATTTTACTGCTCACTTTACTCTGGTTCTGTACTCTTGAAGAATATCTGTCAAATATATTACAGACATGCTGAACTATTCAGTGGATTCCATACTAATATGTTTGGAAGAATATTGTTTTCTCTTTGGAACCTGATATAACAGTTTAATGCCATCTTTGCATTTAAATAAATTTTGCAAATAAGGTTTATAAATAGGTAATGTTCACTAGATAAAGTCACTAAGTAATATTTTTTTAACTTTTCTTTATTTCATGCTCTTATAATTTTGAAGCTTCCAAAATAAGACATTTAATAAATCTGACACAAGAAATAATAAAAACCAACTGTGGCTACCTCACCACTTACCATCACATTGTTATTTGCTTCCTATTTAATAGCTGCTTTGTTCAACTCTTCTTAGGCTATTTTGTTTCAAATTAATATTTTCTATTTAGGTATTATCTTCAGTTGTTTCCATGAAAATTTGAGAAAACTTGTTATAGTATTTTATTAAATGCTGATAGTGCTTGCTTTTAATTTCACACACTTACAGTTCTGCACATTAACACCCCTATATTGACTATAAGTTTTAGAACTGATGTATGTTGGGCATTATCCAGGGAATATGAGAGTATGTGATAACTACGGGAGAATATGGTCTGACATTCCATAGTGTACATCAACATCAGTCAAGCTGAGATACCAACTTCTAAGAACAGAAAAGGTGTCATGCATTGCAGTATATTGAGATTTAGGTATAAAATGTCTTTGTTCAGGGCACCGACTAGCCAGAATATATTACAGTGTAACTGAGGACATATATATATATATATATATATATATATATATATATATATATATATATATATATATGCTGTTTAAAAACCAAAGAGTTGGTTTTAAGGAATTGAAATTAAGATATCTAAGGCATTGGTGATTTTCAGGAAACATGTTGCTTCTCCATAAAGAAAAAGTATGCCTCAAGCATGTTATGTTAAACTGTGCCTGAGTTTCCAGGCAAATGGCCTCTTATGAATGTTTCAGGTATTCCAAAAACTGAGATTTTTTTTCAACTCTACCTTCTTCCATGTTCATCTTTCTCTCTTTCCCAATCATTTCCATTATGTCCATGTCTCTCACTGTCACTCTATTTTTTCCTCATCATTCATTACATATATACATATGAATGTATATATGAAAATAATCTTAGAACATGACTGTATATCATATGCAAATAAATACTGATTATAAATATATAACCACAGTTTTAAAATACTTCCACATGTTACATTTCTTTAGGTTTTCTTAATTGATACAAATAGTTTATCTAAAAGAGGAAAATACCACATATTAATCAACTTAATAGTTATTAGGGTAATAGGCTTATGAGAAAGTTATTATTATGGAAACTAATCATAAGTGCTTATCTTCATACATATAATACAAATATATTTTTCTCCCTTTTCTGTGATCATTCAAAATCCTCCCATATACCCATCATCACTTTCAATTTTTGATGCCTTTTTATATTAATTGATGTTACATCTACAAAATTTATATTAAATTATGCACATATATGCATATATTCATAAATATGTGTATGGATGTTTTCCTGCATGGATGTGAGTCTACCACCTGCATGTAGTGCATTTCGATGCAGGAAGAAAATGTTAGGCCCCCTACAGCTTAAGTTATAGATGGCTGTGAGCCACTATGTGGGTGATAGAATGTGAACACAGTTTGTGCACATGTCCAGCAAATGTCCTTAGCTACTAAGAAACCTTTCTGGTCCCTCCCCTAATATTGTAAACATTTTTCTCTGAATGAATCATGATTAAACTGTTTGAATCATGAAGACTTACCTCAGTGTGTTTTGATATTTTATTTCACTAGAACTGTATTTCAATATACTGAAATTATATACAGTTGATTTTTATAAGCAATAATTGGTTATCAAGTATATGGAACAACTCATAAAAATAATTAACTCATAAAAAGAATGTTCCTTCATGTTAAACTTCTTCTTTAAATTGCATTTCAACTACACATGCTTTTCAGTAGAAAATCAAGAATAAATTACTTTACTATTGTATATTAAAGAAATAAAATTTCAAGTAAACTCATAAAACCATTATAAACATTAAAATTTCTTATTGGTCATAGAAATTAAATGGTCACCTTTTAGAATGATATAAAACCTTTGTTCAGACTCATGAGAAGTTTACAATTCCATTGTAGATTTTTAAAAATCTGGTTTTAAATATGTTTCATTACAGAAAAAAATGATTAAATTATATTCCACTCAGAGAATTCATTCTTTTCTCTAGGTGTATGGAGAACGTGACATATTTAATCAAAAGGTAATATGTATCCTTTTAATTAGTGTTTCTTTGTCATTAGTTGCTATATATTATGTTGACACAATATTTTTCAATATCTTTTCACTTTTATAGTTTAAATAAAGAAAGTTTTTAAATGCATCTATATAGATATACATGTTCAAAAATGTGAAATATGAATATGCAGCTCTGAGAGGCACATTGGGAAAGTCTTCAGGATGTAATAAATTTACTTCCATATTTCTATAAGAATTAAAATAGCACCAGAATCTGTTTTAGAGATAGATATTTAATTTTGAAAGTCACAAACTGTAATACTTAAATACTGTTGATGCTTCCTATATTTTAAAGGGACCAAGTAAATGCTATAAATTTTGGTGTCCAGTGCTAAAGGGTAATACTTGAAACCTACATACAAGAAGCTTACAGAATCTAAAAATTATAAATAAACAACCACAATGACAACAGCAACAAACCACACAGAAACCCATTAAGGTAGTGTAGATACCTTATATTTACTTTTTCTTCTGTCTTCATGCTATGGAAAGAATTCTCACTAATATGCTCAGTGGAATTATTGAGTTATAATTGTCAATGTTGTTTTATAAAAATCTTAGGGAAAGATTTATTTTTATAATACACACATTCCCTTTTATATATGATTGAACATTGTATACATAAATGTTATTGAGTATTATAAAATATTTTCTTGCATACATTGAGACTGGCAAGTGATTTTTATCTTTGCATCCATTAGTCTGTGAAAATCATTAACTGCTTAAGTTGAAATTTTCTCCAATGAAAGTATAAATTAAAAAAAAGAAAGTATAAATTTTACTTCACTAAGAAGTTTGATATATTTAATGTACTAACATAAAATC
Organism: Mastomys natalensis; assembly: GCA_021653895.1. NCBI lineage: Eukaryota > Metazoa > Chordata > Mammalia > Rodentia > Muridae > Mastomys > Mastomys natalensis. The sequence continues at coordinate 351,827 of JAJTUV010001589.1, read as the reverse complement.
ATTAATATATATAAGATCTACAAATATTTTTCTCAATTTTAAAATGTATCTAGGTTATTCACATGCATTTATTTTATTGTCATGTCTTTGTCTTGCTTTGCTACGTAGAACAAAATTTTATTTCTAAAAAATAAACACAGAAGGTTCTTTTAATAAAGAAACAAAATTTTTCTTTTTTTTCTTTTTTTTTTTTTTTTTTTTTTTTTTTTCGATCCAAATGCTTCATCCTTAATGAGCTCTTACAAAATTTAAATTCTGCCTCTGATATATCTCATGTTCACTTTGCCCACCTTTTTTCTTTTTCTTTTTAATTTTATTTTTTTGCTTATTCACTTTATAACCCGTCCCAGTCACCCCCTCCCACAATCCTTCCCCATCTCTTGTTTTCTGAGTACCCCCTCCTCCTGTATCCCCCACCCTGCCACTTTAAGTCTCTGAGAGGCTAGGTGCTTCCTCTCCCATTGAGGCCAGATGAGGCACCAGCTAGAAGACCATACTCCATATACAGGCTGCATGTTTTGGGACATCCCCCACTCAGATGTTTGAGACCTGCATGAAAACCAAGCTGCACATTTACAACATATGTGCAGGGAGGCCTAGGTCCAGCCCATGGAGCTAGATCTGTGTAGACTAGGTATGCTCCACGGTTGGTGATTCAGTCTCTGAGAGCTCCAAGGGTTCAGGTTGGTTTACTCTGTTGATCTTCCTGTGCAGTTCCTATCTCCTTAGGGCCCACAATCCTTCCCCTATTCTTCTATAAGAGTCCTCAAGCTCCATCCACTGTTTGGCTCTGGATGTCTGTATCTGTCTGAGTCAGCTGCTGGTTAGAGCCTCTCAGAGGACAGCTTGCCCCTGTCTGTTCTAGGGCTGGAGGTTTAGATCCTGGGAGCTCTGGTTGAATCTTTTGATACTCGTCTAAAATGGACAAAGGCACCCTCACTTTGGTCTTCCTCCTTCTTCTTGAGTTTCATGAGGTTTATGCGTTGCATCTTAGGTATTGTGTGTTTTGGGGCTAATATCCGCTTATCAGTGAGTGCATACCATATGTGTTCTTTTGTGATTGGGTCATCTCACTCAGGATGATATTTTCTAGCTCCATCCATTTGTCTAAGAATTTCATGAGCTCATTATTTTTAATAGCTGAGTAGTACTCCATTGTGTAAATGAACCACATTTTCTGTATCCATTCTTCTGTTGAAGGACATCTGGGTTCTTTCAAGCTTCTGGCTATTATAAACAAAATTTTCTTTAATGAGTTTCCATGAAACTCTCTGATACTGGAATATGTAATTCTGGGAGGTATTTAAATCCCAACCAGTATTCTTACTTGTCACTCATGTGCTTTAATTTCCTGCTGTGAAAAATAGTTTTCTACCTAAGTTGTTTAATTTTGGAAATCAACTTACACAATTTATTATTGGACTTGCTGTCATATAGCTATTAGTCTTACATCCTTTTATTTTGGTGGCATCAAATTTGTTTATATTTCCAATAAATTTTAATTAAAATCTTGTTCCGTCATTAGTCCTTTATTTTGTCCTTCCAGCTGCTTCTTTGTAACCTTCTCTCAGCTCCTACCATATTATCCTACTATCAAATTAATGTCCTTTTTCCTTTGACTATTATTGTTACATATATTATTATATATGTATATATTTGAACAAATATATAAATACAACAAGAAGTACAAATATATAAATACAGCCAAAAGAGTCTGTTTATGTTGCTGGATTGTTTTTATGTACATGGTCTCAGGACTGACCACTGTAGCTGTTTAGGGGCTCATCTATGGGAAAAGCTCCCCTGCTCTCTGAAGTCTTGTTGCTGTGACATCAGTTTAATATTTTTCACAATTTTGTTTATATAACTGATACTTTTTTCAATGCTTCATGTTTAATTTATTGATTTACATTTTAAACACTCCATCTTTGTTTTCTGCTCTAATATTTACTTTGTTTCATACTAATTTGAAGCTTAATTTGTGTTTTTTCTTTTCATTTCTTGATGTAAAAGTCTTTGGTCAATATATATATTATTTTCATTTGAAGATTATTAGTGTAGATGTTTTTTATGCTTAAATATTCTTTAGTGATGAAAATGTTGACAATAATCAACACTGATAATAGTAATTAATAATAATAGTTAATAATAATAATAGACTAATAATAGTCATATGGTACCTTTTTTACTTGATCTATTTTCTAAGCTGTCTTTATTTTCTACTTTAATTTATTTTCAAGATTTAATTTATAAGTCTTTTGTGACTTGTCTCCATTTAATCATTGATTATATATGTACTTTGAAGTTGGAAAAATTGGGGTGATTTTATCTGTGTTTACTTGTTAAGACATATTATGTTTCAGCAAGTGATGTTCCAGGTTTGTTTCACTTGGTATAATATGCGCCAGGATGATCCATGCTGCTGCAAATGGAAGAAGGGATGCAGGTACTTCGCAGGCTAAAGAACTGATAAGTCTTATTGGCGAAAAATAATTGGTACACACTTTTGAGGTTAATTTTCTATATATTTCTGGTAGATTCTGTTGATACATGATACAAACACCTTCCTCATTTTGTTTTGTTATGTTTTTCATTGTCACAGATATTTATTTTCAGCAACATCTACTATAGAATATTCTTCATATGGTCTCCTTGAAGTGTCTAACAAAATGTTAGTTTGACATTTTAATACACTATTTTTTTCTACAGTTATTATAAAATACATTCTCTCCCATCAGAACCAGCACACAAAACTGCCCTCTGAAGTAGGCCTTATCACATGCACATTATTAAATCAAAAATTCAAATTCAGTTGAGGGAAGAGCCTCACTTTGGAGAACTTTGGAGAAATGGTCCCTTCTAGTCTTGGGAGACTATTTGGATTCCCATGTGGGGTAAGTAGTTCTAGACAAAAAAAAAGTTCCACTCCTGGAGCCACCACCTAACTTATACAATAGAAGAGTTTCTGGGACTGTGGAAGATAAACCGCATTATAAATACATTTTATTTCAACTATGTCTTAAGTGCTTGAAGGTCAAGATATGTAGTTGATATTGGATACAATGTTTCTCATACCAACCTTTACAGAGTGTGATTTTTAAACAATGTTCAAGTGATATACAAGGCTATGTATTGTAACAATTATGAGGGGTTATATATTTTCCAAAGATTGTAGTTATTTTGTCTTGCAAAGGGAAATATTTTTCCTAACTTGTTTTTATTTTGTAAGTAATAAAATCATTTTCTTTTCTTAAAAAAAAAAAAAAAAGAAGTGGATAACAGTAGTGAACACACATTTTATCTAGGTAAGAGTTCATGGCATTTATTTATTTATTTATTTATTTATTTATTTATTTATTTATTTTAAACTTCAGATTTTATTCCCCTCCCAGTCCACTCTCTGACTCTTCCACCACCCATACATCCTCTATGCCCCCCTGTCTCCAGGAAGATGTCCCCATCCCCCACTCCCACCCCACCAGATCTCTAAACTACCTGAGGCCTCCAGTCTCTTTATGGTTAGGTGCATCTTCTCTGACTAAACCCAGACCCAGCACCTTGGCTATATATGTGTTGAGGGCCTCATATCAGTTGATGTATGCTGCCTGGTTGATGGTTCAGTGTCTGAGAGATTTCAGGGGTCCAGGTTAATTGAAACTTCTGGTCCTCCTACAGGGTGACCCTCCTCCTCTCAGCTTCTTTCAGATTTCCCCTAATTCACCCACATGGGTCAGCAGCTTCTGACCATTTTTTGGGTACAAATATCTGCATGTGACTCTTTCAGCAGTTTGTTGGGTCTTTCGGAGGACAGTCATGTTAGGTCCCTTTTTGTGAGCTTTCCATAGCCTCAGTAATAGTGTCAGGTCTTTCCCTTGAGCTGGATCCAACTTTGAGCCTCTCGCTGAGTCTTCTTTTCCTCAGGTTCCTCTCCATTTCCTCATCCCTACAGTTCTTTCAGAGAGAAACAATTATGGGTCAGAGTTTTTGACTGTGGGATGGCAACCCCATCCCTCACTTGATGCCCTGTCTTTCTAGTGGAGGTGGACTCTACAAGTTCCCTCTCCCCAATGTATGGCATTTCATCTAAAATCTCAATCTTGAGTCCTGACAGTCTTTCACCTCCCAGGTCTCTGGTACATTCTGGAGGGTCCCTCCAACCTCCTACCTCAGAGGCTGCATGTTTCCATTCTTTCTGCTGGCCCTCAGGGATTTCAGTCCTTTTCCCCAACCAATACCAGATCATGTTCTCTTTTCCCTCCCATCCCCTCTCCCTCACAGGTCTCTCCTTCCCATTTGTGGTTGCTTGCTTTCTTCTCCCTCCCAAGTGGAACTGAGGCCTCTCACTTGGGTCCTTCAGCTTGTTGACCTTTTGAGTTCTGTGGGCTGTATCTTACATATTCTGCAGTTTTATTTTTTAAACATTCTTGAGTTTTGTGGATTGTATACTGGGTATTCTGTACTTTTTTTGGCTAATATCCACTTAGTGAGTACATACCATGCATGTCCTTTTCGGTCTGAGTTCCCTCATTCAGGATGATATATTATAGTTCTATCCATTTGCTGCAAAACTCAGAACCTCCTCATTCTTAATAGCTGTGTAGTACTCCATTATGTAAATGAACCACCTTTTCTGTATCCATTCTTCTGTTGTGAGACACCTGGGTTGTTTCCAGCTTCTGGTAATCACAAACAAGGCTGCTAAGTCATACAGACTCTAAGAGAACACAAATGCCAGCCCTGGCTACTATAAACAGCGAAACTCTCAATCACCATAGATTGGAGAAAACAAAATATTCCAGGACAAAACCAATTTCAAACAGTATGTATCTACCAATCCAGCCCTACAGAGCATCCTAGAAGGAAAACTCCAACACATGGAAGGTACCTACACCAAAGAAAAGACAAGATATTAAGCATCTCACAACAAAGCCTAAAGGAAAGAACACAAGCACATAAAGCCACCTACAAAATCAAATATATCAGGATTCAACAGTCATCTGTCTTTAATATCTCTCAATATTAATGGATTCAACTCACCTATTAAAAGACATAAGCTAATAGACTGGATATGCAAACAAGATCCAGCATTTTGCTGCATACAAGAAACACACCTCAATAACAAAGACAGACACTATCTCAGAGTAAAAAGATGGAAAAAGATCTTCCAAGCAAATGGTCCCAGGAAACAAGTTTGAATCGCCATCCTAATATTCAATAAAATGGACTTTAATTCAAAAATTATCAAGTGTGATGAGGAAGGACACTTCATATCATCAAAGGGAAAATCCACTAAGAGAAAGTCTCAATTCTGAACATCTATGCCACAAATGTAAGGGCACTCACATTCATAAAAGAAATTTTACTAAAGCTCAAAATAAACATTGAACCCCACACAATAATAGTGAGAGATTTCAATACCCCACTCTCACAAATGGACAGGTCATTGAAACAGAAACTAAACAGAGAAACAGTGAAAATAATAGAGATTACCAAATGGATTTAACAGATATCTACAGAACATCTCAACCTAAAACAAAAGAATATACCTTCTTCTCAGCACCTCATGGTACTTTCTCCAACACTGACCATATAATTGGTCATAAAATAACCCTCAACTGACACAAGAAGATTGAAATAATTCCATGCATCTTATCAGATCACTATGGCCTTAGGCTGATCTTTAATAAAGCAAAAGCAACATGTAGGTGGAAACTGAACAAGTCTCTACTCAATGAGAACTTGGTCAGGGAAGAAATAAAGAAAGAAATAAAGACTTCCTGGAAATTAATGAAAATGTTGACACATCATACTCAAACTTATGGTCATCATAAGTTTCATATTGTTCTGGGAGGCTATGCCAGAGCCTGACATATACAGAGGCGGATGCTCACAGCTAACCATTGAACTGATCGCAAGGTCCCCAATGGAGGAGTTAGAGAGAAGTTGAAAGACCTGAAGGGTCTTGCAGCTCCATGGAGAGAGCTATAATACCAAACAGCCACCCCAGAGTCTAAACTGCCAGTCTGAGAACACATATGGAAGGACCCATGGCTCCAGCTGTATATGTAGTGGAGGATGGCCTTGTTGAGCATAGGTATGAGAGGAAGTCCTTGATCCTGTGAAGGCTAGATGCCCCCATGTGGGGGAATTCAAGAGTAGGGATGTGGTAGTAGGTGGATGGGTGGGGTATGTGCATACCTTCACAGAAGCAAGAGGAGGGGGAATGGGATAGGGGGTTTCTGGGAGGGAGGAAGATGGGGGAATAACATCTGAAATGTAAAAAATAAAATATCCAATAAAAAAACTTTTAAAGTGGAGAAAACCAATGCTTGATGAAGTATCTTATCAGAAGACTAATTCTTCGCTACTTTAGTGAACATTAATAAGCACATGAGTGTCCATGATGATACTGAGATACTGATGGTTTTTTCCAGAAGGATTCAGATTATTCAATATACAAAGTTTAGATAATTCTGTGTTGTTGGCAGGTACTTTCATGTGTGTGAGCACAAAAGTTCATGTTCTCTTGTTTCTGGACATCAAATATGGGAGGTTACTACTCTATGTATTGAGCAACCTATTGTATAGTATCGTCTGTAAGACTTTTAAGGAAAATATTATTTGCTGTTTTTTCTCACTTCCACCTTAAGCTCACTTTTGAATGAAGTAAGCCAAGTCATCTATTTCAAATGGAGTTCAAAGAAGTAGTATATGGTAAGCGAGGCATTTCAGAATATTTGGCAAAACAGAGTCATGTCTGGGATTTCAATGTCCACTGACCTAGGTGGATTCTGAGAGAAACAGAGGAGAATGATGGTAAACAAAATTATCAGCTCTTACTCAGATGCAGAGCCCCAGGCCAGATAATGCTTACAAATCCTCCAGAGGAGAAAAACAGACTGAAAAGAAAAGTGGTGACAGTCATCAATATGCACCCTAGATTTACATGTACAGTAATAAAAAGAGAGACAAGTGGTACATACATACCAAATTCATACATGGCATTCCACCTAATGTTTCATGTTAAACTTTTGCTGGGCTCATACCTTGGGCAACATGATAGACATGTTCTCCTTGATTTTTGTCTTCTTGGTCTTGAATGCTTCCTTGTTTTTCTGCACTTTTAATGATTCCAAGTGCTTTTTGAGGATAAAAGACAAGAAAAACAAGGATGGAGATAAGGAAGTTGATTGTTTTTTTTCTATTTATACTAAACCTGACATGTGAAGAATGATCACTTTAGTGGAAATCTAGACAAGCAGTAAGTGATTCCTTCATTTATTTACTTTTGATTAATTATCCTGATACATAGGTACTGTAGCTGTTAAGATTTAGACCAACTTTCTCTCAGTCTTTGATCTGTTTTGGTCTCTTTTCACTAGGTAAATTTTTTGGATATTTTTTTTACCATGGTCCTAGAGAGGTACCCATTTTTAATGACACTTCCCATTTCTAGGTGTTATGCTTTCCCTACAAACATGTCCTCAAACACAGTGTTTATTCATTTTGTAGATGCTAAGGTAAACAATGTTTCTGTGCTCTATCAGTATTTTATCTATAAGAAAAAAATGCTGAATTCCTCACCAGAGAACAATGGCACATCCAGCCTAACCTATGGCTAATGAAATTTAAAAGATACTTTGGGTTTTGTGCAAATAATCTACATGTCATTATTTTATTATTCTGCTGCGCGATTTTTGCAGATGAAGTTAAGGATGAGAACAAATATTTGTTCATTATGAGAATTTTGTGCTTCCCTTTTCTTTCTGTTGTATATCATTGGCACAGCCATATTTTTCCTGTGTTAATGACAGAACAGAGTTCTAGGTTACAAACTCAAGTATCAGCTATTTCAAGTACTTCAGTAGAACAGTTGTTCCTCTGTGAGAAGAGAGGATGCCACTGTAAGCAGTGACCTTCTCATAACCCCTTCAAGCACCAGAAAAGTACTGCTTATGATATCTGCTACATGTAAGAAGAGGGGTAAAAAGGTTACAATTTTGGCAGATTCCCACCATTGAGATCATTTACTGATTTCAAATTGTCATATTCATTCCCCTGTCTTATCTTTAGCTATGAGAGCCATTCCAAATTTATTTATCTTTTCCAAAGTATGCTAAATACAGAAAAGTGTGTATCATGTGGATGTGCACAAACCATACTCTGACTTTTCAGTTTGATCATAATATTTTTATCAGTGAGTGCATTGTTATATTTAAAATATATAATTGTGGAATTATAGCAGTGTATCCTGGAATATGTTAAGGAAATTGTCAAAATTGTGCTGTAAACATTTGGTTATGAAGAACCTCAATAAACTTTTCCCTCTAGAGGTTGGTGGACTTTATAATCTGAGACATAGTTATTTTTGTTTTCTAATAGTATACCAATGAAAGAAATTCAAAGTTGAGCAGGATGCTGGAAATTGTAAAGTAAATGAAAGAATATTCTCAGAGGAAATAAAGAATTGTGAAGTGCCTTAAAATTCTCAACTACTGTTTTATTTTTCAAAAATAATCTTAAGAATACCAAAGAATGAATAATTCTTGGGAACATGGTCATATCATTTTATTGATTGAATTCACAAAATATTATGCAGAGTGATATGAAATGTGAGAACATGATATATTAATTCAAGATCAGACATAAATGAGAACGATCTATGAGGATGAAAGCAGAGTATAAACATAAAATTTTCATCAATGATAAGGCTTAGAGTTGTACTGTCACTCAAAAGCATGTGACACCCTGGACATTAGAGGAAAACTTTGTCTTCCTGAGAGTGCTGTTGATGATATTTGTAAGTCCTGATGTTTTTAAACATTGTGTCCTTGTTAACTGATGTACCAATGTGTCAGTGATGTATACTCTTTTGATAAGGGCACTGAAAATTTTCTGTGTGATAAACACAGTGTAAAATTATAGTTTCTTTTTCTATTCAGGTTACAAAGTTATAAGGCACAAAATAAGTCATGCCCAAAGAAATGTTTTATTTCTCCAATCAATGAGATTTCAATATTGTAAAACAGCAAAAATTTTATGTGAATATTTCTTTCACTGCCTTTTTACAAATACATTCTATATACATTCAATATTTGTTACCAAAGAAAAGATAAATATTACCATAAATGTTTCAAGTATATAGGAGATGTATATTCCTGATCATTAATTTATTTTCTTCTTACTATAAATTTGTATTAATTAAATATAAAGTTGTTGAATTTATTTCACTGATAAGTGTTCATTTATTTCATAAATGATAACAAACTGTTTCCAAATTAATGATATATTTTACTATATATTATGTCTATACCACTGAGTATGCTATTTGCCTATTTAAAGTTAGCTTATTAGTTGTATTTTTCTATGATTATTAGGAGCATAATAGCATAGTTGATAAGTAAAATATGTTTATAGAAGTAAATCTTAGAATGGAAATCAACCTATATGTTGTTTTCTCTGAATAGTAATAGAATTATATGTTAAAGGGGGAAAATTATGAATTTCTAGAAGATGGTTATAATTGAAACAAGTAAAAATATATTAATCATGTCTGATAAATATCTTTTGTGGAATGATATCAAATTGTGGAACAGCATTTTCTCTCGTGAGTTACTGATAAAATATTTTATAATATTTTAGAGTTTGCCATATACAACTAATTTCTATACATTTAATTTAAAAGTTTTCACCGCTTGCTGTACATAACCAAACTGTATGCATTAGTGTTTATAATTTGCACTATAATATTTAGAATGATAATGATAATTCCCTGTACTTTGCAATAAAACTGTATATTACTTGCTTTAAGTGGCTATCAATTTTACAATATATATTTCATTGTTACACATTCTTTACAAATTGGTTAAGATTATTTAGTTCTATTTCACTGAACAAATATTACTGTGATTGTTAGTTGTCTCAAATGTTTTTTGAGTTTAAAGTGTTAAAGAACAGAAGACCTTGAATTTTTGGGAAGAATAAAATATTATACCTCATCATATTTCACTGTCAAATAGCATATGTCATTGCAATGGATGTTGAGAAGTTGCTATATTCCAGTTCTAGTCCTTTCTTTGCTGAAAGTGATGCAGAACTTTAGAAATATATTTAGTAAGAAACTATAGGACTGAAAAACTGCTTATACATATTCTTTTATCTTTAATATATTATCCATTTAATATACTGGACCAATACACTGTATCTGTAGTATATCATCAGATGCAATCTTTCAGAAATATTACTATAAAATTATTCTTCTGAATTTAGGGATCATATCTTGTGATATAGTTTAACAAACTAGATTTCACATATTCCAACTACTCTGGTGCCCTTCCTGAAGGAAATTACATTGGAAGAAAATAACAAGTTGCCAAGCAGACTTTTACTAAACCCTATAAGATATAGCGAGAATAAGAGTGTTGCATCTCAGAGAGAACTACAGAAATGAGCTTTTTAATTTTTAAAATTTATTTTTATTATTTTTGTTACTTATTGACTTTGCATCATGCTCAATGTCCCCGTCCTGATCATCCCCTCCTACAATCTATACCTCTTCCACTTCTCCTCTGAGCAAGTTGGGGGCCCCATGATTATCACTCCCCCTTCCCAACATATCAAGTCTCTCTGGGGCTAAGAGCATTCTCTCCCTCTGAGGCTAGACCAGGCATCCCAGCTAGAAGAACATATTCCACAAACAAGCAACAGCTATTGTGATAAGCCTCACTCTAATTTGGTACTCATATATGTGTGGAGAAGCCTAGGTCTAGCTGATGAGCGATTCTTTGGCTGGTGGTTCAGTCTTTGAGAGACTCAAGGTCCAGGTTAGTTGGTTCTCCTGTCCTTCCTGAGAAGTTCTTTTCTCCTAGGGGCTGCAATCTTTTCTCCTATTCTTATATTAGAGTCCCCAAGCTCCATAAACTGTTTAGCAGTGGGTGTTTGCATCTGACTGAGTCATCTTCTGGCTGGAACATCTCAGAGGGCAGCCAGACTAGACTCCTCTCTGCAAGTATAACAGAGTATCATTAATAGTGTCAAGGATTGGTGCCTTCCCATGGGATTGGTCGCAATTTGGGCTAGTTATTTTTGGTTGGCCATTCCCTCAATCTCTGATCCATCCCCTGTCCCTGAATTTCTTGTAGACAGGATGCATTTGAGATCAAAAGTTTTGTGGGTGAGTTGGTGTACCTATTGCTCCATCAGGGTTCCTGTCTGGCTACAGGAGGTGGCCTTTAGTTTCCCTCCACCCAATGCTGTGAGTAACATGGAGGACTCTCCCCATTGATTCTTGGGCATCACCTTTACCCAGGTCTCTGTCTTGCCCTGGAGATGCCTCCTACCTCCCCACCCTCATTAGTTGCAGATAGTTACTCATCCACAAGGCCATCTGTCCATCCCTCCTGTTCCTCCCAACACCTGATCCTGAGCACCCTCATTCCCCTTCTTTGCCTCTCTTTCACTCAGTTGTCTTCCTCCATCTTCCTCTTATGAGTATTTTATTAACCCTTCTAAATGAGATACAAGCATCCTTGCTTTTGACTTCCTTATTATTTAGCTTTGTTAGATCTGTGGAATGTAGCATGAGCATCCTGTATTTTACGAGCAATATTCACTTATAAGTGAGTACACGCAATGCATGTTATTTTGGGACTAGGTTACATACTCTGAATGATATTCTAAAGATACATTTATTTGTTTTATTTGTCACAAAACTCATCATATCTTTTTAATACCTGAATAGTATTCTATTGTATAGATGTACTACATTGTCTTTATCATTCTTCAGTTGAGAGATATCTACGTTATTTCCAGTTTCTGGATATAAAAAGTAAAGCTGCTTGGAACATAGTTGAGCAAGTGTCTTTATGTTATGGTATAGCATCTTTTGCATATATGCCTAGGAGTAGTATAACTGGGTCTCCAGGTAGAATGACTCCCAGTTTTTCGAGAATCTGCCAAATTGATTTCCAGAATGGTTGAACAACTTTTCATTTGCACCAACAAGGAGGAGTGTTCCTCTTATTCTACATCCTCTCCAACTTGAGTTTTTATCTTAGCCATTCTGATAAGTGTAAGATGTAATCTCAGAGTATTTTGATATGCATTTCACTGATGACTAAGGGCTTTGATTGTTCCTTTCAGTGCTTCTCAGACATTTGAAATTCCTCTTTTGAGAACTCTTTACATATTTCTGTGCCCCATTTTTTAATTCAGTTATTTGTGTTGTAAGTGTTTAACTTCTTGAGTTCTTTATAAATTTTGGATATTAACTCTTTGTCAGTTGTAGAATAGATAGTGACCCTTCCCCACTCTGTATGTAGCCATTTTGTCTTATTGAAAGTGTCCTTTGCTTCACAGAAGCTTTTCAGTTTCATGAAGTTTGAATTATCAATTTTTGTTCTAAAAGCCTGAATGATTGATGTCCCATTCAGGAAACTGTCTACTCTACCCATGCATTCAAGGGCATTTCCCACTTTCTCCAGAAGTGACCTTTATTGTTAGTAGGATAATTGAAAAATAGATGATAGCTTTTCAAGTCCTGCCTAGCTGCCAGTAGAATATTTCTAAATTGAACCTGCTGTCTGATGCAACCTGATAAAAATTGTAAATTCAAGGAACAAGCAAGACAATAAACACAAATAGTCAAAGAACAACAAGTTATTAAACCAAATTATGTGAACAGTCTGTAATCACTGTTTTTAAGGGTTTATCAGGATGACCAAAACATCTGAGCCTACATCCCTGTCCTAGTCCAAAGTCATTTTCATGTCTGAAGCCCACTTCCTTGTTCTAACCTACAATTTAGATTCCTGTCTGAAATTACTTCTTTGTTCTAGCCTAATGTCAGATTCCTTCCTGAAGCCTATTTCCTTGTCCTTGGCCCATGTCAGATTCTTGCCAAGAAGCCACAAAGGCTCTCTGCCTCTCCCCCTTTTTATTTCATTAACAAGACTGAGACTGTCTTAGGTCGTTCTGACAAGAATGCCTTCCTTACTCTTTATGGAATATGCATTATCCAAAGCAATGCACTTCTGTCTTAGTTTGGTAAGGCTCTGTGCAGAATCTTACCCATCCTTAGCTTGACAGACTGTTAATTTAATAACTCTGTCTGGAGATCCAATTTCAGGTTCAAGCCATGTACTTTGGCTGCCAACATGTTGATGTTGTTAAAGACAAGCTTTAACACAATGGACAGGAATAAAAGTATTTCCAGGGCATAAAAAAAGGCTAACATGATCAAGCTATATCTGCCATTCTTGAAGCTTGACCAAAATAGAAATACTGACCTCAGGCCATGCATAATTTTATCTACAGTATCTACTGCATCAACACTCAGCAGAGCAGCATTCTTGAAATTAATAAGCTCACTATGTATCATTAAAACATCCAGAGAGGTGTTAGAATTATGCCAAATTTGCATCTATTGTATTGCTAGACACTCAACCTAGAACTGACCTTAATACATGCATGTAATTAAAATGGTATAAAAGGAAAAAGGAGGAGGTGGAATGGGATAGGGGGTTCTAGGGAGGAGAAATGGGGAAAGGAAATGACACTTGAAATATAAATAAATAAAATACCCAATTATAAAATGATTAAAATTGAAAAAAAAACCCACTAACTTTAGTGGTATTAATGTGCAGCAAGATTTCAGATATATTGTGATATATCAGGCATACAAGAGTCTCCACCAGGTCCTCTGAATATATATTGTGACTGTTAGCTTTGTGGGGTGGGGGTGGGGACTGTTAATTGTGGGAGCAGGTGTGTATCTTTGACTCTTTTGCCTGCTCTTGGGATTTGTTTTATTCCAGTTGGGTTGACTTTTTCCAGGCTTGGGGTGAGGGAGTTTGCTCTGTCTTACTGTGTTTTGTTTTGTCATGTTTGGCTGTTTCTTAGAGGTTTGTACTTTTCTGAAGAGAGAGAGAAAGGTAGTGGATCAGGAGATAAGGGAGATGGAGGGAACTGAGAGGAGTGGAGAGAGGGGAATCTGTGGTTGGGATGTATGTATGAGAGAAGAATCTATTTTCAATAAAAAGAAAAAGACAAGAACAACTGTAAATTCAAAACTATATAGTTTTTATTCTCTTTGGGGGTATTGTCCATTGTAAAAATTGAGATCCATCTCCATCTTCTAAACACCTTGCCAATGAACTGAGACAAAATGGCACCACAGCCATTAAGCCTATACACTACTTAATTATAATTTCTGTAGCTCAGAAGAAGAATTATCTTTGTGTCTTTAGTTATGAGTTGGAATATGAAATTTGTTTGGTAAAATAAAAAAAGAACTTAAGTGTGTTTTTTTCTCCACTTTCACCATTGCTACACTTTAGATATGAGATCTTCTCAAGTGCTTTTGCACCTCTTTATTGAAATTCATGTTGATATTGACTGTATGTTACAGTTAGCAGAAGGTTTCAATTACTGTCAATGTATATTCACCTTTAGAATTGTCCAATCCCATTTTTTACTATATTTTTTCCAGATTGTCATAGCTATACAGCAAATGTTTGGGCCATTCTTCTGTCTCATGTAGATGCATAGTGAAATAAGGAATGAAATCAGTGAAATTTTTATATGAAACCATATTTCAAAAATTGTGAGAATAGCTCTACCAGTTTTATGTTGAAGCTGAAGGTCTTAGATTGATTGGTGTTTTTAGTCCTTTATAGTTTCCCATATCATGTTTTATGCATTTAAGTCCCTCTACCAAAAGTTTTAAATACATTCTTTTTTCCTCTAAACAACCAATGTTATGTCTTTTTCAAAAGTTCTTTCAAGAACAACTCTTGCTTCCTATGTTATCTTCCAATGGAGAATGTTTACGTTGACTTGGGTTATGGTCTTGAAGAAAATGATGTCTCCTCATCACACCCAAATATTGCTTATATGGGTAGAATTATGTGGCCAATTTCCTCCCTTTTGCTGTAATATGGTTTGGCTTATGCTTTTAAAGATTTTATAGAAGCTGTTACAGCTATTGTAATTTCACAGGTGCAGCTTTCCTCCATTGTCCATAGGATGATGTTTTCTTGTTCTTATCTATCTCCTCTGATGCTTACAAAATTTCTGCATCTTTCCTCCAATAATCCCTGCTCTTAGGAAGGAAGTTATTTTCTATACTCCTTTAAATACAGCACATTCTATAGTTTTCTATTCTCTGCACCTAAGTCAGTTGCTCTTCTCTGTGTTAAGCACAATCTGTTGGAAATGTACATTTACCAGATGAAGGAGAAAAGATGTATTAATTATAAGCTATTGGAAGTACAGTGTCCTGTAGTGTTGTGAAGTAGATTTGTTCATGATAGAAATATTCCATCCTCTAGAGAAGCTCCTTAAGAAAGAAAATAAACACATAAAGCTCATGAAGAATGATGACCAAGTAGGGGGGGGCTTCTGTCCTTCTTAGAAGGAGTAACAAAATACTCAAGGGTGCAAATATGGAGACACAGTGCAGGACAGAAACTGAAGGAGGGACAGACCATTCCACCTGGATATCCATCCTATGTGCAGTCACCAAAGGTAGAGGTTGATGTGGATGTCAGGATGTACATGCTGACAGGAGCCTGATATAGCTGTCTCCTTAGAAGTCTGTAAGAGTCTGACATACTCAGAGGCAGATGCTCACAGCTAACCATTAAACTGATCATGGGGTTCCCAATGGAGAAGATAGAGTGAAGGCTGAAGGAGTTGAGAGGATTCGCGACACCATGAGGAAATCAACAATACCAACCAACCAGAGCCCCAGGGTCTAAACCACCAGCCTGGGAGCGCTTAGGGAGGGACCCATGGCTCCAGCTATATATGCAAGGGAGCTATATATAAGTGGGAGAAGAGATCCTTGGTCCCATGAAGGCTGGACATCGTGGTGTGGGGGATATTCGAGGGTGGGGAGGTGAAGTACGGGGGAGGGTGGGTGGAGGTACACCAATGTAGAGGCAGGAGGATGGGGGAAGGGATAGTGAGTTCCTGGGAGGGAGGGGGGAAATGGGGTAAGGAGAGAATATCTGAAATGTAAAAAAAATTTCCAATAAAAAAAAATAAATAAAATAAAAAAAATTGCTTGAAAAAAGAAAGAAAATAACTCAAAATATACTTAGGAATTCCACAAAACTGACAGGATTCATGAAGCCCCTGCCTCTCAAGAGGAAACTCATAAGAATTCTGAGATCCTCTTTTGTACAACTCATGATACAAAGAAAACTCTAAGACAGACACAGTTATCTGGAAGCAGCACACACCTGCTAAGCAAGCCAGAAAGATCCAAAACCAACCTAGCTGACAATGGGAGGTTCAGAGTAATTGAGCTTTCTGGAAAGGACACTCTCCCACCATTTGCTACCTGAGGATTATTCAGTGTGATCCAGGTTGACAGTTTTGGTCAGTGATCATGCATACTGTGGTTGGCTTTGTTGATGCAGCTGACTAGCAGTCACTTCTGATTCTGTTAATAACTCCTCACCTATGTTCCTATAGATAGCCCAAATAAAACTCATTTCTTCACCAATTAGAACTTGGTTTTATCCATACTTTATTCTGTTACAGGTTTTATATATGGTGTGTATATGCATGTGTTCAATTTTCCCAGAAAAAGTAAATCACATAAAATAAGTGACATCAAAACAAGGAATGAATGTAACAAAAGAATTCTAGAGAGGAGTGAATCTGTGGTATTTTCTATACTAGCAAGGCATGTAACCTAGTCTTAGAAGCCTGATGAAGAAGCATTTACAAAAGAAATTCTGATACAGCTGTTTTTGATTGAATAGTGGATGTTGATATAGGCCTTTGTGATATCGCAACTATTACATAATTCTTGGTTTAGTTAGTGAGACATGTAACTAATGCTAATACATCAGAATTAGTAGAATTTTTGGGAGAAACCCAGGATGTCAGTTTCCATTTGTGTGGTTTGGCATGACATGTGTGATTGATTAGTTAGGTCCACTACATAAATACAGAGAAGTTCTGAAAATAGTTTAGAAGTGTACTCTTTGAGATTACTGCATAAGGGTCAAGATTGTATGCCAGGAGCAGCTGAAGTTCTCATGGTCCATGTTATTTGTAGCTACAGAAGCATGTGGGTCAGAGATCACATGAATCATAAAATTCCTTGTGTATAGGAAGAATTGCAATAAGAGAAGTAGCTGGTATCATTTATCTTAGCCTGTATCTGGCAAATAAATGAGATAAATGAGAGAATGAGAGAGAGATAGTAAAATGCCGTAGAATATATCACTTAGGTCCAAACTACAGGAGGAAAAAAAGCAAAACAAAACAACAACAATAAAAAGTAAATAATTGGTGATCCAACACCCAGGTGGGAGCTTTTAGCATAATCTGTTAAAACAAACTAAGGAAATGAAGAAATATGAAAACACCTGAATTGATGCAAATAAGGAGAACTTTTAAACCGGTAATTAAATAGCTTATCACAAAGAGGTTAGTGACTCTGTGGGACATAGAGGTGGAAGGGATCACTTTTACTTCTCTGAGGACAGAAAAAATGAATTTAAACAGCATAAATCAGTCCCAGTCTCTCTTTTTTTTTTTCCCTGCTTCCAACTTTTGCATAAATGCAGGCCCTCAGCTATTTCCTTTTTAATAGTTGATAACTATTTTATTATTATTAATCATTCCATTAATTTACATTTCAAATGATATACCACTTCCCGGTTATCCCCCTCCATCAAGCCCCCATCCCATGATATCCTACTTCCCGATTACCCACCCCCTGCCACCCTGCCAACCCACATCTGCCCTTCCCCTCCATTTTGCCTGTATGAGAGTCTCACCCCCACACACACTCTCCCACACCACCACTCTAGCATCCTCCTACTCTAGGGCATCAAACTTCCGTGGGACCAAGAGATTCCCCTCTTGTTGCTGTCGGGCAAGGCCATCCTCAGCTACATATGTATCTAGAGCCATGGATCCCTCCAGGTACACTCCTTGGTTGGTGGACTAGTAGCTGGAGAACTGGGCAGTCAGGCAAGCTTATGTTGTTCTTCCAATGGGATTTCAATCACCCTCCACTCCTCCAGTCCTTCTGCCAGCTCCCTAACCAGGTTCCCTGAGTTCAAACTGATGGTTGGCTCCAAGCATCTGCCTCTGCTTTGCTCAGTTGCTGGCAGGACCTTCCAAGGAATTGTCTCACTTGGTTCTTGTCTACAAATGTCTCTTGACCACCACAATAGTGTTGGGTTTGGTGTCTGCAGATATAATGTATTCCCAGGTGTGGCCATTCCCTGGTAGGTCCTTCCTTCAGTCTCTGTTCCATTTTTTGTCCCTGTTCTTCCTTAGGACAGGAACTTTTCTGGGTTAAAAAAAAATGAGATGGGTAGGTGGCTCCATCTTTCAACCAGAAGCTGTGCCTATCTATTGGAGGTGATCTCCACTGGTTCTATCTTCCCTTTCTCTGCACATTATGGCTAAAGTCAATTCCATTGAGTCCTGGGAGCCTCACATTTCTCTAGTCTCTGGGACCCTCAGTGGCTATCCGTAGTTACTCATCTGCCCTGTTATCCATTTTTATTCGATTTCCTGACCCTCTGTATCTCTCTCACATCTCCTCCAGATTCTGATACTGTCACCCTTATTACCTCCTCCCTGCCTATTTGCTTGTTGCCATGCTCCTAACTATGATATTCATGAACTAACACTCTGAATCTCTAAGTAAGGCCATAATTAAATACTTTGTTTTTTCAGTTGCCTCAATCATGTTATGTATCCATAGATATAAAAAGTAATTAAAACATTTTTATATTCTAGATATAAAAGTAACTAGATTGTATATTTGCCTCCTGCAAAATAGTATGCTAGAGGAGGTGATCATTTGACCAGCCAGGAACCCACTAGCCAAATAAGATAAATGGTGAGTCAACTCCTACCACTTGGGGCCTCATGAACCCTGGGAGTTAAAAAAAAATGCAGTAGGGCTATGATCTCCCTTGTTTCTTGGTAGGGATGAATAAATTATATCAAAGCAACTTAGTGAATAAGATCTGGAAAAGTGTAGAAAAGCAATCTTATCAAATGTTTTCTATAGGATTTTGGTCTCATTTCTGGAAAGAAGTAGAAGCATAGTGCACAGCACTAGAACAGCACCTGTTAACATTAAATGAAACTTCACAATAAATGGAATTTATAACTCGTCTCAACCCAATGACTATAAAAAGAGAATACTCAATAAAGTGCTAAAGGTTTTCTGGATAAATCTTTTTGTGGTGGTGTACAAAATTTAACTTTGTAAATGTGGCAGTCATACTTACACTAACAATGTATGGTGCATAAATGCCATATCACCAACTTAATGTAAGATATCTTAGAACCAGTCTCTTTAAAGCCCCCAATCACCATCTAGTAAATGAATCAACAGCTAAACTAGATGAAGTTCTTTAGTGGATAAGTCCTATTTCATTTGATGCTGAGTACAAAAAGGGTGATTGTGGATATACCTAACATGAATAAGTAGCTGTAGTAACAGGATGGAACACAGGTTCCTTGTGGCTAGAAAAGTAACAAGTAGACAATGGGCTGAGATAAAAGAACTATTATTAATAAATAATAAATAATAATATTTGGCCCATGAAAATCTGTATTGACTGTTGAGCTATATTTAGGAGAATCACTTAATGGATATCTGAGTAGGCAAAGCATGGAAAGTAATATATAAAGAAGTTCAACAGGAATCAGAACCCTTGATAGTTTTCCGCATAGCATTCCACAACACATTATTCTCCTGGAAATCAGAAAGGAGAAATACTCATGAAATTATGGCACTTGTACCCTCAGGTGCTCTTGGAAGCTGCTTATGTGGACCATGTAGTATTGTCATGGGGGAGCCAATATAGGTTGACAAAAAGCAAATGTTATTGGCATTTTTTTGTGAAATAGTTTGTTATTTTACTATTCAAACATGTGAGGACTGTTTCTGATTATCCTATTCAAATGAATACTCTGATGGAACACACACATAAGTCAACCTGCTCTGTAAGAGATTGGCATATAGACTTCACAGGGCCTATGACTGTCAATGAAGGATGAAATTATTCCTAAATGTGTTTGATCACAGACACAATCCTCTTAAAAGCATTCCCACTGAGGTGATAAATATATTAAGCAATCATTAAGGTTTTCAGTCAATGAGTTATGTACACACATCAACAAAGAACTGGTAGTAAATAAGGAAACCATTTCACTGAACTGATAAATAGAATTATGCCAAAGACAAGAATTTACAATGGTACCTCCACATAAATTACAACTCCACTGGGGCCAGGTCAATTGAATGAAACAAAATAGGTTTTAAAAAAACACATCTAAAAAGTTAAATCCTCTAGGGTGCCAAAAGGGAAATGGAAGTGGACAATCCAGGAGTACATAAGTTGACTGAATGTAAATCATTTTTTACAGGGATGGGCTTCCTCCCTATGAACTGTTGGCCAGGAAGATCATTAAGTTCCACAAACATGAAACTATTGATGTTGGTTTTACTAAATAACTAGAAGGTAGAATCCTATTGCTGAAGACATCATACTGCAAAGCTAGGGTTGTACTTGGGAATCCCAACATACTAATTGCTTTCATATCATTAGAAGGAAGCAATGGAGGCTGAATGCGGAGAATTGGCACCAATATTTCTGTTTGGCTATGACATTTGTATGTTCAAATAGTGACATGCTCCATAGGATATGCTTGCTTGTTCAATTTTGACTCAAGTATCATGACTAAGATCAATAGTCTTCTGATTGGATTTAAGACTCATTCCACAAGATGAGATTTACATTGAGTACAGTATACCAGAACAAAACTCATGTCTGGGAGGTTATATATCTCAATAATGGAACAATGTCTCATGTTTTAAAAGATAGATGTGACACAATGCATTCCTTGAATATTTTGTTGTTTAATAAAGTGAAACCATAAGTTTAATAGTAAAATTAGTTATTTACAGTGCTTGTATTTTAATTTGTATCTAAAATATAATGAATTAATATATCAATATAAATCATTCCCATATTGAATATCAAATTCTAAAAGGAAAACTACATTTTATAACTATGGTTTCCTACATATATTTTCTTCATTCACGAATTCTCTATGAAAATATGGAATATAATTGCAATCTTCAGTTAAATTTGTGTCTTGAAAAAAATGTCACTTCAGGCTTTGTATATGAGTACTGAGATTTGATTATCTGTGATTCTATTTAACAATTCTTTCTCCTTCCATGTTGCCTCAGGAGGAAACCTGTTGCTTTTATATCAGCTACTTTCCTTATTTGATCTTCTACATGTTAAAAAACATGACAACTGTGTTTCTGTGTCTGGCTTGTATATCTATTTAAACTAAGAGTCTATACATTGTTTTCAAGTTGACAAGACTATTTGCTTCTTAATAGGGAAATAATAATCTTCTTGTGCCTGTACCATATCTTTTCTTTCATTCATCTCTTGGTAGTTAACATAACTTTACTGCACTTTCTAACCAATGTGTAAAGTGCAGAATAAAAATATAAGAAGTATCTATATAGTGTCTTTGTTTCCTCTAGTATTGTTTAACAGAGATGTAGAGCTGTATCCTATTAGAGTTCTTTTTTGCCTTTTGAGTGATATCTAAAGAATCATTCAGAGTAGTTGCCTCATTGAAATCTGCACTTATTATTATTATTATTATTGAGCACTGCATTAATGATTGACTAATTTTGTACACATGTACACAAGCTTGTGCTATGTTTAAATTTTTCTTTCATTGCATAAGAGTTTAATATAATGTAATCAGAAACCCTTCTCACCCCAATCATAACTCTCCAATATTAGCCACCATTCCAAATCCACTCAACTATGTGGCTTCCTTTTTTTAAGTAAATCATGTCAAATTTGTATTTACTAAATGGTCTTGTATGTGTAACTTTCCATAGGACCAGGGTTTTCTAATGAGTAAAAAAACCTAAAAAACTTAAGGAAAACAGATTTTCCCTCTTCTAGAATCTAATAGTTCCAAAAGTTTATCATTGGTAGTCAAATGCAGAAAGGATGATCAGCCTTGGAATAATATACGTAAACAACAAACCATGTCTCTCTCTCTATTGCTATGCTTGAGGGGTTTTCATGTACCCCATATGCATACATATGTGCAAATTTATTAAAATATGGACACTGCTTGAAAGCGAAGTGACATAGAAAGGCTAAATGTAAACACTTCAGGAATTGATAGAAGAAAGAGATTGAAGTGATGAAAATTTTCAATTACAATTAGTCCATAAATTAGAAATAGATTTAAAATATAATGAATAGTAAGTATTCACAGAACATAAAGATACAATTACAAAGAAACAAAACATTCCAAACCATCTCTTAAAAGAAGGGTACAAATTATTTGAAATGAAATCTTTGCACAAAACAGTAACATTATTAGTTTAAATAGAGAACTCAAATTCAAGAACACAAAGTAAAAAATAACATACATCCTTCTCCATCACAGAATGGCAAGGTACTTAAAAAAGCAAGCCATATCTTTATATGTATATATTTTAATGAACTAGAAAAATACAGAAACAAAGGAATAAAACACTGTAGAAACACATGAGACATATAAAATTATAAAGAATATAATTAGTTCAGTCAATTTGATACCAACTACAATCTTCAAACTGTGTCTCATTACCTGTATAAGTTATGTAATAATATGCTAAAACAGAAATGCAGGAAAGAAGGCCAAATAAAACACTATTCTCAAAATGACTGAAATGTAAAATCTTTTAAAATAAGATTATGAAGAAACTTTTATATGTATTATATAAAAACATATCCTTGTAAAATATCTTAAATAAGGAAAAGAAATCAAATGCTAAAATATTTCATAAGAACAAAGGTGAATTATTATTCAGAAATCAGCTATCATGAACCCAGGACCAGTGATATGACATCCAGATAAATGATTAGGATGAAGCAACCCCACATTCCCCCAAATTCTAGTCTCAAGTGAGTAAAACAGGAGAAAGGTGGAAGAAATGAAAGGACTATTTTTATTCTTGAATTCTGTGAATACATAGACTTCTATTAGCCATTGAAAACAAGACTTTCTTTCCCATTCCTCATATTTACAACAATTTTATGGCTTTTAGGCACTTCTGTTTCTGTGGAATGAAGCACCATGAATTCAGTAGACAGTAAATCTCCATTACTTTTCAAATAGTTAAATACAAGAATTCCAAGCTAATGATAATACTAGACAAGGAGTTAGATAAAACCTGCTTTATGTTCTATAATCTACTCATCATGTTCACAGACAACAAAAGTAATCTTTAGGAAAATTCCAGATGAGAAAATGTAAAGTAACACATTTTGTAAAGTCAACACACAGCCATTTTTAAAATCCTCCCATTCTCATACACTACAATAACAGGACTTGTGTCACCAGAGCAATATAAATATATAGAGATGATTCAGTACATAATTCTCACTGAGAGTGACTTGAGATTATCACATTTACAGTATAACCTTTAATGAACATTGTGATCTGTTTCAGGTTGACAACTAAGACCATCCACTTGATTTTATCTCTTTATTTTGCTATTGAAGAAATCAATATGAACACCCAGATTTTACCCAATATTTCTTTGCTAGTTAAAGTTGAATGTAAGTTATTGGCTGATCAGAGTAAAATCAGTTTATCCTCAAGGAGAGGTGATTATTTTCCTAACTATGATTGTAGAAACCAAAGAAGATACTTAATTGTACTTACAGGACCAATGTGGTTACCAACTGCCATACTTGGACCACTTCTGTACATCTCCAGAACTCCAGAGGTGAGGTGAGGTGGTTTGGTAGAGTCTGAATTTATGTGTTATTTGATTCATAAAGTTCAAAGCATAAGCATTCATATGTTTTATAGTGTATATATCAGAACTTTATTGGAAATAAAGCAAAGAAGCAATAGGAATATAAAATGTTTTATTGGAAGAATAAGTTTATCACTGCTATTTAAGAATATTACAATAAATTGGATTTTAATAATGAGATGAATAATGTACACCTTCCAACACTACTAGATCTTGTTAAACATACCTAGGTATTAGATTATGATTTGTGTACTTCATCTTCTTCAAGTTCAAGTTTGTTTATTTATTTTAATGTCCTACAGCTTTACTATGGGCCATTTCATCCTCTTTTCAGTAGCCATGAACACTTTCCTTATCTGTACCAGATGGCTGTCAAGGACACATCTATGGCTATTGGCATGGCAACTTTGGTGACTTATTTCAGCTGGAACTGGGTAGGACTAATGATTTCAGATGATGGTCTAGGACTTCAATTTGCCTCTGAATTGAGAGAAGAAATGCAAAGATATGACATCTGTTTAGCCTTTGTGACTGTTATCACATATAACATAAAATTATTCTTGAAAATGGCTGATATGTATTATAATCAGATCATGATGTCTTCAGCAAAAGTTGTTATCATTTTTGGAGACAAAGATTCTCTTCTACAAATGATCTTTAGACTATGGCAGTTTGTAGACATTCAGAGAATCTGGGTTGCTACCTCAGAGTGGGATATAATTACAAGTAATGGAGAATTCCTCTTCAACTCCTTTCATGGTACCCTCAGCTTTTCACACCACTATTCTGAGATAGCTGGTTTTAAACAATTTATACAGACAGTGCACCCTTTAAACTACAGTGACATTATTTCTCTTGCTAAATTATGGTGGTTAAATTTTAATTGCTTTTTGTCATCATCTAATTGTAAGAAACTCAAGAAATGTTCAAGAAAAATGCTACTGAAATGGTTGTCCAGCAATCAGTTTGAAATGTCCATGAGTGACACAAGCTATAACCTATACAATGCTGTGTATGCGGTGGCCCACTCACTCCATGAGTTACTTCTGCAGCAAGCAGATACATTGTCAAATAATGTTGGGAAAGGACTGGAGTTTGATTCTTTGCAGGTAACATGTCTTTATTTAAATAGAAGTCGAAAGACAGCATAGCCATCATTAAAGACACATCATTGATAGCTACCTGATACAGAAATGGTTCATGGCTACTCAGGAGAGGAAGAAATAGCCTTTAGTAAAGATGATGAACATTAGAAAATAAAAACAACTTAAGTAATATGATTCTCAACATAGAACCTTTGAAGTGAGTTTTTTTTAATGAACAATAAGCTCTACAACCAAATATCTAGGAATGTTTTGCTCAAATGTGATGATTTCTTTACTATTTCTTGGCTTATAATACAAACTACAATGGTACTATCAATTATTATCCTGCCAACCCTGGCACTAAAGTCACCATTTGACAATTGATGCCAAAATATTGTACAGAATATGACAACCATATAGAAATATTATGCATTTAACAGCTGAAACAAGAGCTTCTGGCTTCTTTAGGAAGTCCTTTTTAAAAAAAAAAAAAAAAGATTAGTTTCATGCAGTATATTATTTTTGTTTTCTCATTAAATAGCACCAAGAGTCGACATGTTTATTCAAGTTGTCAAACTGCTGTTTATCAATATAATAAATAGTTTCTAAATAAAATCAAGTCATGCTCCCACTTTTGAACAATTGAGACTTCAATTATATCTGATAAAAGATACCACTAATGACAGAAAGGAATGAAGAAATCTGCTGTACTCTCCAAGCATATCATTCATTGGACATGTTTTAGGGTATTGACTCCAGTGACTAGTGGAAATTTCTAAAGCTTTGTAATGTTTGCTTGATTTTTTGTTACTACCACTAACTGAGTAGGCTTAGAAAAGTTATATTTTGAAGACAAACAAAAACAAGTAGAAATCTACACTTCATATTTTCTGCCTGAATGTATATTTATTGTTAAACTAAAATAATAAATGTGGCTTTAGGTGCTCTCTTCCCTGAAGACTATCCAATTTGTAAATCCTGCTGGAGATATAGTGAACATGAATCAGAAAGAAAACTTGAATATAGATTATGATATTTTCTACACTGGAAGTTTTTTACAAAGTTTTGGAATTAAGGTGAAAATAGGAAAGTTTTTCAAATACTTCACACATCCTCAACAATTGCTTATGTCTGATGAAATGGTAGACTGGGCAACAGATGTTGGACAGGTGTGTTGATCCTAACTATAGTACTCTACATATAACATGAGAATCTTAATTTTTTGATAGCCTTGTTCTTCCTGATGGGATATGATTTTTCACATTTAGAAATTTGATAACTAACTTTCCACAATCCTGTTTTCTTTCTTGATTTTTTATTTTTCTAACAGTGTTTTATATACAAATGTGTGTACATATACATGCTCATATATATATGTATATATATATGTATATATGTATATTATGTATATTTAATAATACTTGACTCATAATAAATTCAGAATAAATATCACAAGCTACAAAGAAATGTTGCATTTTAATTTAATGTTTGTGTGTAAAAGGAGGTTTTACAATGGCATTAAGTTCTAAGTTCTTTTAACTTCTGACCAATAACTAAAACTCTGTATTCCTAATGCATGTGTTTTTTTCTCAGACTCTACCCTCAATATGCAATACACCTTGCAGTCCAGGATTTAGAAAATCCCCTCAGGAGGGAAAGGCTGTCTGTTGCTTTGATTGTACCCCCTGCCCAGAGAACGAGATTTCCAATATGACAAGTAAGAATAAATTCACTAAAAATTTTCACTGGATCAAGTAATCTCTCCTATTATTGCAAAATTCATCAAGAATTCTCGTGGGAACTTATATGTTTAATGTCATCTTTAAATAAAACGATCAATATATTGCTCCTTGTGTGTGTTGTACACATTTCTTTGTTTCTAATACAATCTGACATGATCCAGAAGCATTGCACATAATAGTTTATCCTGGAAACTTCTTTAGAATACTAAACTATGCCATTTATCCTCAGCACTTAGGAATAGAGTGCATCTAATTTTTCTCTTTCCACAAACATTGGAATTACACACCCTGGTTTTTGAAGTCAAGGGCTTTGTGATATTGTGTTGATGCTCAGTGATTCTGAATATTTTTTGAGAAATAAATGTTTTATAATGTCAGTTGATGATGATGAGTACAATTCAGTAGGTTGTATTTTAAGTTGCACTCCAATTTAACTTTACATTTAGAAGCCAACATGTACAGATCAGAATTAATGTTTTGGTTAAAATTTTGGAGAGAAACATATACATTGACAATTTGGATCAAATAGGTTTTAGAATCTTAATTGGGGCAAGGGTCCAATGGAAACCATGAAAGTGGTTTCAATATATTAAGCAATCAACAAATGGAAATATCTTCTACTGGACTGAGAGAATTAAAAAAAATATATAAACCTAGAGTTTTATTCAGTCTTCTGACCAATGAATACCTAGTGGAAATGATTTAAATATGAAAAATATGGAGAATGGTAGAATTCAGATACAGAAAATTTGTACTAAAATTTGAAATATTTGGATAGAGAAGACTACTGTAGGTATTGTATGTAATGCAAGTAAATCAAGCATTTTTATGGCATACTGTATAAAATTTATTAAAACTCATCAATTATCACATGAAATTATGGCATTAATATTGAGAGCAAATGAAGAGTCAACATTTATTTTCTTAGTGTTGTTTGAACAAGATGATTTTACAAAGAAATGTTTTAAGTTCTGCTTCCTTTTGGTGGTTATAAGGAGAATTTTAAAAACAGTGTATTTACAATATGGAATAATGGTATAAAATTTTAAAATTTGTTATTTTTAAAATAATTATTCTGCTAGTTTAGATGAGGCCATTTAAAAAATTAAGAGAAAAAGGAAACAACAGAAACAGAATGTAAGTTTCTGGATGGAGAGTCTGATAGGTTAAGACAATGAGACTGAAAGAAACCTGACAATATTATGGTGAAAATAACAAAGATATCAGTGGAAGGGATTTCAGTCTCTCATCCAGTATTAAGTGTCACATATATGTCCTTGAGAGATGAAAAGTTATCTTGCTTGTGATGTTTCTTAATAAATAAACACCTTTGAGATCACTGAGAGTCAAATGTCAAAGATAATATTAATAGTGGCAAATACTTAGTTTACTATTTTGATTTCTACATTGTTAGAACCACTGATAATTTTGTTCCTTCCTCTGACTTTAGGCCCTTGCATTTTAAATCTGCTTAGTTGCTTTTATTAAAGATTGCATAGGTGCAGTACAGTTAATGGTCCTGAGACAAAGATATCAAGAGGTAGGTCCAGAGGACCAGAGATATAAGCTGCATAACTATCTAATAGATTCAAGATTGAAGCATGCACAAGAGAAAAGGGGAGAATGAAGAGGAACTTTGGAACACTTGTCTCCGACCCCCCACCCCACCATGGGAGAGACTAATTAACATTTCTTAGTCAGAGGACATTTGCTCAATTAACATTCAGAGGAGGAAGGGAGATGCTGATTAACATTCCTCAGACCACATGGAAGGAAACCCATCTTCAGGTGGGGAAGTCCCAGAGCACATACACACATTCCGCAGGATGGACCAATCCTTGTCACCTACAGACAAGGGAGGTCCTTGCCACCTCATTCCCCAAAGACCAATCAGTTTAAAAATCACACTGTTCTGCCAATCATATTGTACTTAGTCACTGTTTCTCTAGTCCACCCCTTAAACTGTATAAAAACTGACCAAATGGGCTGCCTGGGGTCGCTACTCCACCTTCAGTGTAGGATGGCCCCAATGCATTGGATCATTAAAATTCCTTTTGCTTTTTGCATCGAAAAAAATAGTGGCAAATATTGTACTGTACTAAAATTCATACATTGAAACATAAAAGCATGGTAATATTTTAATGCATATACTTGGTTGGATACTGGTTTATAACTCCTCTGTATTCCTTTGCTTAATTAGAAAAAAAGTTGAAGCAGAATATAAATTGAATAGAGTGTGTATTTCTAAGAAATCCCATAAGGACATTGACGTTTAAGTTCTATCTTATGACTGATAGATAGACAATAGCATACATGTAAGTATATGAAATAATGTTAGGGTAGTGAGCATTTTATAGTAATGTGAGTAATAAATGTGCTGTTCTACGAATTATGCATTTCAATTTATTTTCTTACGGTAACCAGAATATTCTCACATGCTACCTACCTTCTCTTGTGACTCTAAATATGTAAAAATGATAAAAAATTATGTTTGTTTAATCATGCATGAGTTCATAGTAATCTAAAATCAAGATTAATTGTTATGAGCAATAACATTTAAATTGTTTCCAAAGGGAAGGTCGATTTGGCTAATTCAGTTTTGACTCATTTATGAGATATATTAAACTCTTGATATATAGATAAATCTTTGAATAATAGAGTAATAGAGTAATATCAATCCTGATGATATACATTTTTTGAACCAGACATGGATCATTGCCTCAAGTGTCCAGATAATCAATATGCCAACCCAGAAGGAACTCACTGTCTCTCCAAAATTGTCACATTCCTGTCTTATGAGGACCCCATAGGAATGGCTCTGGCCTGCTTGGCACTAGGCTTTTCTGCTCTCACAGCTGTTGTATTTGGTATCTTTTTAAGGAACAAAGACACTCCCATTGTCAAGGCCAATAACCGAGCTCTCAGCTATTGCCTGCTCATCTCACTCATTTATTGTTTTCTCAGTTCTCTGCTGTTCATTGGACAACGACATATCATCACATGCATCATGCAACAGACCATATTTGCAGTTGTGTTCACTGTTGCTGTCTCTACTGTCTTGACCAAGACAATTACTGTAGTTCTAGCCTTCAAATTCACTCTTCCTAGTAAAAGGATGAGATGGCTGATGACATCAGGGGCACCAATCTTGATCATTCCCATATGTACCATGATCCAACTGATTATTTGTGGAATCTGGCTGGGAACTTCTCCACCATTTGTTGATAATGATGGACATATTGAACATGGCCATATTTTGATTGTTTGTAACAAAGGTTCAGTTATTGCCTTCTATTGTGTCCTGGGATACTTGGGTTCTATTGCGCTGGCAAGTTTCACTGTAGCTTTCTTAGCCAGAAATCTTCCTGATACATTCAATGAAGCCAAGTTCCTGACATTTAGCATGCTGGTGTTCTGCAGTGTCTGGCTCACTTTCCTTCCTGTCTATCATAGCACCAATGGAAAGGCCTTAGTCACTGTGGAGGTGTTCTGCATCTTGACCTCCACTGCAGGACTACTTCTCTGCATCTTTGCTCCAAAATGCTACATTATTTTGTTAACACCTGAAAACAAATCTTTTCACAAGTTTAGGCACACAAATGCTCATGTTTAAGTATCTTACTGAATTTAATTAGCATTTCCCATAGGAAGACCACACAGCTGGTTCTAATCATCAAATATCACATCAAGTAGCAAGATTTGTTTCCATGTACCATTTTTTTTGTTTTTAAAAATAAACTTATTAGAGTTCTAATATGTGACTCAGTTCTCATGAATAAAAACTTTGGAATTGGCAATTTCTTCATCTCTAAAACTGGTTTCTTTTAATTTTTTTCTTTGACTTAACTGTTTTGTACATTGGAATTGGCTCTCAGTTTTATTAATTTTCTATTCTATCATGTACAGTAAGAAACATGTATCATTGCTGTATTCCATAATACATATTGGTTAAGAAAAATATATATATTTATTTATTTATAACATATATAAATATAACATTTAAATATAACTTAAATATAACATATATTTATTTTTAACATATATGTATGTATATATATACAGATACATATATATGTTAAATGGAAATCTTTTCTCCTCTGCCATAATTCTAGGGAGCGGTAGAGCTCTAGCATGTTCAATATTTCCTTTAGAAAACAGCAAATAATTACCCAGAATAACTCAACTTAGACCTAAGGAGCAACAAAGTAAATATCCAGGCAACTTTACATGTCTACATTAGTTTTGGAATTTTTAATATCTTTATTTTTGTTTAGAAAGTTAATAAAATACATTCTGATCATATTCACTTCTTTCCAAAAACAGTCCCAGACCCAAATTATGCCTTAAATATTCTACTATATCATCTTTCTTTGTAACCATTCAAGACCAGTATTCTTGCAGAGATGCTCTTAGATATGTCAACTACCACAGAACCAAAGGCAAACAACAAGGGCCCAAGAATTAAATAAAACTTATTCTTCCTATCCTAGCATTTATCAATTGATAAAACTAACTCTTTTCTCAGTTATTTTCTTTTCTGAAATATTTTGGAACACTTTTCTAATATTTATAGATAGACTGTTTTTTTACAGAAGAATAGAAGTAATAATTTTGAATAAAACAAGAGAAAACTAAAAGAACAAAACAAATAAATGCCAACAAATGAGAACATGTTGCTATCTAGCTGTTGATATCCAATAGATGTTCCTGCAATAACAGATTACTGTTTAGATCATAAAACAACTGTGAAAACTAGGTTTGTGGCTTAAAAATAAACTTTATCAATGCTTATGAGATGGCCTAACTGTTAAGGAAACTGATTAATTTACATACATACATACATACATATATACATACATATGGTATGTATATATATATTTGTATGTATATGTGTATGTGTACACATATGTGTATGTGTATGTGTATGTATATGTATATGTGTGTATATGTATATGTGTGTATGTATATGTGTGTCATACAAAATAGATATTTTATTTAAAAAGTAAATGAATAATAAACCAGTATATTAAATCTAAACATTTAATACAATCTTGTAACTTTAATGCTTTTAACAGAAGCCACTTGACACAATATATTTCTGAGAAATTTTTTCAGCTAATTTATTATATCATCTAGCAGATTAAAGTGAAAACTCAAAGCTGATGAACAAAGGCTCAGCAAACAAATAAGGATATATGATATGTTTCATTATTGAGGGGAGAGCAAAGGAAAAATGAATATTCTTAAATTATTTATATTTCATTCACTTTACATCCTGATCACAGCCCCCACCCTCCTCTCTACCCAGTCCCACCCTTAAGAATCCCTCCCATCACTGACAGCATTCCTTCTCCTCAGGAAGGGGAGCCCTCTTTGGGAAAGGAGGGAAATCTAGTCCCTGCAGGTCTAGGCATATCCTCTCTCATTGAGGCCTAACTAGGTAGTTCAAGTAAGAGAAAAGGGGATCCAATGGCAGGAAGTAGAGACTGTGACAGCCGCCATTCCACTTGTTAAGGGAACCACACAACCTTCAAGTTTCACATTTGCTACAAATGTGTAAGCATCTAGGTCCAGCTTCTGCATGTTTCCTGGTTGGTAGCCCAGGCTCTCTGAGACACCATGGTCCTAGGTTAGTTGACTCTCTGGTCTACTTATGGTGTCCTTGACCCTTATGATTTCCTCTTTTATCCTCCACTTGTCCACAAGATGCTCTGGGCTCTGCTTGATTTTTGCCTGTGTATCTCTCCATCAACCTCCATCCACTGCTGGATGAGACCTCTAAGGAGACAGTTATCCTAGGTTCCTTTCTGAAAGCATAGCAGGATATCATTAATAGTGTCATGGTTTGGCTCTCTCACATTGAATTGGTCTTAAATTGTAGGAGTAGTTAGTTGGTTATTCCCTCAGTCTCTACTCCAGCTTTATCCTGCACATCTTGCAAGCAAGACAAAGTTTGGGTTGACAGTTTTATGCAAGGATTGGTGTCTCCCTCCCTCCTCTGGAAATGCTGCCTGGTTATAGGAGGTGGCCACTTCAGTCTCTATATTCCCCACTGATGGGAATCTAAGCTACACTCCCTGAAAACATTCCCCATATCCTTTTCCATCAGAGATCTCTAGCTCCTCACCACTGATGCTCTATCCTCACCCCTGTCCTCACCAATTTCTAGTTTCATTTCCAGGACTCTCTCATTCCCCTTCTCCCTGCACCTGATCTCTATCCTCATTCTCTTCCTCACCCCCTCCTCTACCCAGTTCTCTCTCACCATCCACATCAGATGACTATTTAGTTTTCCCTTCTGAGTAAGATTCAAGAATCTTCCCTCGGAATCACCTTATTGTCCAGTTTCTTTGGGTGTTTGAATTGTAGCATGGTTATCCTGCACTTTATAGCTAAGGTACACTTATATATGAGGATATATCAAACAGGTCTTTCTGGCTCTAGGTTACTTTACCCAGGATGATATTCTCAGGTCTCATCCATTTGCCTGCAAAATTTCTGATGTCTTTCTTTTTTATAGCTGAATATTATTACATTGTGTACATGTAACACATTTTCTTTATCCATTCTTCTCTTTAGGGTCATATAGGTTGTTTCCAGTTTCTGATTGTTATGAATAAAGCCTCTATTATCAGAGTTGAACATGTGTCCCTGTGATATAGCTGGTTTTCTTCTGAGTATATGCCCAAGAGTAGTATAGCTGTGTCCTGAGGTAGAGCTAGTTCCAATTTTTAGAGAAACAACCAAATTGGTTTCCAAAGTAGTTGTTGTGCACTACCACCAACAATGGAGTGTTGCCCTTGCTTTGCATCCTAACCAGTATGTACTATTATTTGAGTATTTGATGTTACTTTTGATCTGCCCTTCTGGATGGAATCTCAGAGTTGTTTCAATTTTCATTTTTCTGGTAACTCAGAACATTGAACATTTCTTTAAGTGCTTCTGGCCATGCATGATTCCTAGTTGAGAATTCTGTTTTACTCTGTACCCATTATTTAATTGGGTTATTGGAGTGTTGTTTTCTAATTTCTTAAACTCTATATAAATTTTGTATATTAGCCCTTTGTCAGATGTAGAGCTGGCAAAGATCCTTTTCTAACTGGTAGGGTGCTATTTTGTCCTATTGCCAGTGTCTTTTGCTTTACAGAAGCTTTTCAGTTTCAGGAGGTTCCATTTATCAAGAGACATTGGTGTTCTTTTCAGGAACTTATCTCCTGTACCAATGAGTTCAAGACTATTCCCCTCTTTCTGTTCTTTTAGATTTAGTGTATCCAGTTTTAAGTTGAGCTCTTTGATCCACTTGAAATTAAGATTTCAATAGGGTGATAGATAATAGATCTATTTACATCCTTCTACATGCTAATATCCAGTTAGATGCTTTCTTTTGTTGAAGATGGTTTCTCTTTTCCATTGTATGGTTTTGCTTTCTGTGTTAAAATTAACTGTCCATAGATGATATTGGATTTTACTGCTGTGAGTAGACACCATGACCAAGGCAACTCTTATAAGGACAACACTTAATTAAAGCTGGCTTACAGGTTCAGAGACTCAGTCCATAATTACCAAGGTGAGAGCATAGCAGCATCCATACAGGCATGGTGCAGGAGGAGCTGAGAGTTCTACATCTTCATCTGATGGCTACTAGCAGAATATTAGTTTCCATGCAGTTAGAACGAGGTTATTAAAGCCCACACCCACACCCACAATGGCAAATTTCCTCCAACAGGCCATACCTTCTCCAATAGTGCTACTCTCTGGGCCAAGAATATACAAGCCATCACAATAGATGAGTGGGTTTATTTCAGGGTCTTTGATTATTCCATTAATCAAACTGTCTGTTCCTATACTAATACCAATACCATGTAAGTTTTATTATTATTGCTCGGTAGTACAGCTGAAAGTCAGGATGATCATAACTTAGAGGTTTTATTATTGCTTGGGACTGTTTTAGCCATCTTGTTTCTATATTTTTGTTGTTGTTGTTGTTGTTGTTGTTTGTTTGTTTTTCCATATAACATTAAGAATTGATCATCCAAGGTTTGTAAAGAATTGTCTTGGAATTTTGATAGAAATTGCGTTGAATATCTATATTGCTTTTGATAAGATGGTTATTTTTACTATGTTAATCTTACCAATCCATGATTATGGAAGTTCTTTCTATGTTCTGATTCTTCCTCAATTTCTTTCTTCAGTAACTTGAGGTTCTTGTCATATATGGTTTTCACTTTTGTGGTTTGAGTTACACCAAAATCTAATGAAACCTGTGCTGAGGAAAATTAATAGGACTAAGTGCCTCATAAAGAAATTAGAAAGTAATCTTACCAGCAATTTAAATGTATCTCTGAAAGCTGGAAAACAGTCTGGCGGTTCCTCAGAAAATTGGACATATCACTACCTGAGGACCCAGCTATACCACTCCTGGGTATATATCCAGAAGATGCTCTAACACATAACAAGGACTATGCTCCACTATGTTCATAGCAGCTTTATTTATAATAGCCAGAAACTGGAAAGAACCCAGATGCCCTTCAACAGAGGAATGGATACAAAAAATGTGGTACATTTATACAATGGAATATTACTCAGCTATTAAAAACAATGAATTTGATAAATTTTATATAAATGGATGGAACTAGAAAATATCATCCTGAGTGAAGTAACCAATCACAAAAGAACATACATGGTATTCACTCACTGATTATTGGATTTTAGCCCAGAAGCCTGAAATACCCAAGATTCAACTCACAGACCACATAAAGCTCATGAAGAATGATGACCAAGTAGGGGGGGCCTCAGTCCTTCTTAGAAGGAGTAACAAAATACTCAAGGGTGCAAATATGGAGACACAGTGCAGGACAGAAACTGAAGAAGAGACAGACCATTCCACCTGGATATCCATCCTATGTGCAGTCACCAAAGGTAGAGGTTGATGTGGATGTCAGGATGTACATGCTGACAGGAGCCTGATATAGCTGTCTCCTTAGAAGTCTGCAAGAGTCTGACATACTCAGAGGCAGATGCTCACAGCTAACCATCAAACTGATCATGGGGTTCCCAATGGAGAAGATAGAGTGAAGGCTGAAGGAGTTGAGAGGATTCGCGAACCATGAGGAAAGCAACAATCCCAACCAACCAGAGCCCCCAGGGTCTAAACCACCAGCCTGGGAGCGCTTAGGGAGGAACCCATGGCTCCAGCTATATATGCAAGGGAGCTATATATAAGGGGGAGAAGAGATCATTGGTCCCTTGAAGGCTGGACGTCATGGGGGGGAATACTCGAGGGTGGGGAGGTGAGGATAGGGGAGGGTGGGTGGGGATACACCAAGTGGAGGCAGGAGGAAGGGGAAGGGATAGTGAGTTCCTGGGAGGGAGGGGGGAAATGGGGTAAGGAGAGAACATCTGAAATGTAAAAAAAAATTTTCCAATAAAAAATTTCCAATAAAAAAAAAAAAGAAGAAGAAGAAGAAGAAGAAGAAGAAGAAGAAGAAGAAGAAGAAGACAACACATGTAAGAGGAATAGAATAATAAAAATTAGGGCAGAAATCAATCAATTAGAAACAAAGAAATTACTGCAAAGAATTAAGGAAACCAAGAGCTAGTTCTTTGAGAAAATCAAGAAGGTAGAAAATCATTCACCGAGCTAACTAAAGGACAGAGAGACTGCATCCAAATAAACATAATCAGAAATGCAAAGGGAGATGTAACAACAGACTACAAGGATATTCAAAGAATCTTTAGCTCTTACTTCAAATATCTATACTTCACAAAATTGAAAAATCTTATTGAAATTGATAATTTCCTGGACAAATACTACTTTAAAAAGTTAAATAAAGATCAGATAAACTATTTAAACAGCCCATAACTCCTAAGGAAATAGAAGAAGTATAAAAATGCTCCCAACCAAAAAAAAAAAAAAAAATAAAAAAAAAAAAAGCTTAGGGCAGGTCTTTTTATGACAGAATTCATTCAAAGAAGAGCCAATACCAATACATCTCAAACTATTCCACTAAAGGGAAATAAAAGGACCACTGCAAAATTTAGTAAGTAGTCCTAGTATAAAAGAGGCTTGAGTGTCTTTGTCTGGGTTGCCATTCTGAAGCAGTGATGACCCCTGCATGCTGGTTGTTTCTGCAAAATAAATGCTCTTTGTTCTTGGATATTATTTGAATCTGGGATCTTCCTTCAGTGATTCCTGAAACCTAACTTTGGAGGCCCACCTGGGATCACTGGAGCCTCCTTGACTCAATATTAGAGCATATGTGGAAAGTGATTACTCCATGTCAATTGGTGGGTTGGGGCACACCTCTGTGTGTTGTGTTTCTTTGTCTTTGTCTTGCTCTGAGTTATCTTTTGTCTTGTTTGGTGTGTGGTACATTTCTTTCCTTTTGTCTGGACATACTGAAGGCCAAAGGAGGCAGGATAGTTGTGCTGACAACTTGTTCCTTGCCAGGGACTTCCAAGAATACTTCCAGATCCTCTTCAGTTGGAGATGGAGAGCATCAGTCTGACCCAGGTCTTAATAGAAACTCATCAATTGCTCCCAGCCAACAGAACCAGCTTCTGGGATAGGTCACTGCCTCTGGACTCCCTTCAGCTGGAGTCATAGTGCAGAAATGTGACACATTTCACCAGGAAGACTTCGTCTGGCCTCCTTACAACCCTGCTCTAGCACATGCCCCTTCTCTGAACTTGGTAATCACAGATCCAGGCCCAAGGGAGGCAGAATGGGACATAGCTAGTCCTCCACATACATGAGCCTGCACAGTCATAGGCCTCCTCGAGAGTGACTGCCCCCACTCCATGGGCAAAGCAGAAAATATAGGACCCACATCCCTTCTCCACTAATGATGGAGCCCATTTTGGGGACAGGTCAACATCAGCTTCATTTCAGTTTCTTCATAGGTTTGTTTTGTGATTTTGTGTTTGTGTTTTACTTGTTCTTTTTATTTCTCTTGAAAAACACCATAGAGCAGACAACCAGCACCACCCACTGAACCTAATCCCCACACTTCAAGAACTTCAAGTTCTTGTCAGAGAGTTTCACACTGACTGTACAGTCAGGGAAAATGACTCTCTTTTTCAGGAATGAATGGCCAAAGTCCTATCTGGGGTGGCCCAAGGAAGGCACTCTCCATGTTCCTACTTTGTTAAAGGTATTGTATATGGAAACCCTTGACACTCTGGCCAGGTCCCATACATGACTATCTGACAACATCTGGTTGAGAGATCTGCAACCCTATCCCTTAGCTGAAACCTTTCCCTCCTCCCACCTGCTTTTTTTTTTTTTTTTTTTTCAGGTTAAGAAAATGGAGTTGCTTAAGATTCGTAAATCTGCTGTTCTGTCCCCCTCAGTCACCAGGAAGACTTCATCTGGCCTCCGTACAACCCTACCCTAGCACATGCCCCTTCTCTGCACATAGCAGTCACAGATCCAGGCCCAAGGGAGCAGAATGAGACATAGCTAGTCCTCCACATACATGATCCTACACAGCAAGATGGACAGATTCAATCATGACTGAACTGCCCCTGAGAGTGACTGCCCCCCCTCCGTGGACAGGGCAGAAAATATAGGACCCACATCCCCTACTCCACAAATGAGCTATACAATGGAAGATGGAGAATCCTAAATTCTCAGAGAAACCTGCTGTCCTCACAGATAAACTAGATTCTGAAATGGTTGCTATGCACAATCCCACTTGTAATTGTCAGCAGCTTTTGCAGGTAGTCTTCATTACTGAGAAACAAGAACGAGTGACATTGTCAGCGTGGAAGTTGTTTCTGGGTGCCAATGGCCAGCCTACAACCATACAAGCTGATATTGATGTGGCTTTTTCCTTGGTCCACTCTAATTAGTGTCCAAATAGTCCAATGGGTGAGGAAAACCTGAAGATCTACCACCAGATTCTGATGAGAGGTCTCTGAGAGGACTTCTAAAAGACCCATAAATTTGCCTAAAGTGATACCCCAGCATAGTGCAATGCTAAAGCAGTGAGGGGAAAATGGAAGTAGGTGGAGAAGCACCCTCATAGAGACAAAGGGGAGGTGGAGAGGGGGGATGACATGAGGGGAGTGTGGAGGTTATCCAGGAAGGGTCATATCATTTGAAATGTAGATGAAGAAAATGATTAATAATTATTTTTAAAAAATTAAGGATTGCCAGGCAGTGGTGTTGCACGCCTTTAATCCCAGCACTTGGGAGGCAGAGGCAGGTGGATTTCTGAGTTCGAGGCTAGCCTGGTCTACACAGTGAGTTCCAGGACAGCCAGGGTTACACAGAGAAACCCTGTATCGGAAAAAAAAAAATTAAGGATTATCCAGAGGCATTTCTCAAGAGATTTCTGGACCTCTGGACCCAGAGTCAAGGGAAAATCAATGTACTGTGAACCTGGCATTTGTCAATTAAGCAGTGCCAGATATCCATCAAAAACTCCAAAGCTAGAAGGATTTGAAGATAAGCACATGGCTAAGCTCCTGGAAATGGCTGAAAAAAAAATCTTTAACAATAGGGAGGTTCTAGAAGATAGGCAGACCAAGGCACTTGCCAAGGAGCTACTGGTGGCTACTAGGAAGGATATATCTGATACCCAAGAGTTAAAGAATATAGTATATGGAAGAGAAGTGGGGAACCAGGCCTGCTCTCAAAAGGAAGGCCAAACACATCAAAAGGGGAGGCCTTGCCTCCAGGAGGATCAATGTGACCACTGTAAAGAAACTGGCATTGGAAAAACAAATGTCCCAAGAGACATCAGAAGGGAGAATCAGAGGTGTTTGAAATAAAGAACTGAGTGACTGAGGGTGTCAAGGACTCATGTCTCTTCCTTAAGCCCCATGTAACCCTAAAGGTGGAGAGGAAGCCAGTAGACTTCCTAATAGATACTGTAATACAACATTCAACCTTAAAACAACCTGTGGGATTCCTGTTCAACAAAAGAGCATGGGAAAACAATATGGGGCCATGGAACTGATCAATATTTATGAACTACTGGAAGAAAAGGAGACCTAGGAATGGGACATGTAACACATTCCTTTATGGTCATTCTTGGATGTTCAATCCTGCTGCAGGCAGAGACTTCCTAACCAAGATGGGAGCACAGATTCACTTTGGCCCTGAGAGAGTGTGGTCCTAAATAAGAATAGCCTCATACATGAACTGACTGTGAGGTTAGAAGAAGAATAAAAGCTATATACCACCCATCCTCAAAACAATGGCAAAGACCCATACTGGAAAGGGTATGTGTAGAAATTCCTGGGTATGGGTAGAGAAAATTCCTGTGGGCCTAGCTAGGCATCACATCCCATTCCTGGTGCAACTGAAGGCCAATGACAGTCTGGCCAGAGTTCACTCAAGCCTAGTGAGGTGAGGGAACAAGGGGTACTGGTCCCTTGCCAATCAGCCTGAAACATTCCCCTCTTGCTGGTAAGAAAACCCCAATCCAGTGACTACCATCCCATACAAGACCTAAGGAAGTGAACAAGAAAATCAAAGATATTCTTTCTACAGTAAATAACCCTTATACCATGCTGAGTAGCCTGACTCCTGAATGGAATGTCTACACTGTACTGGATCTTAAGGATGGTTTCTTCAGTCTGCCACTAGCACCAGCTAGTCAGCCTTTGTTCACTTTGAAATGAAACAAAGATTTATTGAACAGCTTTCATGGACCAAACTGCCACAAGGATTGAAAAACATGCCATAGTATTCAAGAGGCACTGCATGAATATCTGGGTGATTACAAGCAAGCCTATCCCCAAATATACCTTTTCCATTATGTAGATAATCTCACTATAACTGCTCCAGTTGAAGACACTTGCTGTTTGACAGCTGAGGCCACTGGTACATACTCAAGGGGAGGCAATGCCTGCTATCTCAGGCCAGAAAAGAGACAATCCTCACCATCCTTATTCCCAGGACCTGGGGTCAAATTTGTGAGTTCGTGGGGTCAGTGTGATTCTGCATACTTTGTGTACCAGGATTCATGGAGATCGCAAGGTCTCTTTATGAGGCCACTAGGAGGCAGAAGTGTACAGTAAACTGTACTGCCCAGGTAGACAAAGCTTTTTGCATGCTCAAGGAAATGCATCTTGAGGACTTGGCACTTGCCCTGTCAGACATCTATAAGCCTTTCTACCTGTATGTAGACGAGAACAAAGGCACAGCAAAGGGTTATTGACTAAGTCCCTGAGCCCTTGGAAAAGGCCAGTGGCCTATCTATCTGTAAAAGTGGGACCCTATGGCACAGAGATGGCCAGCCTGCCTGCGCATCATGGCAGACACTGCTTTGCTGATCAAGGGTCCTGATAAAATCACCATGGGACAAGAACTGATTATAACCACCCCTCACGCCATCAAGGTAGTTCTAAAAAAAAAATAATAATAACTGGACTCTACCCTGAACCTGGCTACTCTGCTCCAGAATCCGGACTCAATAGTGCTGAACCATGTCCAAATTCTAAGACAAGACCTAACAGATATTACCTGGCTGGATTTGGAAGTTATTTACTTTGCAGATGTGTACGGAGGTAGTGGCCCTTGTTTCCACAATATGTGCTTTGGCCCTCCCACCTGGGACTTTAGCTTAGAGAACTGAATTAATTGCCTTTTAAAGGGCCCTAAATTTGGCAAAAGCAAAATTATTAACATCTACAAGGACAGCTGACACACTTTTGATATGACTCATGTTCATGTATTCATATATAAAGAAAGGGGGTTACTTTTAGCAGAAGGAAAGACTATCAAAAATAAAGACAAGATATTAGCTCTTTTAGAGGCATTATGGCCACCCCCCAAAGTAGCCATCCTTTACTGCACAGGACATGAAAAAGGCACAGAGAAGGGAGCAAGAGGAAATAGGCTAGTTGATAAGACTACAAAAAGATTGTGTTAGATTCCACAACCAAAGCCATGGTAACTCTGATTCCTCCAGAACTTCCCCAGACTCTGCATTACAGCCCCGAAGACAAAATTTAATCAAACAAAATATCAAGAACTCTATCAGAAAGAAGGATCGCTGACAGGTCCAGCATGGCAGTGTAAGGGGAGTTGTGACATAGTTCCTGTCTCGGAGCTCATGTCTGCATAAGGAGAGATATGACATTGTTCCTGCCTCTTGACCACTACCAGGCCATTGATCTCCTGACCACAACATGTGCTGATGGTTGCTGTTGCCACAAGTTGATCTGCTTTCTTTACTACTCTACTTTCAATCTTTCTTTCTTGGGAATGTACTTTCCACATTACTCCAGATAATCATGCCATAGTAAATGAAACAGATGCAGTGTTCAGGAAATGAGGAATGGATATGGTCATGAGGCTAGGGAGGATGAGGAACAGGCCGTCTTCTTGGCCTTCAGAGTTATGGGAAAGGATATAGACAATGTAATCATAAGGGCTATATAGAGCTTGTTTCCTTTTTGGAAATAGATTATTGCCAGACTTGGCCTTGAATTTGGAATCATGAGGAAGCACACGTACCCTTCAGTCCCATGACTATTGCATTGGTTCGCCAGAATGAAATTAGAGATATTAAGAATAGAGAGTTACAGTAATTTTTAGAGCAAAGGGTATGTATAAAAATATGAATATATACATAATTTAGGAATAAATAGTATCAGAAGCATCATGTAAGAAGCTATGGAATTTCTAGGATAAGAAAATGAAGACTAGAGAATTAAAAGATGATGTAAGAGTATATAAAAGTTAGTGCTCTGTCTTTCTAGCTGGTTGAAGAATTGAGATAACAATGCCTAGAAAGATATTAGAGAGAACTAACTGTTTTACCTGTTTACTTACATAGATTTAAAACTTTGTAAGAAATTATTTTAGTTTTAGTAGTTTGTCATTTTTCTATTCTTATATAGAAGCAGTTTCTGAAAACTGCTATCTGCAGTACCAGAAAACTAGAAGAGCTGTGGACCCATAAAGAACAGGCTGTGTAAACCTATACAGAAATGTGCTTTTGTTTTGTGCTTGGTTCTGCTCTAAGGAAATAGGGGCATGGACTCTTGATCTAAGACTTAAAGAGTTTATGTAAATTTAAGAATTCTTGATAATTATTAACAGTGATCAAAGCTTGATGATGTAGTTTAGGTAAATAAAAGACTGTGTTCAGGCTCTCTCTACAGAAATTAGGAATTAGAGATTCAAGATATTGTGGAATTCAGTTGAAGAATAAAGAATAAAGAACCATTAGGAACAGAGAGTACCTGAACTAGCAGCTTGCATCTACTACTGACTCTGAGCCATTATTGAATCAGCACTGTTCCCATTCCCACCTTTCTCAGGACCCTCCTCACGCTGAGGCAGGACCTCCTCTTTGGTAGATGGTTCTACACAGCAGACGATCATGTGATCCTTCATTCAGAATTTGCTAGACAGCTTATCCATCAGATTCATCAGAATACCCACCTGGGTCACAGGATATTCAAAGTACTGCTGAGGAATGCCAAATATGAAATCTTTCATCTAGGATGCTTAGTAGATGATGTCATTTCCCATTGCCTGGCCTGTTAGGCAGTAAATCCCTTTAACAACAGAGCAGGGAAACACCTAT
The DNA here is from genome assembly GCA_021653895.1 of Mastomys natalensis. Lineage (NCBI taxonomy): Eukaryota > Metazoa > Chordata > Mammalia > Rodentia > Muridae > Mastomys > Mastomys natalensis. The sequence continues at coordinate 308,602 of JAJTUV010001589.1, read as the reverse complement.
TTGAGTCTGGAGTATTCCTTTAGAGATTCTAGAACCCTGACAAATATATACATAGGGAGTATTTTTAGTCATGTCATCTGGGGTTGAAATCAAAGGAAGATAGACCAGCATATGTGAATCTGATAAGAAAAATAGCAAATGTTTTGTTGTTTATTCTCATGAAAACCTTGGTGTAAACGATCTTGTTCTTTTTCTAAACCTGAGAAAGAAGAAACAAACCCTTCCAAATATGTTATGAAATAATATAATTGTACAAAATACCATAATCAGTATGTCATTTAGTGTCCCATGGTTCTGATCAGAAAAGTAAGATATTGAACTAAATTCAGTTCCATATTTTTAGAAAGAGACAGAAAGAGAGAGAGAGAGTTGACAATGGCTACAAATTTGGAGAAATGTTTGAGAGAAGGTTTCATAAACGAAATAAGAGCAATCTCTTATTGATGAATATGTTATTGATGAATAAGAGATGCACAGCTTAAACAAAGTTGCTCCTGTCAGTGAAATCTTAGACAGTACTTCATTTTCTGGTATAAAATTTGTCATCACTAAAAACACTTAACAGAAGTATGATACAACCAAGGCTTTCCTTCAGTTTAGATCCATATGAAGATGTGAAATATCAAGTTCAGTGTTCATTCTTGGTCTGAATCTATCCAGCTTGTCAGAGTGACCTGAACTGAGGGGAAAATTGAAAAGCTCAGACTGTTAAGAATAGAAGTTCATTTAATAGCAATTAAAGGAAAGTTTCTATGTTTTATGAGAGGCAAAAATATTATTAGGATCATACCAGGATTACCAATGAAAGAGTTGGTGATGCTGGGGAGAGAGTTTCTTGTTTGTATGTTTCATGTATGTGTGCTTAAAGGTCAATGTTCAATTAGTTCCTCAATGACTCTTCACAATAATAAGGACACATCAACTTACACTGAAGTTAAAGATCATTGATTAGCACTGATGGTCAAGTGCTTCCAGGAATTGGCCAGTTTGTGCCTCAACACTACAAAGTTTAGGAGTGTACTCTGATACACATAGCATCTTTGTAGAAAAGTGGTATTAAAAATTATAACAGACAGAGGATAACAGAATATGTTTTGAAATTCTGTCCACTAGTCGTTCCAGAAGTTATACTCATAAAATATCATCAACATGACCTCCTAAACATGAGCAGAAAATGACAGCATCAATAAATGTACCAAAGTAGTCAATGAGGAACCAAGAAGGCTTCAGTGATATACAAATATATATAGTCTACTGAAGAATGCAAAGAGCAATAGAAATTGTCCTTTTGAAGGAAAATATACATATTATCTACTTAATACCAACTGGTCAGCTGTGAAAACACATATATAAATACCTACACTATATTTAGGGTTACATATGTATACATATATATGTAAAAATATTTAATGGAAAAAGAAGCCACTAATTTGGAAGAAAGCAAAGAGACATATGTGGATGGCTTTGGAGAGATGGAAGAGCATTGAGAAATAAAGTAATAAATTTATAATATGAAATAATAAATTACTAAAACAAGTTATTAATTCTTTGAAAACTTCATGCATTAATTTTGACCATATTTAAGTCCTTCTCATTTTCTCCAAAATCTTTTCTCTTGGCAAACACACCCATCATGGTGTCAGAATTTTTTAAACCATCTATTTCAATTAGTGTACTATTTATTTCATTTCAGTTTGGCCACAAAAAAAACATACCATTAAAGAAAACAAATCTTCGTTACCCAGTAGTCATCCATTACAAGAATTTTCTCAGCCACTTGATCTCAGTAGCTTTGTGATCAATATTCAGTCTCCAAGATGAAATCTGAAAGGCTTCTTTATGTGTAGATCATCTATAGTGTTTGGTTTTTTTTTTTCCATTAATTAATTAAATAATTTACATCTTAATCTCATCCCTGTTTCTCTTGGTTCCCTGCTCACAAAATCCCTCCCTTCTACTCTGGGAGTATGGGGGTTCCACCTATATATCCCCCAACCCAGGCACATCAAGTCTCTGCAGGGCTAAGGATTCATCTTCCACTGAGGCCAAACAACGCAGTCCAGTTAGAGGAACAGGATTCACGGCAAAAACTTAAGACACAACTCTACTCCAGTTATTGGGGGACCCAAATGAAGAACCAGCTGCACATCTACAATATATGTGTGGGGGCCCTAGGTCTAGCGCATGTATGCTCTTTGCTTAGTGGTTCAGTCTCTTGAAACAATCAAGATTCCTGGTTAGGTAACTCTATTGGTCTTCCTGTGAAGTTCCTATCCCATTCAGGGCCCTTATATCCCTCCCCCAACATTTTCATAAGTGTCTCTGAGCTTCATCTAATATTTGACTTGGGCCTCTGCATCTGTTTCAGAGAGAAGCTGGGTGGAGTCTATCAGAGGTCAGTTATGCTAGGCTCCTGTCTGCAAGCAGAGTATCATTAACATATTCATCAACTGATGGATTCATATGGGATGGGTCTCAAGTTGGGCTAGTTATTAGTTGGCTATTCCCTCAGTTTCTGGTCTCTTTGCTCATGCATTTCTTGGAAACAGGACAAATTTGGGTCAAAAGTTTTGTAAGTGGGTTGGTGTCCTTATCTTTACATAGGGAGTCCTGTCTGGCTTCAGGAAGTGGTTGATTTGGGTTCCATGTCCACAGTGGTAGGAGTCTCAGCTAAAGTCGTATATATAGATTCCTGGGAGCTTCCCCTATCCTAGGTCTCTGACACATCATAAAGATGGTCCCCCTCCTGCCAACACCTATTTCCATTCATTCTCCTGTACTCTGGCCCTCTCTCCTGTCTCTCCATACACCTGATGCTGAAACCCAGTGCCCTCTCCATTGCCACTTCCTCCATTCTCCCACTTATGACTATTCTATTCCTTATATGAAATGACATTTTCTTGTTTTGCTTTTTGGCATCTCTGGAGAGTAGCATGGGTATCATGTACTTTATGGCTAATATTTACTTATAAGTGAGTATATATGATGTATGTCATTTTGGGTCTGAGTTATATCACTCAGGATAATTTTTTCTTGTTCCACACATTTTCCTGAAAAGTTCTGAATTTCTTTGTTTTTTTATAACTGAGTAGTTGTCCATTGTGTAGATGTACCACATTTTCATTGTCCATTCTTCAGTTGAACAACATCTATATTGTTTTCAATTTCAGGCTATTATAAGTAAAGCTGCTATGAACATAGTTGAGCAAGTGTCTTTGTGATGGGTTAGAGAATCTTTTGCCTATATGCCTAGGAGTGGTATAGCTGGGACTTGAGATAGAACTATTCCCAGTTTTCTGAGAAACAGCAGAGTGGTTGTACAACTTTCCACTTCCACTAGCAATGAAGGAATGTTATCCTTACTCCATATTCTCACTAGCATGTGCTGTCTCTTGAGATTTTTATCATAGCGATTCTGATGTGTATACCATGGAATCTCAAAGTCATTTTGTTTTGCATTTCCCTGATCACTAAGGACTTCTGTCACTTCATTTTATGTGTTTCTCAGCCATTCAAGATTTCTCTGTTGAGAATTCTTTCTTAGCTCTTTATTCTTTAAAGATTTATTTATTTATTTTAGGTATATGCGTATATTGTCTGTCTTTAAACACACCAGAAGAGGGCATCAGATCCCATTAAAGATGGTTGTGAGCCACCATGTTGTTTCTGGGAGTTTAACTCAGGATCTCAGGAAGAGCAGCTAGTGCTTTTGACACCTGAGTCATCTCTCCAGTCCTGTACTCCATTTCTTAATTGAGATTTTTGGTTTGTTGGAGTCTAACTCCTTGAGTTCTTTATGTATTTAAGATATTAGAGTTTTGTTGAATGTAAAATTGGTCAACATTCTTTTCTCAATCTATAGACCACTATTTTGGTTTATTGACAGTGTCCTTTGCCTTACGTAAACTTTTCTTTTTTATTAATCATTTTATTTGCTTATATCTCAAAAGGTATCCCTCTTACTGGTTACCCCTACACCAAGCCTTCATCCATGCCCCTCTCCCCTCCTTTTCCTCTATGAGGGTACTCCTCCATGCACTTGCTACTCCCACCTCACCACTCTAGCATCCCCTAGGCTGGGGCGTTAAACCTACACAGGACCAAGAGCCTCCCCTCCCATTGAAGTCAGATAAGGTCATACTCTGCTATATGTATCTGGAGCCATGGATCCCTCCATGTATACTTTTTGATTAATTGTTTAGTCTCTGGGAGCTCTGGAGATATACAGTTAGTTTATATTGTTCATTTTGTGGGGTTGAAATCCTCTTCAGCTTCTTCAGTCCTTCCCCTAGATCTTCTATTGGGGTCCAGTGTCAATCTGATGGTTGGCTATGAGAATCTGCATCTGTATTGGTCAGGTATTGGTAGAGACTCTCAGTAAGAAGTAATACCAGGCTCCTGTCAGAAAGCACTTCTTGGTACTAGTAATAGTGTCTGGAATTTGTGTCTGCAAATGAGACGAATCTCTAGGTGTGGTGGTTTCTGAATGGCCTTTCCTTCAGTCTCTGTTCCATTTTTTTGTCCCTGACTTTCTTTGGACAGGAATATTTATGTATTAACAATTTTGATGTGGGTGGGTGGCCCCATTCCTCAAGTGGGGGTCATATCTAGCTACTGGAGGTAGTCTCTACAGGTTCTATCTCCCTTTGTTGTTAATTTGGCTGAAGTTATCCCTGTTGGGTTCTGGAGACTAGATTCTCTGGCATCTGGACTTTCTAGTGACTACCCCCAGTTCGAGCTACATATGGCTATTCTATTTCTTGACCCTCTGTACATCTCCCTGTTCGATGTCTGAATTGATCTCCAAAAATTGCAAAGGACTTTATTGGACTTGATTTATTCTTCTACAATAGAAAAGACTGTGTACAGCTCTTGACTGTGTACAGCCCTTAAAGAAGAATGTTGCCCTTACATAGACAAGACAGGGATGGTTAAAGAGAACATGAAAAAGGTCAGAGAAGGCCCAGAGAAATGACAGAGAGAGAGAGAGAAAGAGGAATATGAGAGCTGGTACAAGGATTGGTTTTCAACCTCTCTATGGTTGTCAACCCCACTTCCTCCCATCTTGGGACCATTAACTGGTTATCTCTGCTGATTTTTTTTAGTCCCGAGCCTTAAATAGGCTGACTAACTCTGTAATACAACAGATAGATAATTCAGTAGCAAAACCTATTCAGATACATTATCATAAGTTAGCTATGGAGGACCACGAGACTCAAGATGAGGTTGTTACTTTATACAGGGTGTTCCTCAAACCCATCTCCACCCAACCTAAAAGGAGAGACTTTCACACCTAGACCAAGCAGAGAGGGGCTACCCAGAACCCTCTCTGTCTGGCAATCTGAATTCTTGCTTAGGCTGAGAGGCTAAGCACTGCAAGGGAATATAAATAAAAGTTTAAAATATCTCTCTGGGTTCCCTGAGGGACAAGCCTGACTGCATAGGGGTTGATGTCAAAAGTATCCCCTCTCCAGAAAAAGACATCGGGATGGGTATTGCCCTCATGCCTCACTGGACAATGACAGCAGGACCTGAGCTATTACAAGGTCCCCTTCAATTATTGGAGGTCAGGCCTCTATTCCCGCCTTCACAAGAATAGAATCGCCAAGGCCCTTCTATACTTAGAGAAGGGAGGAAATGTCAGGAGCATCCCTACATATACACTAAAGGCCTAAAATCAGCCATAGGCCTAAAGTCAGCAATAGTCCTGACATACATGCATGCTAACACCAAGTCTTGGGTCTCTGTGGTAAAAACACTGAAACAGCAGGCTATAAGCTATTGTAAACAGGCGGCTTCTGTGGAAATTTACCAGCCCAGGTAGTCATAGATCTTATAAATAGGCAGCCTCGGTGGACAGTACCAACTTAGGTAAGGACAAATGAATCACAGGCAGAGTCATAGTGACCTGTCCCTGAACCTACACCCAGCTGATACCCTGTTCTGAAAGGTATCTGTACTCCCCCTGAACACCTATGCTCTGGTGCCATTCCCTTCCCACATCCTGCCTTTTTGTGTAAAACCCTGGTGTAAATAAGTAAATTATGATGTGACTTAAATAAATAAATAAATTTAAAAAAAAAAGAAATAAACAACCATCTTCTGAAATTAAAAAAAATATATATGCCAAAAAAATAGTTAATATTATCTTGATTTAACTTTGGTTATTGATATCCATCTAGAAAATCACCCATTTTGATAAGATTTTATATTTTTGTGAAGTACAGCTTTTTGAAGTAAGATCCATTATGTTGAATTTCCTCAGGATCTGTTGTTATATCTCCCTTTTCATTTCTGATTTTGTTTATCCTGATACTATCTCACTATCTTTTGGTTAGATTGGCTTTGGGTTTGTCTATTTTGTTGATTTACTCAAAGACTCAGCTCTTGGTTTTCTTGATTCTTTGTGTTACTTTCTTTGCTTTTATCTGATTGAGTTCAGCTCTGAATTTTGAATATCTCCTGCCTTATTCTCCACTTTGGTGTGCCTGCTTCTTTTTTTTCTAGAGTTTTCAGGCATCATTTTAAATTCCTGGTGTAAGAACTTTTTAATTTCTTTATGGAAGCACTTAGTGCAATGAAATTTACTCTTAACACTGCTTTCATTTTGTCCAAGAATTTTGGTTATATTGTGTGTCTTAATTTAATCAAATTATAGAAAGTTTTAGTTTCTTTACTTATTTCTCTCAGGAACCAGAGATCCTTGACTAGAATGTTGTTCAATTTCCATGAGTGTGTAAGCTTTCTGGTATTTCTGTTGCTGTTGAATCAAGCTTTAACCCATGGTGGCCTGAACAGATACAAGACATTATTTCAGCTCTCTTGTATATGTTGAAGCTTACTTTGTGATTGACTACATGACCAATTTTAGAGAAGGCTCTATGAAGTGCTGAGAACTAAGTGTAATGTTTTGTGTTTGGGTAAAATGTTCTATGGGTGTCTGGTATGTCCATTTGGTTTTGTTTTTTCTCTGTTTAGTTTTTTTTCTGGATGACCAGTCAATGGTGACAGTGGCATGCTGAAGTCTCCAGCTATTAATATGAGGAGTTCAATATGAGATTTCAGCTTTAGCAATATTTCTTTTACAAATATAAGTACCTTGAGTTTGGGGTAAAGAGATTCAGAATTGAGATATCAACTGGATGAACTTTTTTTTTTTTTTTTTTGATAAGTATGAACTGACCTTCCCCATCTTTTTTGATTAATTGTGGTTGAAAGTGTATTTTATTACATGTTAGAATGGCTATTCCAGCTTAATTCTTGGGTCCATTTTCTTGGAAAATTGTTTTCTAGCACTTTATTCTGCAGCAATATCTATCTTTATTGCTGAGGCATGTTTCTCATATGCAGCAGAATGATAGATACTGTTTTCAAATCCTTTCTGTTAGCCTATGTCTTTTTATTGGGGAACTGAGTCCATTGATATTGGGAGATGTTAATGACCAGTGAGTATTAATTCCTGTTATTTTAATATTGATGGAATTAGTTTGTGTGTTTTTTAGTGTTTGTGTGTACTTCCCTTGTTTTTGCTAAAATGGAATTAATTATTTCCCATGTTTTCTTGCATATAGTTATTCTCCTTGACTTGGAGTCTTCTGTCTAGTATTTTCTGTAGAGCTGGATTTGTAGATGGATAGTATTTGAATATGGATTTGTTTTGAAATATTATGTTTTCTCCATCTATAGAGACTAAGAGTTTTGTTGGATATAGCAGTCTAGATTCGCATCTGTTGCTTTGTAGATGTTTCAAAATATCTCTCTAAACACTTCTAGGGTTTTAACATCTCTGTTGAGAAGTTAGATATAATAATGATAGGTCTGCCTTTATATATTACTTGGCCCATTTTTGTATATTACTCACCTCTTTTAATGTTCTTTCCTTGTCCTGTAGATTCTTTTTTATTATTACATGACTGGAAGATCTTATTTTCTCGTCCAGTCTAATAGATATTCTATATGCTTCTTGTAAGTTTATAGACATCTCTGTCTTTAGGTAGGGAAAGTTTTCTTCTACGATTGCGATGAAAATATTTACTGTGCCTTGGATCTGGGTCTCTTCATCTTCTTAATTTTAACAACCGTACCTGTCTCTAGAATATTATATACATTTACTATGATCAATAATAGTCATCATCACTCAATTAAAAAAATATATGGATTTCCTGTAGACTTAACTTTTAGGTAGATATCATCTACATAGACTTTTAGGATTTCATGAAGTGGGAGGGAACATGCAATTTCTATAAATGTTGTCTGAGCATTCTGTGCACTCATTTTATCCCCCACATTTTTTTCTTGACTCTCAGTATGTCATGTAATAACATAAATCTTGAACATGGTAACAAGTAATGTGAAAAAGGAGTCTGGAGTCCATAACAAACTGTGTGAAATCCATGTCTAATATCAGAAGAGGTTGGACTATAAAATGGATAACCAGTATGGATTGATCTTCCCTACAGTCTAGGTCCAGAGTAATGTACTTTATAGGCTTTTCGGATTGTTGTGATTGATTGAAAGAATAATTCTTGAAGATTCCTATGTTATTTCCAATATGTTGTTTTAGTTAATGTCTCTGTTGACATAGTTCCTATTTCTTTCTAAAAAATAAAATAAAATTCATCAAATTGTCCTAATATGTCTTTCTTCTTCATTTTCTTTAGCATACCCTGATATAAGGATCAAGTTTCCTTCTCAGAATCTTCAATGGATGTATGGCAATTATGAGTACATGATTATGAGTACATGATTTTTTTGCCAAGATACAAGATAGACTTCACACACAAAGTCTGTGCAATTGAATACTTCTGTTTGATACCATAGGATATACATACATACATACATACATACATACATATATGCATATATACATACATACATACGTGTAATCTTGCCAGATATAAATTCAAGAGGATAAAAAGATTTTGTTTTTACTGGTATAGTTTATACTGTATCTGGGATAGGTCTTACTTGGAGAACAGATCATCTATTTTGTTGGTGCCAACATCTCTGTAAGCTACTTGATGAGTGGCTAGGTTCTCTATGAAGGAAAGATGGTAAATTTCAATTGTTCCCTATATTCCCTCTATAAAACAGCAAAGGGATAGTAAGATGTAGTAGATGGGATTATTTAAACACCAAATTTGTTGGCGTAAGATCTCCTACCTGATTGAGACCAGTAATGGAACACACAACTCAATAATTATGGTACAAACAGCATGCCTAGATTGGGCAGGTTTACCGCTACACCACTCTAATCCCCGGCTATGAGATCCCTTATAACTTGTGGTTCATCCAGGCCTTGTGGTTGTCCTCCGAGCTCTGGCTCCTCTGTCATCGGCTTCCTTCTACCACTGGCTTCCTTCTGCTTCTGCCTCCTCCTGCTTCTCCTGCTCTTTTCTCTTCTTCTACCATCGACTACTCTCTCCTACTCCTTTTGTTCTACTTCTGCTCTACCTTTTATATCGAATTCTTCTCACTCTCTCTTCCCCTAAGTCTTTTTCTCCGCCTCCCTTCTACTGCCCAATCTCTGGCTCTAGCCTTTATTTTACAAGTTTTAATTGGACAGAAGGTTTACAAGATATCACCTGTGTACAAATTCAATCTTCCTCTGCAGCCCCTCCCAGAAGGGTGGAACTAGGATCAAAATACAAGGCTGAGGCTATCCACAACATTGATTCAATCCTCCTCTGCAGCCTCTCCCAGGAGGGTGGAACTAGGATCAAAATACAGGCCTAGGGCTATCCACTAGGATCAAAATACAAGGCTGAGGCTATCCACAACAGTAAGAAGAAACCTCAAATGTTTCCATGAATTTCCATAAAAGAAATTCAAGGGTGAAAGTAATTCACATATAGTGAGGGGAAATAGAAGTAGGTGGCAAGCTGAAATGTGGAAAGGCAGTTGGCAACACAAAGCCCAAGTATTAAGTGAGGCTTAAGGGGGGGGGGTATTTGAGGGTGGGGAGGTGAGGTACGGGGGAGGGTGGGTGAGGGTACACCATCACAGAGGCAGGAGGAGGGGGGAAGGGATAGGGAGTTCCTGGGAGGGAGGGGGGAAAGGGGGTAAAAAAAAAAAAAGAAAAAAAATTCACTCTATGGTTGGAACATTAAGGACGTCACCTAGGGTAGAATTAAAATAAATAGCCCCGTGTAAAACAAATCTGGTGAGGAATATATAACACCCATCTGTCTTTTAATTCAATGTCCTGTAATAAGAATATGAATGTCTAGAAATTATGTAACTTTTGATCCTCCTTAACTACAACACAATCCAGTTTTAAGAGAGTGTCATAATTCAGTGTACAAAGCAGTAGTCTGTGTTATGATTTGGGAGAAAGAATATGGGTCAAATACTATTACAATGGAAAAAGAGTTTCTTCTATTGAAAATACATCAGGATCAATTGTACATAAAGATTTGAGAAGTACGCTATAGTGAATAGAAGCAAGAAAAGTAATGAGAGTCATTACTGTTCCTATCATAAAGCTACAACAATAAGGCAAAGATTATTTTTAGGGTGGCAGACTCTTCTCATTCACCAATTCCAGAATAGATCTGGTATCACTAAACTGACTTAACTGAAGTGTACCCAACTAAATATCCCTTCCAATTATAGAGCTTCTTTCCTGCAAAAGTCAAACTTAATTTAATTCTTGATCCAAATCTATTCAATCTGTTAGGCTGGAGTGACTTCAAAGGGAAAATTTGCAAATCTAAACTGCTCATAGATTTCTTGGGAAAACAAGTAAAGACTCACTATCAGTGAGAAATTACCAATGTAGTCAAGAATAAGAATGTTAGCAACAAGAGCCTTACTGATATTACAGGGGTCGTATGCAACAAATGCAAAAATGACAGAACAGAGAAGGAAGTAAAAGCACTCAATTTTGTGAGATTTTGTAGTTGTTGTTGTTGTTGCTTCTGCTGTTTTGTTGTTGTTGTTGAGAACTCTTCCATATGCTGAAAATTAGATGTTTTCCAGAAAGAAGGTAGAATGGGCTTGAATCCTTATATCCTGCAGGGATATTTTTCCAGCCACCTCCTTATCCTTCCAAAAATAGTCAGGGCCAAACACATTAACTAAAAGTGTCAATTATCTTTTTCCACATTTTTTGAAAGGACACCAAGTTTCAGAGTAATGGCCTTCAAGACACTCTAAAAAACACTATATTGATATTCTGGCAGTTGCATTTAAAATGCTTGTCACAAGATTGAAAAAGATTCTAAAAAAAAGACAAGAAACGGGGACATTGCAGAAACTACCAAAATATTGTGTATAGTAGAATCTGGAAGTCCATTAATATATAGATGGCCAGAAATTCACAGATAAAAGAATAAGTAGATAGACTGTTAATTAAAATAAATCAAAATGGCAAACTCAGGGTGCTTCTGTAGAGAAGATTGTAATTGCAGGCAAAAGTGAAAGTTGATACAATAGAAATTAACAGGAAGGTTTTTTCTTCTCTTGAGGAGCAACACTGTTGAATAAATATCTAAATTTTAAGGGAACATTTTATGATTTCACTCACAAAATTGTGCATTTATTTGTGCCAGTGACATATATACTTATGAAGGCTGTAAGACAATGGTGAATAAGGTCTCCAGTCCCCATTTACCTTTATTTCTCATAGAACTGGAAGGTCGGTAATGAGGTTTGGCTGCATGGCCAAAGAGCTCCATGGTTCTGCCATTCTCTGTTACACTAGAGCAGAGTTTATGAATGAGATTTGATGTACCTGTTATTTAATTTTTTTCATTTGTTCTTTGAAAGTTTTGTAAGTTACATGTTGATAATATTCCATCCTGTAAAATTCCTGCACATCAAGAATATCATGTATTCTAGAGTGGTAAACTCATGTTTTATGCTTCTGTTGAAGTCAGTCGAATGAATAAACAATCCAATTTTTCATGTTAATTTGAACCCATATGTTAATTTAGTACTTCATGTGTACTCCTAGATGTTTGGTCATCCATCTAAGCATGATTGGATAACCCACCAGGGCCACTCTCTTTTAAAAAGAAACTATTATCTGTCTTTTATTTCTCAAAATTCTCCTCATCTTAGGGTATTTGTTCCCAAATATCATTCCTTATGTAATTTTTGATGCTTTAAGCTTATATACTCATTTTGCATGATGTCACAACCATGGATATCATATTTATGAGATTTCTGTTGTGATCAGATAAAAGCTTTGTTGTAGCAAATTTCTACCTCTCACGCTTACAGTTTACTTCCATGCATTCCATAATAATCCCTGTGCTAAGGAAGGACAAGCTTTGATACAACTGATTATTCAGGAATAATCACACTGGAGACTCATTCTTTGTAGCCTGAATGATTTGGTGTCATTCTGTAAATAGCCATCTAAATCATACAGACATTTCCTTTGTATTAGCCTTTACCATCTATTCTAGAGATGTAGGTTCAAGTTTCTATGCTTCTGTTGAAGTTAGTTTAATTGATGAGCCATAGTCTCTATCATGCTAAGCATTATTTCTGGAACTTATACCCATCTTTGCATTTACTAAGTGTATATAAATAACATGGGCAGTAAGTTTCAACCTTAAGTTGGTCCAACTATGTCTATTAATGTATGAAACTTTCTACAATGGTGGACTAAATGTTCAAAGTCATTACAGCCAGCATTTGTTAATGTTTACCTTATTCGGTTCCCACTTAGAGTAGTCATTTTTCTCTAGGATACCATGCTTACAAGTCTTGTTCTCATTTCACAATGCCTGAGCATATATCTTTATGTCAGAATTATGCACACACTAAGTGTGAGTTTAACCCTAGTTTTTAACAACTAAATACTTAAACATGTTCACTATCTATAAAATGGCAGTCAGTAAGTGCTTACTTTGCAAACTTGAGACCTTGGTTCAACATCTGCTAGTTCATAATATTGGAGCATATCAGTTACCCCAGCCTGAGAGACAAAGATAAGAGATTTCTCTTATCTTCATAACTAGTCAAATAAATGACCTAAAGATTGAGTTAATGCCATTTCTATAAACATAATCTGTAGGATCACTGAATAAAACACTAGGTCTTGATAGCTAAACTAATAATTTATATGCACAAATGATGCTATACAGAGATGCACAGAATGGATATGGTTAGAACAAGTTTTCTAACACAATTGTGTTGAATTAATATAACACTGAGTCTTACTTAAGAGAGTTCATGGGCAATGTACTTCTAAGCTTCAGTGGACAATCAGGCTTTAGATGTTCTTCAAAAAGTGATATATTGCAATAGGACAAATACGCATAGATACCTACTCCAGATATCTTCTTTTCTAAGATTTGCATGGCTATTCCTTTTTATAAAACACAAGCTGCTTTATTCTCTAGCCACCATCTGTATTTTATCAGCCTTTGGTACATTTTATACAGACCCCCAAAATCTAACCACTTTATTTGTGCTAAATTTGGTCTAAGTTCATTAAAATGCTCAAAAACTTTCCACTCTTTACAAAACATGTGGCTTTCAATCTATATATATCCATCTTGGGGGGAAATCATGTATCCAGAAATCATAAAATTTGCTTGAAAATCTTAGTATTTTCCAACCCCACCAGCAATGGAGGAAGGGTTCCTCTTTCTGCCACATCTTTCCCAACATGTATTGCACTTGAGGTTTTGATCTTAGCCATTCTGATTGGTGTAAGGTAGAATATCAGGGTCGTTTTGATTTGCATTTCTCTGATCATTTAGGACTTTGAATATTTCTTTAGGTGCTTCTCAGCCAATAAAGATTCCTCAATTGTGGATTTTCAGTTTAGTCCTATACCCTATTTCTTGATCAGGTTGTTTGGTTTTTTTAGTGTTTAGCTTCTTGAATGCTTTATATATTTTGAATATTAACCCTCTATCAGATGTGGGGTTAGTGAAGACTTTTTTTCCCAATCTGTAAGTTGCCAATTTGTCTTATTGACTATGTCCTTTGCCTTACAGAAGCTTTCCCATTTCAGAGGTCCCATTATCAATTCTTGATCTTAGAGCATGAGCCATTGGAGTTCTGTTTAGGAATCATGTCAATAAGAGCATGGGATTTAAGATTGCTGTTCTAGCTACCTGTAAGCCAGTCTTCTCCTGTTTGCCATTGAAACTTTGGTGCTCCCTATGCACCATCCGGGTGCTCTCATACTCCCACCTTGATGATAGTGGACTGAGCCTCTTAACCTGTAAGCCAGCCCCAATTAAGTGTTGTCCATATAAGATTTTCTTTGGTCATGGTATCTGCTCACAGCAGTAAAAATCCTTACTAAGATACTTTTTCTTCTGAGATGGCTGGGTACCATTCCATCCTGGAACATCAAGTCACTGCAGGACTAGGCAGATCTTCTTCAATTGAGGCTAGAAAAGGCAGACCATTTAGAGGAACAGGAATCACAGTCAGGCAACATAGGATAGCCCCTCTTCCAGTTGTTAAGGTACCTCCATAAAGACAAAGCTGGATTACTGCTACATATGTGGGTAGGGGGTATAGGTCCACAGATTTCTTAAACCAATTATATAACCCAAGAGAACTCTCAACACATATCTCATAAGTTTCTATTTATTTGTATATGATAATTAACAGATGGAAATGATTGAACTGAAGGGGTGAGAATTAGAAACTACACAAAATTTGAGTCTGAGAGTATCATAGTTAATCCATGTTCTTCAGAGCATGGGAATTACTGCAGTAATCGGAGCAGATTGAATGTAAACTACAGAGGTGGTAGATGACTAGCAGAAACATACTCTTTGACATACCAGGACAGGTACAAAATCCGGGGACTTTACAAGGAAACCCTTGCAAATCCAAGAAATACCACATTCAAATATGAATATGAGAGCTGTCTATACAATTCCATCATTGGTATTAATGAATGGAAATTTTAGTCCCTAGGAAAGACAGATTTTTTTATTTTTTAATAAAGTCCATACACTTAATAACATGACTCAATTTTATTGACAGATCACTTATCCAAAACAATTTTTCCAGCAAAAGTAGACATGATGGGTATAAAAAATAAAGGACACATAGTTCTGTGAATGATAAATGTGGAAATAGAAAAAATCAGGGGAAGAGGTACTTATAATCAAAAATGTGTAAAATAAAGAGTATTGAAAAAACTAAAAAGTAAAATATTAAGTTTTAAAGATATTACAGTCAGGCCAATACAATATAATGTAGCAACTAGGGAAAAAAAAAACCTAAAGCAACTGAATGGCAAAATCCATATATTTTCAGAACTATATTCTAACAAATGATACTAATAAAAAAAAATCAATTGGTTATACGCCCAGCCACACATACACTGAATTTTTAACTGTTTTTTATAGTGAGATTTTTCACTCCTTTCGTGAATACTTCTACCTACCTATTATGTATATATATATATATATATATATATTATATATATATATAATATATATATATATATAAACAAAACCTTACATAAAAGAAATTACCACAGAAGAAAATAAATAAAAATATTTATAACTAACTCTAAATGGTAATTCAAAACTGAATATAAACTAGGGAACTAGGGCTTAGATTAATTGTAATGATGAATCATTATGTAAATAGTTCTTACATTATAATAGACTAGACTTCTTAATCAATATAACAGTTAAGGTTAATAAGTCCTTGAGGTCATTTAAGGATAATATTCTCTGTGCATAACTTGTTGTTTAACCTGCCCTAAAGAAAAATGAAATTAAAATTTTACTAGCCTTAAATTTCCTTATAAAATCAGCTTTTGCAGACTAAGATTGTGAAAATTTCATTTTAAAATTATGCACTCTCCATAACCCTGACCCAAATGTAATTCTATTTATAGTTATAAATTAAAGAAATAGAAACCACCATAAAAGAAACCTTATAAAATTAATATCTAGAAGTGCTCGGGACACATGGAGGCATTGTATGATATTGTTAATTTGTTTATTATTGAGGTCAGTTGAGTTCAATTGGAGTCACTGGCATAATTTCTTTTGGAAAAACCTGATGTAATCAGAGTTAACTATTTCAAATGGTTATCAGAAAACTGGTTTGATGAACTAGGCTTGTTAGAAAATTTGCCCACCGATCTGAATTCTTGTTTAGGCTGCGAGACTAAGCACTGCAAGAGAATATAAATAAAAGTTAAAAATATCTCTCTGGGTTCCCTGAGGGACAAGCCTGACTGCATAGAGGTTGATGTCAAAAGTATCCCCTCTCCAGGAAAAAGACACTGGGATGGATATGGTCCTCATGCCTCACTGGACAACGACAGGAGGCCCGGAGCCATTACAAGGTCCCTTCAATTACTGGAGGTCAGGCCTCTATCCCTGCCTTTGCAAGAATAGAATTGCCAAGGCCCTTCTATACTTAGAGAAGGGAGGAGATGTCAGGAGCAGCCCTGCATATACACTAAAGGCCTAAAATCAGCCATAGGCCTAAAATTAGCAATAGGCCTGACATACATGCATGCTAACACAAAGTCTTGGGTCTCTGTGGTAAAACACTGAAACAGAAGGCTATAATCTATTGTAAACAGGCAGCTTCTGTGGAAATTTACCAGCCCAGGTAGTCATAGATCTTATAAATAGGCAGCCTCAGTGGACAGTACCAACTTAGATAAGGAAAAGTGAATCACAGGCAGAGTCATAGTGACCTGTCCCCTGAACCTACACCCAGCTGATACCCTGTTCTGAAAGGTATCTGTACTCCCCCTGAACACCTATGCTCTGGTGCCATTCCCTTCTCCACATCCTGCCTTTTTGTGTTTATAACCTCTGTGTAAATAAGTAAATTATGATGTGATTTAAATAACTAAATAAATTTAAAAAAAAGAAAAAAATCAATGTCTAAACAAAGAAAGAAAGAAAGAAAGAAAGAAAGAAGGAAGGAAGGAAGAAGGAAGGAAGGAAGGAAAGAAGGAAGGAAGGAAGAAAATTTGCCCAAGAGGGATCATGCTTGACATTCATGTCTACTGATATGGATGTAATCATAATGGATATGGAGGAAAAGGATAATCATGAAAAAAGTTATTATCACTTATTTGCCACCTGAACAGATGAACTCAGATACTGAGCCTAAGGCCAGAGAGTGCTTATGAATCCTCCAGAGGCCAAAAACTGAAAAGTAAATTGCTAAGAGAAGTACATGTGTCCTTTAGTAGTAACTTACAGTAATAAAAAGTAACACCTGGATGTGTTCACACAAAATTGAAACATGAGATTCTGCCTATCTGACTCTATATGCTGCATTTTGCTCAGTCAGATATCTTACTGACATGAACAAAATGTTCTCTTGGACTTCTGTCTTCTTGTTTCTAAAGATTTCCTTTATTTTTTGTCATTTGCATGACCCCAGATGCTTTTGGAGAATAAAAGACAACAGATATAATCTAGGAGATACAGAGAGTTATTGTTTCTTTTCTATTTACACAAAGCATGGTTATGTGAAGAATGATTACTTCAGGTGGAAACTAATCAAGGAGTAAGTACATATTTCATTTACATATTTTACTTTATCATGGGAGACAAAGCATTTTAGAGATACTGAGATGTAGAAAATGATACCATGTGTCGTCTGACTCTCTCTCTTTCTAGGATATAACCAAAATTTATTTTATGTTTCAGTGCTGGTTATTTTCCTAGTCCTGGTTGTTTTATGTGTGTACCTTGGTTTTTTTTTTTTTCATTTTTGAGTCTAAATTTATGGGTAAATGTTGAAGGAATGACCCACACTACTGACCTTGCTACTAGAGAAACTCCTTAATGTACCAATTGCTAACTAATTGTGTCATAGGATGTCCCTGAGAAAAATAGTAACAAACATTGCTTTTTGGCTTATTTCATAGAGACTATAATTATATGGTCTTTATTGATCTGCTAATATTTCTTCTGTCAGCATGGATGCCCAATTCCTACACATCAGCCATTTGGATATCTGCCTTTACTTTTAGTTACATGTATGAAAATGATATACAGATTTTGTTCAAATAATCTATCATAATTTTCAAATTTTTGTAGTCTGTGAATTCTGCAGTTCAAGTCAGGACTAAAAGAACTATTTTCTCACAAGGAGAATTTTCTGTTTTCTTTTTTTACATTCTGTTTCAAAGGAATGACCACCTATTTGCTGTGTTAATAATATCAGAACCTAGGCAAAGTTCTCAATTAAAAAATTATGAAGCAACTGCATATTCCAGCAGATAATTTGTTAATTTGTTATAAGGGAAGATGCTCACACAAGATATCACATGCTATTCCTATTTTTTTCTACTAGAAAAAAGATGTTATCTGTGATACCTGACAAAAGTTGAGAGAGAAGTACTATGGGTACAAACTTTTCCATTACAAAGACTTATTTTCATTTACAGATTTCAAAATTTTCCCATTTTTTCTGTATTTTTTGATCTACTATACTCATTCAACACTTAAATCTCTGTCTCCTCTTTTCCTAATAATACTGCATGTAGTTTGTGGGGATTGAGTGATACTTTACATATATTGTTATATTTTTCTGTAATATCTCTTTTTTAATGGGGTTACTGTACTGGAGATTTCAATTGAAAAAATTCTGATAATTTCCCCCTCAATGTTATAGTAAATTTGTCAAAAATAACATTTCTAAATTCATTAAAATCATATTTCAAAATAGCATCATATGTGTATATATATATATGTATAATGTATATATATTTAGTGTTGGTGTGTGTGTGTGTGTGTGGTTGTGTGTGTGAAATAGAGAAGGGGAGGGAAGGAGAGATGGAGGGAGGGAGATATTAGCACACTGAAGTTAACAATTTTAGATAAAGGTTCTATTCACTTTTAAATAGGATATGTCAGAAGGATATCAAAATAGAGATGATAAATATTTGTGATTTTGGATTAGAGTAAAGAAAATTTCTAGAACAAATGGGTAGAAACTATGGGTTGATATGACAGAGAAAAATGATTAATAACTAAAAATCAATAATCATGGTAAAATGTAGGATGGAGAAAATGAACCAGAAGTCCAGATCACATACATGAGAAAGAATGTAGGGGAAGTTGAGTTATTTGAACAAGAAAATCGTCCAGAATACATCTGTAAGTCTCCCATAAGCCTGTGATAAGCTAGATATTATTTGAGATAAGCCTTGCCATGTATGTCAAGGAAAGACTGTTTGTAATTCATTTTTTTTAATTCCAAATTTTGATAGCTAAATGAGACAATATGTCTCAGTGTTCTCTTTAAAAGTATGTGAAATTTTATGTCCAGCACTCTAAACAATTTAAACTGCATGAATTTTCACTATATGTGTTTTTCACATGGTGCAGAAGAAGTGAGATCCAGAGAAATGTTTTAATTTCTTCTTACTTATTAGTAATAAGGAAAATACAAGGCAAGAATTTCTGATCTAGAATTTAACAACACAAAGTAACTTTTTTATGTAGAACTGCCTTATGGATGCATACATACATCTGTTTTAAAGTTTTCTGTGATCAAGATCATTTACTTAAATATATATATAACAGAGTAGGATTATGTATCTAAGTTTCTATAAAGCCTTGTATATTACATAGCAAACATATTTTTTTTTTTTATCACTCCTTTCTGTCTAGAAGACCACCACAGACACATATCATGAACACAGCTTTATTGGGAATTCATTCATATACCACATAGTCTGCTTGCCTAAAGCACGTAGCTCAATAATTGCTTTAGTAAATTCAAGAAATTGGGCGACCACAGCTGCATTCCAGCTGTGGAGCATTTTGTCCCTTCCCAAAGCATCCCTGTGCCCATCACCAGTCACTCTGCAGACCCCACTTCAACCTAAACCACCACCCATCACACTATTTCTAAAGATGTGCACAGTGTAGTCAGTCCATATACATAAGAATATACGGGTGTGTGTGTGTGTGTGTGTGTGTGTGTGTGTGTGTGTGTATCTGTGACTGGTTCTGTCATTTAACAAGTCTGTCTTTTCAAGGGCTGGAGAGACGGCTCAGCGGTTTAAGAGCACTGAACGTTCTTCCAGAGATCCTGAGTTCAATTCCCACCAACCACATGGTGGCTACAACCATCTGTAATGGGATCTGATGCCCTCTTCTGATGTCCCTGTCTGAGAACAGGGAAAGTGTATCAATACACAAGATAAAATAAATCTTAAAAAAAAAATAAGAAAAATTGCCTTTTCAAGATATCCCCATGCTAGTATTTTATCTAGCTTGTGTTTGTACTGTTTTTAGGAATTATATTCTCTACTGTTCTGTTTTCAGACTGACACCTAAGACCATCTATTTGATTTCCTCTCTTTATTTTGCCATGGAAGAAATAAATAAGAACCTTCACATTTTACCCAACATTTCTCTGCTAGTTAAGATTCACTGTAGCCTATTTAGGTCATGATGAGAAAACTAGTTTGGACTTGAAAAGTAAGGAACTTATTCCTAATTTATTACTGCACAAATCAGAGAAGTATTTAATTATACTTACAGCGCCTATATGGGCAGTATCTACAGCACTGGGACCAATCCTGTACATCTCTAGAATCCTGAGGTAAGTCAAGATGAATTAATTTTAAGGAAATACTAACTCACCTCAGTGAGACTTTCTAAGTGCCAAGGCAGGTAAAAGGCAGAGAAAGGACATATGTTTATTCTGGTCTATCAAGCACAAATACACAGATATGTTGTGGCAAACAAAACATTTTATCATAAATGGGCATGGGAGACAGCAGCAATGTGAATGTTATACTAGAAGACTTAGCTTCTGTGTTCTTGTTTAGAGAAGTAGAATATAATTGTAATAATGAGATGTAGAATAAATACTTTCTAACAAAACTGTCCTTTGCTCAAGCAACTCAATCTTAGGGGAATGTAGAGGGCTACAGTACATCATATTCACATTGTTGACTCTGTTCTATATCTTTCAGCTTTACTGTGGTCATTTTCATCTTCTTCTGACTGATAATGAACAATTTCCTCATCTCTATCAGATATCTCCAAGGACACATCTCTACCACTAGCCATGGTGTCCCTACTAGTTCACTTCAGATGGAACTGGATAGGAGTGATCGTTACAGATAATGACCATGCAATTCAATTCCTTTCTGAACTGAGAGAAGAAATGCAAAGAAACATTGTCTGTTTATCATTTGCGATTATTATCGAAAATATTCAGAAGACATTTTCTGACGAGTATCATAAGTATACTAAGCAAATCAAAATGTCATCAGCAAAAGTTGTGATAGTTTATGGAGACAAAGAATCTTATGTGCAGACTATCCTCATTTTGTGGAAATATGAACCCATTTGGAGAATCTGGGTTAGTGTGTCACAATTTGATTTGATCACAATTACAGGAGAGTTTTTGCTACAGTCCTCCCATGGGACTTTCATTTTTTCACACCAGCAACCTGAGATATCTGGTTTTAAAAATTTATCCAAACAGTACACCCTTCAAACTTCAGTAGTGAATTTTCCTTTTTGCCAAAAATATGGTGGACATATTTTAGATGTTCTTTACCACCATCTAATTGTAAGAAGCTGAAGAATTGTCCAACCAAACTGTATTTAAATGGTTATTCATGACACCACTTGGAATGGCCATGAGTGATACATGTTATAACTTATACAATGCAGTGTATGCTGTGGCCACTCACTCCATGAGATGCTTCTGCAACAAGTAGACACATGGTCTAAGAGTGCTTTGAAGGAACTGGAATTTGACTCTTGGAAGGTAATGAGTCTTACATTAAATCTCATATATATATATATATATATATTTTATATATATATATATATATATATATATATATGCTACACTTTGAATTATTTAATAGAACCCATGGTCTAAAGCCATGTAAATAATTTCTTCCAAAATGTATATAGTTCTGTACTCTATCATTGTATAGGTAGCAGGTCATGTTAGTGTCATAGATTGTGACACAGTCAACACAGGCATGCAAGTCAGCATTCATAATGTAATCATAAATTTTTTGTCCAGATATTTAAACCACATGTCTCATGTTTTAATTTTTCTTATAAAATTTTTAAATAGGGATAAGTGAATGACTTTTTTATGTTATTGAAATGTTGATTATCAATTTACTGAATAGATCCCAAATAGTATCAAGTGCTTTTGCACTAATTTCACAGTTACCAATTTCAATTCCATTGCTGTGATCAAATAACACAATTAGCCGAAAAAAAACTACAGAATGCATCATTATTCTCCAAACATAAAGTTCAGGTGTATACATTTTAGAGCATCAAATCCAGCAGGAAAATTGTATTTGTAAACAAAGAAGAACTTTACATCTACATGATTTATTTTCGTCTTTAGTACTGAATACTTCTTGTAGAGTTATATTTTTGTAAAGATAATAAAAATTGGGGACATTCTAAACTTAATATTTTCTGTGATATTATGTAAGCATAGTTGTAATTAATGTAACAAATGTGTTTTAGATGTTCTCTTTTCTGAAAAACTTACAATTTGTAAATCCTGTTGGAGACCTAGTCAACATGAACCAGAATTTAAAACAGGATACAGAGTATGACATTTTCTATATCATGGATTTTCCAGAAGCCTATGGACTTAAAATGAAAATAGGAAGTTTTTCAGATCATTTTCCAAGTGGTCAACAGATGTATATGTCTGAGGAAATGATAGAGTGGGCTACAGATATAGATCAGGTAATTTAGTCTTAACTTTAGTGCTTAACATGTATCATAATTGCCTAAAATATTCTTCTTTGCTTTGCATAGGATGTTTGATATTTCTTTATTTATTGATTCATTTTACACTGCTCTAGATATTCTTTTTCTTACTCTTACACTGTTTTATTGATGTTTCTTTTGTAATGTAGGTCTTAATTAAATATCTTTATTTTTCTTTTTTATTGGAATTTTATTTATTTTCATTTCAAATGTCATCCATTTCCTAGTTTCCTCTCTGCACACCCCTATCTTATTCCTCCTAGTTCTATGAAGGTGTTCCCCCATCAGCACCCCACTCCCACCTTACCACCATGGCATTCCACTACACTGGGACATCGAACCTTCACAGGAACCAATGGCCGATCCTCCCATTGATGCCTCATAAGGCCAGCCTCTGCTACATACACAGCTGTGACCTGGGTCCCTCCATGTGTACTCTTTGGGCAGTGGTTTACTCCCTGGGAGGTCTGTGGGGTCTACTTGATTGATATTATTGTTCTTCAATGGATGCTTCTTAATATATAAATCATCACACATTCATACATTTTATCTGTAAAAAAAAAAACGAAAATTTAATATGATACATGTGTACTAAATGATGTTTTTCCCCCAGTGGATTTCTATTGTGTGAATCACTGAATGTTTTTTCATTATGATATTGTCCTTAATTTTATAATGCATATTATTTTTCTCAGATTCTACCCTCAATATGTAGTATGCCTTGCAGACCAGGACTCAGAAAATTCTCTCAGGAAGGAAAGGCTGTCTGCTGTTTTGTTTGTAAACCTGCCCAGAAAATGAAATTTCCAACATGACAAGTAAGGTTATCTTTTATCAAAATGATCAGGTTGATATTTTCTCCATTATTTACACAGTTCTTAAAAGTCCTTTATAGAAAGGAAAAGATATATCATGTTATAAAGTAAAAAGTATCAGAAGTACTGTTATTTAAAATAATAACCTCTCTCTTGCTCTCTTTTGAACTATATTTCTGTCTCATTATTCTAGAACCCAGGAACACAATATTTTCTCTTGAATGTTTCTTTAGAATACTAAAGATTACTGATTTACCACATTTGTACATTTCAGTTGTATTAAAAATGTAAATGCTATCCATTTTCAATACTTTACTTTTTATTCACTTTACATTTTAAATCACAGCCACTATCCCTACTCTTCTCCCAGTCCTATCCTTACAAATATCCCCCCCTAATAAACCCTTCTTCCCATTAGGTAAGGGCAGCTGTCTCTGGGATACTGCTCCACCCTGGGTCATTGGTTCCTGCAGAATTAGCACTGAGGCCCGATGAGGCATCTCAAGTAGGGGAAATAAATCCAGTGGCAGGACGCAAAGATGGAGATAGTTGCTGCTCCACTTGTGACAGAATCCAGATTAAGACCAAGCTGTACATTTACTATTAAGGTGTAGGGAGCCTAGTTCCAGCTTTAGCATTCTCCCTGGTTGGTGGTCAAGTCTCTATGAGTTCCAAGCAACCCAGGTTATTTGACCCTGTAGGTTTCTTGTAGTGTCCTTGACACTTCTAGCTTGCCCTCTTCTCTTTGAAACTCTCTACAATATTCCCTAAACTCATTCTGATATTTTGGCTATAGGTCACTGCATCTATTTCCATCTGCTGCTTTATGAAGCCTCTCAGGAGGCAGTTATGCTACATTCCTGTCTTCAAGCATAACAAGAGTATTATTTATAGTTGAAGGGTTTGCTCCATAACAGAAGTTGGGAAAGACATGGTTTGCTCTTCGCACACTCTGTGCTCCATCTTAATCCCTGTACATAATTGTAAGCAAGACAAATATTGGTTGAAGCTTACTGAGTGGATTGATTTCCCCGTCCTTCCTTTGGAAGCTCTCCCTAGCTACAGCAGGTGGCCAATTAAATTTCTTTCTTTGTTTGTTTGGTTTTTTTTTGGGGGGAGGGGCAGGGTTCTTCTCTTTTATTTTACCCCAATCTGCTTTTATACCATTTTAATTACATACAAATATTAAAGGTCAGTTCTAGGTTGAGGAACTAGCAATACAATAGATGCAAATAGTCAGGAACAAGCAAGACAATAAACACAAATAGTCAAAGAACAAGCAAGACAATAATTAAGTTTCTACATCCCACTATGCTTAGAATCTCAGCTAGGGTCATCACATGTATTTCCTATATACTTACCCTTCTCAGGCCTCCAGCAAATCCCAGAGAAGCTGCTCAGCAATTTCTATTCTCACTCCCTGGCCTCTCTGATTCCTTCTCGCCACACTTGTCCACCATTCCTGTTCCCCCTTATACCTTCTCCTACATAGTTCTCTCCCTTAATTGACTTCTTAAGACTATTTAGTTGCATTTTCTCTGTAATATTTGTGCATCTTCCCTTGAGACCTCATTTACCCAGTTTTTTGGGGGTCTGTAGATTGTAACATGGTCATGCTGAACTTTTGGGCTAATGTTCACTTACAAGTGAGTATAAAGACCCATGATTTTTGGCTCTGGCCTATTCACTGAGGATGATATACTCGAATTCCATCTATTTGCTTGAAATTTTCAAGATGTGTTTTTTTTCTTTTTTCTTTTTCTTTACTTTTCTTTTTCCTCTTTTTGCTAGCAGAATAGTAGTCCATTTTATAGTGTACCATATTTTCTTTATTCATTCTTCATTGAGGGAAATCTAGTTGTTTCCAGTTTCTGGGTATTATGAATAAAGCTGATATGAACATAGTTGAACAAGTCTCTCTGTGGTAGAGTGGGATATCTTTAGGGTACATAACCAGGAGGGGTATAGCTGGGTCCTGAGGTAGAACTATTCCTAGTTTTCTGAGAAAACATCAAATTGATTTTGAAAGTGGTTGTACAAGTTTGCACTTCCACCAGCAATGGAGGAGTATTCCCTTGTGATAAGTCCTTGACAGCGTGTGCTACCATCTGAAATATTATCTAACTCATTCTAGCAGGTATAAGACAGTATCTCATGATTCTTCGATTTATATTTCACTGATAACTGTGGATATTAAAAATTTCTTTAAGTGCTAGTTGGTCACTAAAAATTCCTCTGTTGTGAATACTCTGTTTAGCCTGATAGAATACTTTAACCGGGTGATGTTGTTTGTTGTTGTCTAACTTCTTAAGTTATTTATATATTTGGATATTAACCTTATGGCTATCAGGTTGGTGAAGACCGTTTCCCAATCTGGAAGCTGCCATTTAGTCCTATTGATGGTGTTCTTTGTCCTATAGAAGATTTTCAGTTTTATGAAGTTCCATTTATGAATTGTTGATCTTGGAGCCAGAGGCTTTGGTATTATGTTCAGAAAGCTGTTGTCTGTACCAATGTTTTCAAGGCTATTATCTATTTTCTCTTTGATTACATTTAGTTTATCTGGTTTAATATTAAAGACTTTGATTCCATTGGAATTGAGTTTTGTGAAGAGTGATGAATATGGATCTATTTGTGTGCTTCTACATGCAAACATCCAGTAAGATCAGCACAATTTTTGAAGATGCTTCACATTTCCATTGTATGGTTGTGGGTTCTTTGTCTAAATAAGGTGTCTGTTTAGTTTATGAGTTTATGTCTCAGGCTTTGGTTCATTTCCACTGATCAACTCCTCTGTATCTATAGCAATACCATACAGTTTTTATTGCTATTTTGCTATAGCACTTCTTGAGATCAAGGATAATGATACCCCCAGAAGTTGTTTTATTGTACATGATTGATTTAGCTATCCTATATTTTCTTGCTTTTTTTTTTCATATGAAACTGAAAATTGCAATTTCAAGTTTTGTAAACAATTGTGTTTGAAATTAGATGGGAATTATATTGAATCTGTAGAATGATTTTGATAAAACTGCCATTTTTATTATGTTAATCCTATTGATCCATGAGTGTGGGACATCCTACCATATTCTGATATTTTTCACAATTTATTTCTTCAGAGACATGAAGTCCTTGTCATATAGGCTTATCATATATTTGTTAAGAGTTACACAGAGATATTTTTATTATTAGTGCACATGACATTTTTTTCCTTCATATCATTCTTAGCCCTGTTTTCATGTGTATAATTGAGGGCTACTGATTTATTTTGAGTTAAATTTGTATAAACACATTGTGGAAGGTGTTTATCAGCTATAGGAGTTCTCTGGTACAATTTTTAGGTTTACTTATGTATATTATAATATCACCTGAAAATAGCAGTATCTGACTCTCCTATTTCCAATTTTGACCCCTTGATGTCCTTCAGTTGTCTGATTGCTATAGCTCAAACTTCATGTACAATATTTAGAAGACAGGGAAAGAGTGGACAGCCTTGTTTGTTCCCTGATTTTAGTGGGATTGCATTATGTTTATCACTCTTTATTATGTTGTTAGCTATTGGCTTGCTATATATTGTGTTTCATGTGTTTAGTTATGTGCCTTCTATCACTGAGGTCTCAAGAATTTTAACATGCAGCAGTGTTAGAGTTTGTCAAAGTATTTCTGAATATCTAATCATATGATCATGTGGTTTATTATTACAATTTGTTCTTATGGTAGGACTCCATTAATGTATTTTCAAATATTAAACTATCCCTTCATCCAGGGATGAAGCCTACTTGGTCATGATTGATGATGTTTTTGATGTGTTCTTAGATTAAGTTTGTGAGCATTTTATTGAATATTTTCCATCAATATTCATATGAGAAATTGGTCTGAAATTTTCTTTCATTGTTGAGTCCTTGTGTGATTTAGATTTCAGGGTGACTATGACCTCATACAATGAGTTAGGCAATGTTTCTTCTATTTTTATTTTGTGAGATAGTTTGAGCAGTATTGGTATTAGCTCTTCTTTGAATGTCTTGGAGAATTCTGAAATATAATCATTTGTTCCTGGGCTTTCTTTTGTTATAACATTTTAATGATGGCTTTGATTTCCTTAGGGGTTATAGAAGTACTTAAACAGTTTCCCTAATCTTGATTTAAATTTAATAAGTGTTATCTGCTTATAAAATCATCCAATTAACTTACATGTTTCAATTATTTGGAATACAAGCTTCTGAAATAAGACCTAATGTTTCTTTTACTTTCCTCAGGGCGGTTGTTTTTTCTGTTTTCACTTATGATTTTGTTAATTTGGATACTGTCTCTCTGCCATTAATTATGTTGGCTAATGGTTTGTCTATCTTTTTTATTTTATCAAAGAACCAATTTTTAGTTTTGTTGATTCTTTGTATTATTCTCTTTCGTTCTAGGTGATTGATTTTAGCACTGATTATTTTCCTGCAATCTACTCCTTTGAGTGTGTTTGATTCTTTTTCTTTTAGACCCTCAGGTGTGCTATTAAGTTGATAATAAGAGATCAATCCAATTACTTTATGAAGGCACTTAATGATATGAACTTTCTTTTAGACCATAAATTTGGGTATTTTGTGCCTTCATTTTGATTAAGTTCATTTAAAAATATTTAACTACATTTTATGTTTATTCTTTGACACAGTGGTCATTGAGCAGAATGTTCTTCAGTTTCCATGAATTTATAGGCTTTCTGTTGTTTCTGTTGTTGTTGAAATCCAGTTTAAATCAAAGGTGATCTGGTAAGATGCAAGTGGTTATCTCAATCTTCTTGTACCAGTGAGGCTTGCTTTGTGATGTATATGATCAACTATGGAGAAGGTTCCATGAATTGCTGAGAAAGAAGTATATTCTTTTCTGCTTAAGTGAAGTTTTCTGTATCTTTTGGATCCATTTGACCCATAATAACTGTTAGTTCATTACTTCTCTGCTTAGTTTCTGTTGTGATGTTTTATTCATTGAGGAGGGTGAGGTATTAAAATATCTCACTATTAGAAGTTGTAATTTATTGTGTTATAAACATGGGTACCCTTTCATTGGGGCATAGATGTTCCAAATTGAGACATTAATTTTGGTGATTTTTTTTTCCTTTGATAAGTATGAAGTGTCCTTCTCCATCTCTTTTGATTACTCTCAGTTTAAAGATGATATTTATTAGATATTAGAATGGGTACTCCAGGGTGTTTCTTTTATTGGTTTGCTTGGATGAAACTTTGTCCAGCCCTTCATCCAGAGGTAGTATCTATCCTTATTGCTAAGTTGTGTTTCTTGTAAGGAGCTGAAGGATAGATCCTGTTAACAAATTCACTCTGTTTCTCTATGTTTTTGTATTGGCAGATTGAGTCTATTGATGTTCAAAAATACTAATGATCAATGATTGTTAATTCCTGTTATTTTTATTTTTGTTCTATGTGTTGTAAGAGAGAGTGGTTTGGAGAGAGAAAGAAAGGGAGAGAGATTTTTCTTCTTTTTGTTTTGTGTTAAATTATTAAGTTTGTGTGTCTTATTGTGTGTTGTTACTCCCCTTTTGTTGAAGATTTTGTTCTAGTATCCTCTGTAGGACTGGATTAATGAAACAATATTATTTACTTTGGTTTTGTTATGGAATATCTTGTTTCATATATTGTATTTAACAATTGCTGAACTTGTAGTCTGTGGAGACATCTGTGATCTCTTAGGGTCTAGAAGACATCTGTCCATATACCTCTGATTGTATAGTATCTGCTGAAAAACAGTTGTAATTCTGGTAGGTATAATTTTATATTATAGTTGCCATTTTCCCTTTCAACTTTTAGTATTCAATCTTTGTTATGTACATTTCATGTTTTGATTACTATGTGACAAGAGGAATTTCTTTTCTGGTCCAATGTATTCAGTGTTCTCTAAACTAAAACATAGATGCCTATGTTTACCGGCATCACTTTGTTTAAATTATGGAAATATTTTTCTATGTTTTTATTTAAGATATTGTTTGGGATTTTCAGGTTGCAATTTTCAACTTCTTCTAGTCATATCATTCTTAGGTTTGGGCTTTCCATACTGTCAGAAATTTTCTGGATGTTTTGTGTCAGGAACATTTTAGATGTTATGCATTCTCATTTTACCATTACCCTTAAGTTTTCTAACAATGACTGTATAAATGTTTAATGAGGTTAAACCATGTTTTAGAAGTATGCATTTTTGTTTTTTGCTGTAGTAGATCAGTAGTATCATTGGAAGGTTCCATTTTCAGTTGTATCCTATTTCACAGATGAGTTTGGAAATCAACATATAAAATTCTGAATTAAAGCTTTTATTCTAATGTTCGTAAAAAGTATGCATAGACTCCGCCTGGCCCTTCCTGCTGGGGCAGACTCATAGCTGGTCTGCTTCCAGGAAGACACCATATTCTGACCCATCCCAGAGGAACTACAGCACTCAGTGCAGTTGATAAGAACGCTCCCCCACAACCCTAATTTCCACAGCTGCAGCTGGGAGATCAGCAGTGCACTAGGGACTCATCATCCACCAAAACCCTGCCTTCCCAAATACCACTCCTCTTCTGCCCCCTCCAACTGGCCCTTCCTGCTGGGGCAGACTCATAGCTGGTCTGCTCCCAGGAAGACACCATATTCAGACTCATCCAGAGGATCTGCTGCACTCAGAGCAGTTGAGAATCCAATGCACCTAGAGCAGTTGATCCCTAGCTGGTCTGCTCTCATGAAGACACCATACACTGACCCATTGGCATGGATTCCTTCCGATCTGAGCCTGTGTACTGAGCAGACCTTGGGCACTACCTCTGCAACCAATATCACAATACTCAGAGGAAGCTGGACTCTCAGGGGCTCTAACACACCCAAGATAATAGAGGAAGCTGGATTTCCAGGAGCTCTAACACACCCAGGATCATTGAGGAAGATGGAATCCCAGGAGCTCTAACATGCACAGGAATCTTTACTAAAGCTCAAAGCAGTCATTGCAACTCACACAATAATACTGGGAGACTTCAACACCCCACTCTCAGCAATGGACAGATCATGGAAACAGTAAACAGAAACACAGTGAAACTAAGAAAAGTTATGAACCAAATTGATTTAACAGATATATATGTAGAACATTTCATCCAAAAACAAAAGAATATACCTTCTTCTCAGAACCCCATGGTACCTGCTCCAAAATTGACCATATAATTTGTCACAAAATAGACCTATATAGATACAAGAAGACTGAAATAATTTCATGTATCCTATCAGGTCACCATGGACAAAGGCCTTCAATAACAACAAAAACAACAGAAAGCCCACATACACATGAAGGAAGTTCTACTCAATGATGACTTGGTCAAGGAAGAAATAAAGAAAGAAATTAAAGACATTTTAGAATTTAAAGAAAATGAAGACACATCATACCAAAACATATGGGACAAAACGAAAGCAGTGCTAAGAGGAAAACTCAGAGCTCTAGGTGCCTACAAAAAGAAACTGGAGAGAGCATACACTAGCAACTTGACAGCACACCTGAAAGCTCTAGAACAAAAAGAAGCAAATAAACCCAAGAGGAGTAGACGGCAGGACATAATCAAACTCAGGGCTGAAATCAACCAAGGAGAAACAAAAAGAACTATACAAAAAATTAACAAAATCAGGAGATGGTTCTTTGGGAAAATCAACAAGATAGATAAAAACCCATAGGCATACTAACCAGAGGGCACAGAGACAGTATCCAAATTAATAAAATCAGAACTGAAAAGTGAGACATAATCAAAGAAACTGAGGAAAGTGAAAAGATCATCAGATCCTACTACAAAAGCCTATACTCAACAAAACTGGAAAATCTGAATGAAAAAGGACAATTTTGAAGAAAGATACCAGGTATCAAGTTAAATCAAGATCAGATAAACCACCTAAACAGTCCCATAACCCCTAAAGGAATAGCAGCACTCATTAAAACCTCCCACCAAAAAAAAAAAAAAAAAAAAAAAAAAAGGCCAGGATTGGATGGTTTTAGTGCAGAATTCTCTCAGACCTACCAAGAATACCTAATACCAATTTTCTTTAAACTACTCCACAAAATAGAAACAGAAGTAAGACTAACCAATTCATTCTATGAAGCCACAATTACACTCATACCTAAATCACATAAAGAACCAATAAAGAAAGAAAACTTCATACCAATCTCCCTTATGAACATTGATGCAAAAATACTCAATAAAATTCTCATAAACCAAATCCAAGAACACATTAAAATAATCATCCACCATGATCACGTAGGCTTTATCCCAGGAATGCAGGGATGGTTCAATATTTGAAAATCCATCAACAAACAAACTCAAAGAAAAACATCAAATGATCATCTCACTAGATGTTGAAAAAATATTTGACAAAATTCAAAGCACCTTCATGGTAAAAGTCTTGGAAAGAGCAGGAATTCAAGACCCATACCTAAACATAGTAAAAGCAGTATACAGCATACCAGTAGCCAACATGTAACTAAACAGAGAAACTTGAAGCAATCCCACTAAATCAGGGACTACACAAGGCTGCACACTCTCTCCCTACCTTTTCAATATAGTACTCAATTTTGTAGCCATAGCAATTAGACAAAAAAATGGCCAAAGGGATAAAAATTGGAAAAGAAGAAGTCAAAATATCAATATTTGCAGATGATATGATAATATACATAACTGACCCCAATACTTCCACCAGAGAACTCCTAAACTTGATAAACAACTTCAACAAAGTGGTTGGATATAAAATTAACTCAAACAAATCAGTAGCCTTCCTCTACTCAAAGGATAAACAGGCTGAGAAAGAAATTAGTGAAATGACACCCTTCACAATAGTCACAAATAATGTAAAATTCCTTGGTGTGAATCTAACTAAGCAAGTGAATGATCTGTATGACAAGAACTTCAAGTCTTTGAAAGAAGAAATCTAAGAAAATCAAAGGAGATGGAAAGATCACCCATGCTCGTGGATTGGCAGAATTAATATAGTAAAATTGACCACTTTGCTGAAAGCAATCTACAGATTCAATGCAATCCCCATGAAAATTCCAACTCAATTCTTCACAGAGTTAGAAAGAGCAATTCTGAAATTTATTTGGAATAATAAAAAAACCATGATAGTGAAAACTATACTCACAATAAAAGATCTTCTGGGTGAATCACCATCCCTGATCTCAAGGTGTACTACAGAGCAATAGTGATAAGAACTGCATAGTATTGGTCCTTTGAATGCTGAAAGCCCCAGTGTGGGGGAATTTGAGGATGGGTAGGGATAGTGGGTAGATGGGTGGGGGCACACTCTCATTGAAGTAGCAGGAGGGGGATGGGATAAGGGGTTTCTGGTGGGTGAAAATGGGGAAAGGAGATAACATCTGAAATATAAATAAATAAAATACCCATTTAAAAAAAATTGGATGCTAAGGTACTTTCTGCTGAGTCCCTACAACTAGGTATACCTATACCTTGGTTAAAAGGAAGGATCCACTTACTGACATATTGTATGATCCCAATCATGTATCTAATATGGGGAAGAGGGCATCTTTTTTTGTTTGTTTGTTTGTTTGGTTTGGTTTTGGTTTTGGGGTTTGTTTTGTTTTGTTTGTTTGTTTTGTTTGTTTTGTTTTGTCTGTTGCAGGATGCTGAAGGAGTATGGTGGCTTCCAGAGTGACTGGTGAGACATGCTGATGCTGGAACAAAGAATGATGCTGACCTGTGAGCTAGCCAAGTGCCCTGACTATGGTGACTGGGAAACTGTATTGGACATATGTTCCTGACCCACATTTGCTTCCCTATATCCAAGATGGGACATGCTTCCTTGCCTCAAGTTTTAGGCCTTGTGGGACAAAGAATCAAAAAGAGAAGCTATATTGACTCTTAAATTTTTCTTAAATGTGACCAGTTATTCACACTCAATCATGGACTGGTCTAGAAACCAATCCAATATTGGAAATAAGAGTCTTCGTGTGGAAGGCTTGACCTGGACACTTTCAGAGACAATTTTGGAAATTAGCTGCAGTTCTCTATGATGTTATGTTAGCAAGAGATAAAGTTGGGACAGAATCTGTTAAGGCTCTTTTAATAGTCAAGCTCAAATTACTTTTGTTTCTTCTACAGTATTTATTGTAAGTTGCATTGATTGTACACTTTTTAATTGTGTTAGGGTATTGAAATTTGCATGTTTGTTATGGGAGTCTATCAACCAGCCTCTGCCTTATTGCCATGAGTATTACAGAATCTTGGTTTTCTGAAAAAAGCTTGCAAGTACTGGAAAAGGTGAGTTAGGCTTTAAGCAGAAGCAAGAGGATAGGGGGCTTGATTGTTGCTGGTATAACAGCTTTAATTACATTAAATGCTAGCACCACTGCTTCTGCAATTGCTTTAACACAAGAAGTTAAGAGAGCCAGTGTTGATAATCATTTATCAAAAAAAATGTTACTAATGTATTGAGTATACAAGAGTATTTAGATAGGCATTTGGAACATTGGATTGATGCTCTTTATCCTATGCAATTTATTTGAAAGAAGTTCAGATTTTAAGAGTAAGGAGCCATCTTGAGTGTCATGCCAAATACCAATGGATTTGTGCTACTTCTAAAATTTACAATGATAATCATTATAATTAGGAAATAGTTTAAAGACACTTGCAATTATTTGGCATAATTCTAACACATCTCTAGATATTTTAACTTTGCATAGTGATATTATGAATTTAAAGAATGCTGCTCTGCTAAGCGTTGATGCTGAAGATAATGCTGATAAAATTATCCATGGCTTTAAGTCAGTATTTCCATTTTCGTCAAGCATCAAGAATAGCATACATAGCTTGATCATGCTAGCTCTGGATACCATGGGAATACTTTTATTCCTGCCCATCATGTGAAAGCTTGTCTTTAACATCAACATGTTGGCAGCCAACGTACATGACTTGAAACTGAAAATGGACCCCCAGACAGAGTTATTAATTAATAGTCTGGCAAGCCAAGAAGGGTAAGATTCTTCACAAAGCCTTACCAACCTAAGACAAGAAGTGTATTGCTTTTGATAATGCATATTCCACACTGGGTAAGGAAGGCATTCTTGTCAGAACGACCTAAGACAGGCTCAGTCTTGCTTATGAAAGAAAAAAAAGGAGATATGTGGAGCTCTTGGGGCTGCTTGGAAGGAATCTGACATTGGCCAAGGACAAGGAAATGGGCTTCAGGCAGGAAGCTGACATTAGGCTAGAACAGGGGAAGTAATTTCAGGCAGGAATCTAAATCTTAGGCTAGAACAAGGAAATAGGCTTCAGGCATGAAAATGACTTTGGGTTAGGACAGGGACGTAGGCTCAGATATTTTGGTCTTCCTAATGAGCCCTTAGAAATAGTGGTCATGTTAGTGACCACTAAACTTTGTTTATTGCCTTGCTTATTCATTGACTATTCTTGCTTGTTCCTTGACTATTTGCATCTATTGTATTGCTATTTCCTCAACCTAGAACTGACCTTTATACTTACATGTAATTAAAATGTTACAAAAGCAAAAAGGAGGAGGAGTGATGTAATAGGGGTTTATGGGGTTGGAAATTGGGAAGGGGATAACATCTGAAATGTAAATAAAAAAATATTTATAAATACGTATGCATAGAGACATTTTTAATTAAAAATGTGGTGGTATCTACATTGGGGTTAAGAAAAACTTTGTAGATTATGTTTATAGTAGAGTATTAGAAAACAGCAGTATCGAACTACTCAATAGGAGTAAAAGTATCAGGTTGAATTTTTACCTAAAACCAACTTGGACATAGGCTTTGTTGTAGTTGAAAGCATTTAAATGACTTGTTCTATTTCAATAGAAGACATGGGTCTATGAAAATTGCTTCTCTGGTCATGATTTCACTTTGGTAAATATTATATATCAGAAAAATAATCATTTTTATTTGATTTTGTGGAGTGCTAGTTTTTAAAGTATGTCCTCTTCAGTGTCTGTTATTTCCTCTTTTCATTATTTATTTATTTATCTATTCATTTATTTTTTGAATGTTTTCTTTTATTTGGTTGGATAATGGTTAGCCTATCTTGTTGAATTTATTCAACAACTATGTTTTTGTCTAGATGAACTGTCCACTGTTTTGAGAAGGTAGTTGAAGCTTCCTACATTTGGTATGTGATAGTTAATGTGTGATTTAAAAAGTATTAATGTTTATTTTACAAATGAGGCTGCTTTTATGTATGGAACAAAGATGAACATAAAGGAAATATCATCTTGAATATTTTCCTGTTGATAAATAGGCATTTTCTTTCCCATCTCTGTTGATTAATATTTTTTTGTAGTCTATTTTGTTAGATATTAAAATGACTATACCAACTTGCATTTCAGGTTTATTGCTTGAATATCTTTTTTCAAACCTTTAACTGGAGGTAATCTGTATTCTTGATGTTGAAGTGTACTTCTTCTATGGAGTAAAAGGATGAGTCACAATTTTTGACCATTTTATTTGTCATTGTCTTTTCATTAGGGAATTGTGACAAATGATATTGAGAGATATCAACTACCAATGATTGTTAATTGCTACTATTTTGTTGTTGATGATGATGATGGTGGAAGAGATGTTTTTGTTTTTTCATGTGTGTGTGTGAGAGAGAGCATGCTTCTTTTTGCCTTATTGATAAGAAATTATATATTTCCTAAGTTTTCCTGGGTAGTTATGCAACTATGTTGTGATTTTTTTTTTTTGTTCTAGCAACTTATATATTGCTGGAATGGTAGTTACATATTGTTTAAATTTCAATTTTAGATGGAATATCTGATTTTCGCTATCTATTATGATTCAATATTTTACTCGGTATTGTAATCTGGCTGTCATCTGTGGTCTTTTAGAGCCTTTGGCACATCTGTCCAAGCACTTCTGAATTTTAGAGTCTTCATTGAGAATTCAGGTGTTATTTTAATAGTTCTTTATATGTTATTTTGTTATTGACTCTTATTTTTCAGGAAGTTAATTTTTTTCATTTTTATTGGTTATTTTATTTAACATTTCAAATGTTATTCCCCTTCCCAATTTCCTCACCACAAACCACCTTTCCCGTCCCTCTATTCCTGCCTCTATGAAGGTGCTCTCTCACCCACTCCTGCTCTGCACCCTAGCATTCCCCAACCCTGGGTCATTGAGCATACATAGGGCCAAGGGGCACTCCTTCAGGTGATGCCCAATAAGCAATCCTATACTACATACCAGCTAGTATCATGGGTCCCCCCATGTGTACTTTTTGGTTTGTGGTTAAGTCCCTGTGAGCTTCAGGATGCTCTGGTTTTTTGATATTATTGTTCTTCCTCTGAGGTTTTAAACCATCACCTCCTTCAGTCCTTGCCCTAAATTCTCAGTCCGATGTTTGGATGTGTACATCCACATATGTATTGGTCACATTCTGAAAGATCGTTTCAGGGAACAGCTATACCAGGCTCCTGTCACCAAGCACTTCTTGGCATTAGCAACAATGTCTGTGTTTGGTGTCTGCAGAAGGGCTGGATACCTAGGTGGGGCAGTGTCTGGATGACCTTTACATCAGACTCTGCTCCAATCTTTGTCCCTATACTTCCTTTTGACAGGAATAATTCTGGATTAATATTTTTGAAGTGGGTGTGTGGTCCAATTCCTCAACTCTGGACAGTGCCTATCTACTGGATATGGTCTCTACAGGTTCTATCTTCACTTTGTTGGGTATTTCAGATAGTGTCCTCCCTGTTGAGTTGTGGGAATCTCTCGAGTCCCTGGGACTTTCTAATGGCTACCCCCAGTTCCTCTTCCCCCACTGCTACTTTCCTTCTTTCAAATACCTGAACTCTGTACTTCTCTCCCATATAATCCCTTACCTGAACCACCCCTTTTCCCTTCTCCCTCCTCTCGCCTCCAGAATGCCCCTCTTCCTCTACTTCCCAATATTATTTTCTTCCCTCTTCTGAGTATGACTGTAGTATCCACACTTTGGTGTGGTCTTTTTTCTGCTTTTGTTTCATATGGTCTGTGAGTTGTATAGAGGGAATTCTGAGCTACTTTTTGGGTTATATCCACTTATAAGAGAGTATATGTCATGAGTATTTTTTGTGACTGGGTTACCTTACTCAGAGTGATATTTTCAAGTTCCAATCATTGGCCTATGAATTTTTTGGAGTCGCTGTTTTTATTAGCTAAGTAGTACTCCATTGTGTAATGTGTCACATTTTCTGTATCCATTCCTCTGGTGAGTTTACATCTGGGTTGTTTCCAGTTTCTGGCTATTATAAATAAGGCTACTATGAACATAGTGGAACATGTGTCCTTGCTATATGTTGGAGCATCATTTCTGGGTATGCCCAGTAGTAGTATAGCTGGGTCCTCAGATAAAACTATTTCCAATTTTCTGAGGAACCACCAGACTGATTTCCAGAGTAGTTATACCAGCTTTAAATGCCAACAACAATGGAGTGTTCCTCTTTCTTCACATCCTCTCCAGCATCTGTTGTCACCTGAGTTTTTGATCTTAGTCATTCTGACTGGTGTGAGGTGGAATCTCAGGGTCATTTTGATTTGTATTTCCCTCAATTAAGAATATTGAACATTTCTTTAGGTGCTTCTCAGTCATTCAAGATGCCTTAGTTGAGAATTCTCTGTTTAGCTCTGTACCCTCTATTAGCTCTGTACCGTTATTAGGGTGATTTAGTTCTTTGGAGTCTAACTTCTTGAGTTCCTTGTATATTTTGGATGTACGCCCTCCATTAGATGTAGGGTGGGTAAAGATCTTTTCCTTATCTATGTGTGGCCATTTTGTCCTATTGACATTGTCCTTCACCTTACAGAAGCTTTTCAATTTCATGAGGTCCCATTATCAATTCTTGATCTTAGAGCATAAGCCATTGATGTTTTCTTCAGGAAAGTTTTACCTGTGTTTTGAAGATCTTTCTCACTTCCTCTTTTGTCAGATTCATTGGTTTGCTGTGGAGGACCTTGATCTACTTGGAATTTAGCTTTGTAAAAGGAGATAAGAATTGGTCAATGTGCATTCTTATATATGCTGAGAACCTGTTGAACCAACAGCATTTGTTGAAAATTCTGTTGTTTCCCCACCACCACCACTGGATGGTTTTAGCTCCCTTGTCAAAGATCAAGTGACCATAGGTGTGTGGGTTCATTTCTGAGTCTTGAATTCTATTCTATTGATCTACCTTCCTATACTAAACTATCCAGTTCTTATCACTATTGCTCTGCAATACAGCTTGAGGTCAGGGATGGTGATTGTCCCAGAAGTTTTCTTATTGTGGAAAATTGTTTTTGCTATCCTGGTTTTGTTGTTGTTGTTGTTGTTTCAAATGCATTTGAGAATTTCTATGAAGAATTGAGTTGGAATTTTGATGAGGATTACAAGAAATCTGTATATTGCTTTTGGTAAGATAGCCATTTTTACTATATTAATCATGCCAATCCATGAACATGGGAGATCTTTCCATCTTCTTAGGTCTTCTTCAATCTCTTTCTTCAGAGACTTCAAGTTCTTGATGTACAAACTTTCACTTGCTTGGTTACAGTCACACCAAGATATTTTATATTATTTGTAACTATTGTGAAAGGTATGGTTTCCCTAATTTCTTACTCAGACTGGTCATCATTTGTGTATATAAAAAGGTTACTGATTTGTTTGAGTTGATTTTGTATGCAGTCACTTTGCTAAAATTGTTTATCAGCTGTAGGAGTTCTCTCATGGATCTTTTTTGGACACTTATGTATACTATCATATCATCCACAAATACTGATATCTTGAATCCCTTCTTTCCAATTTGTATCCCTTTGACTTCTTGTTGTTGTCTATTTGCTCTGGTTAGAACTTCAAGTACTATATTGAATAGATAGGTGGAGAGTTGATAGCCTTGTCTTGTCCCTGATTTTTATGGGATTTCTTTGAGTTTCGCTCTATTTAGTTTGATGTTGGCTATTGGTTTGTTGTATATTGTTTTTATTATATTTAGATATAGACCTTGAATTCCTGATCTCTTCAATACTTTTAGCAAAATGGGCTGTTGTGTTTTGTCAAGGGCTTTTTCAGCATCTAATTTGATGAACATGTGGGTTTTTTTATTATAGTTTGTTTATATAGTATATTTTGTTGATGGATTTTCATATATTGAATCATCCCTGCATTCATGGGATGAAGCCTACTTGATCCTTTCAGTAAATGATCATTGT
Source organism: Mastomys natalensis (assembly GCA_021653895.1). NCBI lineage: Eukaryota > Metazoa > Chordata > Mammalia > Rodentia > Muridae > Mastomys > Mastomys natalensis. The sequence goes on along the minus strand of JAJTUV010001589.1, from coordinate 268,893 downwards.
GATGTATTCTTGAATTCAGTATGCAAGAATTTTATTGAGCATTTTCTGCATCAATATACACAAGAAAAAATTTTGTTCTAAAGTTCTTTCTTGTTGGATCTTTGTGTGGTTTAGGTATCAGTATAACTGTGGCTTCATATAATATATTGGGTAGTTTTCATCCTGTTTCTTTTTTATAAAAGAATTTGAGAAGTAATGATATTAGATCTTCTTTGAAGGTCTGATAGAATTCTTCACTAAAACCATCTGATCCTTGAGATTTTTGGTTGGAAGATATTTTACTTTGTCATTTATTTATTTATTTATTTATTTAACACCAGTCCAGGTTTTATCCACTTCCCACCACATTCAACCTCCATCTGTTCCACATCCCATAAGACGTTTAATGACTGCTTCTATTTCCTTAAGGTTTATGAAACTATTTAATGGTTTATCTGATCCTGATTTAACTTTGGTACCTGGTATCAACTAGAAAATCATCCATTTAATCTAGATTTTCCAGGTTTGTTTTTTGGGGATTTTGTTGTTGTTGTTGTGTTTTTTTGTTGTTATTGTTGTTGTTTTTGAGTATAGGCTTTTGTAGTAGGATCTGGTAATTTAACTTCTTCAGTTTCTGTTGGTATGTTTCCATTTTTATTTCTTATATTTTTAATTTGGGTGTGGACTCTGTGCCCCTATATTAGTCTGACTAGGGGTTTATCTATCTTGTTGATTTTCTCAAAGAACCAGCTTCTGGTTTGTTGATTCTTTGTATAGATCTTTTTATTTCTACTTGTTTGTTCAACACTGAGTTTGACAATTTTCCTGCCACCTACTCCTCTTGGGTGTATTTAATTCTTTTTGTTCCAGCACTTTCATATGAGCTGTTAAAGCAGCTAGTGTATACTCTCTCCAAATTCTTTATGAAAGCACTTAGAGCTATGAGTTTGCCTCTTAGCACTGCTTTCATTGTATCCCATATGTTTGAGTATGTTATATCTTCATTTTCATTAAATTCTAAAAAGTCTTTAATTTCTTTATTTCTTTCCTGAGCAACTTATCATTGAGTAGATAGATGTTCAACTTCCATTCAGGTATGGGCTTCCAGTTGTTTTTGTGGTGAAGAGCAGCCTTAGCCTGTGGTGATCTGATAAGATGTATGAGATTATTTCAGTCTTCTTATATTGATTGAGGACTGTTTCGTTTCTAATTATATGGTCAGGAAGAAGGTACCATGAGGTGTTAAGAAGAAGGTATTTTTTTGTTGTTGTTGTTTAAGGATGAAATTTTCTGTACATATCCGTAAAGTCCATTTGGTTCATAACTTCTGCTAGTTTCACTGTGCCTCTGTTTAGTTTCTGTTTCCATGATCTATCCTTTGGTGAGAGTGAGTTGTTAAAATCTCCTACTAGTACTCTATGAGGTTCAATGTATGCTTCAAGCTTCATCAATGTTTCTTTTACAAATGTGGGTGCTCTTTCATTTGGGGCACAGATGTTCAAAGCTGAGTTTCTCTTGGTGTGTTTTTCCTTTGTGTATGTAGTGGTTGTCCCCATTTTGTTGATAATTTTTGGTTGAAAGTCTATTTTATTGGGTACTAGAGTGTTATTCCAGCTTGTTTCTTGGGACCATTTGCCTGGAAATTTTTTCCAGCCTTTTATTCTGAGGTATATCTTTGTCACTGGAGTATATTCTATATGCAGCAAAATTCTGGGTTCTGTTTACATATCCCCCCTGTTAGTCTATATCTTTTTATTGGAGAATTTTGAGTCCATTGATGTTGAAAGATATTAAGGACCAATGATTGTTGCTTCATGTTATATTTGTTGTTAGAGGTAGAAGTATGCTTGTATGGTTCTCTTCTTTAGGGACTGTTGTGAAATTAGTTTCTTCCTTTTCCTTGGGTGTATTTTCTCTACATTTGTTGGTCTTTTCCTTCTGTTATTCTTGGAGTGCTGGATTGGTGGAAAGATATTGTTTAAATTTGGTTTTGTCATGGAATACCTTGGTTTCTCTGTCTGGGGTAATTGAGAGTTTTGTTGGATATATTACCCTAAGAGGGCATTTTTGTTTTCTTATGCTCTGTGTGACATTTCCCCAAGATCTTCTAGTTTTAGGGTCTCTGTTGAGAACTCTGGTGTACTTCTAATGAATACCTTTATTTGTTACTGAATGTTTTTTCCTTACTACTTTCAATATTCCTTCTTTGTTCTGTGCATTTGGTGTTTCAATTATTATGTCATGGGTGGGATTTCTTTTCTGGTCCCATCTGCTTGGTGTTCAGTAGGATTCTTGTGTATTTATGGGAATTTTTCTTCTATAATTTTGTTGAAGATTTTTGCTGGCCCTTTGTGTTGGGAATGTTCATTCTCTTCTATACCTATTACTCTCAGGTTCGGTCTTTGTATTGTGTCCCACATTTCTTGAATGTCTTGAGTAGGAGCTTTTGCTTTTTGCAGTTTCTTTGACTGTTGTGTCAATTTTTCCTATGGTATCTCCTATGCCTGATGTTCTCTCTTCTGTCTCTTTGCATTCTATTTGTCATGCTTACATCTATGACTCCTAATCACTTCCCTAGGTTGTCTATCTCCAGGGTTATCTCCCCTTTTGATTTTTTTTCTTTGTTTCTATTTTCATTTTTAGATCCTGGACAGTTTTGTTCAAGTCCTTCACCTGTTTGGTTGTGTTTCCCTGTATCTCTTTAAGGGATTTATGTGTTTACTTTTAAGGGCTTCTAACTGTTTTCCTGTGTTCCCCTATATTTCTTTAAGGGAGTTGTTTATGTTCTTCTTAAAGTTCTCTATAATCATGATGAGATGTAGTTTTAAATCAGAATCTTGCTTTTCCAATTTGGTAGGGTATCCAGGGCTTGCTGTGTTAGGAGAATTGGGTTCTGATGATGTCCAGTAGCCTTGATTTCTGTTGCTTATGTTCTTTGGCTTGTCTCTTGCCATTTGTTATCTCAGGTGTTTGCTGATTTTGCTGTCTCTGACTGTATCTTGTCCCTCCTGTGAATCTGTGAGCCTGTGATCTTGATTGTGTCAGCACTCCTGGGAGACCTGCTCTCTCTGGGCAGTATTTGGGTACAGAGACAAGTAGCTCAGGGTCAGCTCTCGGTGCAGATGGAAACTGGAAGGATCCTCTACCAGGCTGCTTCTAAGTTCAGTGTCCTGTGGGTTGTGGGTGGGTCCCACTTGGTCTCATCTGTGATCTTAGGTATGTCAGCACTTCTGGGAGACCAGCTCTCTCTTTGCAGGATCTGGAATATGGATAGCTTGGCACAAGTTTACCTCCAGGGCACAGATTGTTATTTGTTCTTTTCCCTTACAGGTTTTAATTTTTTCATTCCATCTACTTAGTTAATTGTTTATTATGTGGCAATGATACATTCTTTTCTGGTCAGATATATTGTGCTGCATGCTTCCTGTGGCTTTTTATGTACCTTTATGTTAGAAATAGTCTATTCCCTGATTTTGCTAAAAATATTTTCTTGACTTTTGAGCTAGTATGTTCCTTCCTTTACATCTAATATTCTTAATCTAGATATTTCATCATGGCCTATATGTTCTGAATATTTTGTCTTATGGAATGTTATATTTAATATTTTCTTTGACCTCCGAATCATTTCTCCTAGTGATTTCAATGTCTGAGTTTCTTTCTTCCATCTTTTGTATTTTATTGGCAAAGTTTGTCCTGTTTGTATTCCTCAATTTTCCTATAATTTTCTCTAGTGGTGTCTCTCCCTTTCATACAATAAGGATTATACTTATCTGCATGTGTAAGAACAATATTTGGAGCATAGTAAGTGATTACAAGGTTTTAGTAAGATATTAACCATAGGTTGTTTTTGAAGACATGGAGTGGATGTAATTTATTTGTCCAACAATCAACTTCAGACCACATGTAGAATAAAACAATTGCTGATTGATTGATAAAGAGTAAGATATATGGATACAGTCCAATATAAGTATGCATAATATAGGCATAATTTACTGAAAATTTTGTTTCCATGAATGATAAATCTAAGGTATGTGACTGTGGAAACATGAGTATTATGTAATGGTATGATTTTTTGAAATATACTATAAACATCTTGAATTTATAAGATAACTATAAATAAAAGCTTGCATAAAAATGATAAACATTGGAATTTGAATCAAATGCTATCCAGCTTCCATATTTAAATTTCCATATACCACAATATGCAAGTCTAATTTGGACTATGATTTTCCAATGCTTAATTCAGTGTATCTGTAAATGACAATAAATAAATATATCTAATAATACTTCCCTTCCTATACTAGACATGGATCAGTGTGTGAAGTGTTCAGAGGATCAATATGCCAATGCAGATCAAACTCTCTGCCTCCAAAAAGTTGTGACTGTTTTAGGTTATGGAGACCCTTTGGGAATGGCTCTGGCTGGTTTTGCTCTATGCTTCTCTGTCCTTACATCTATTGTACTCTGTGTCTTCCTGAAACACCGAGACACTCCCATAGTCAAAGCCAATAACCAAACTCTAAGCTATATCCTACTCATCTCCCTCATGTTTTGTTTTATCTGTTCCTTGCTCTATATTGGTCATCCCAGTATTGCTAGCTGCATCCTGCAGCAGATCCACATTTTCATTGTGTTCACTGTGGCTGCCTCTACTGTCTTGGCCAAACAATTACTGTAGTACTAGCATTCAAGATCACTGTTCCAGGAAGAAGAATGAGGTGTCTGCTTGTATCAGGGGCACCTAAATACATCATTCCCATATGCACCATGATTCAACTGATTCTCTGTGGAATCTGGCTGGGAACTTCTCCTCCATTTGTTGATGTTGATGTACACATGGTACATGGCCACATCATCATTGTTTGCAACAAAGATTCAGTGATTGCCTTCTACTGTGTCCTTGGATACATGGGTTCTCTTGCTCTAGCAAGTTTCACTGTAGCTTTCCTGGCCAGGAATCTGCCTGATACATTCAATGAAGCCAAGCTCTTGACATTCAGCATGCTGGTATTCTGCACTGTCTGGATCACTTTCATTCCTGTCTACCACAGCACCAAAGGCAAGGCTATGGTTGCTGTGGAGGTTTTCTGTATCTTGGCCTCAAGTGCAGGGATGCTTCTGTGCATTTTTGCCCCAAAGTGCTATATTATTTTATTAAAACCAAAGACAAATTTTTTTCACAAGCTCAGGAAACCACATGCTAAAGCTGAAAATATAAGTTAAATTTAATCATTTATATAGGATACTAAACATAGCTACGTTTTCACAAAGTTGTTTTCAACTCATCAAATATTATGTTGAAATATGAAGTTTCTACCGTGTAAACAATGTAGAAGATAAGCTACATAATAAAGTTCTAGCACATGACTTGGACCTCAAATACTTTATACTCTAATATTTGGTTTTTGTTTTTTTATTGTGAAATTTTCAGGTATCTGAAAATTGGCACTAACTTTCAAATTATTTCATGTAATATCCATATACCTGTTAATTTTGTGTTATTCTTACTTTCTAGGAAGAAAATATTGCCATGTAGATAGTACATACATATAACAATTAAGAAGGAAACCCTTTATATTTTTCTAGTACTGCAAAGAAACTTATAAAGAATAATTAAATAATTTCTGTGTAATATGATATTCCAGAACTTGGGGTAATAAAAATTATGATGGTATCACTGCTTTCTTTTTAATTTGAATACTGTTCAACATGAAGATACTTCATGATTTGATTTATATTTTAATTCTGTTGAAAGTCTCATGAATGAGGATATAAACAGGACCCATAAAATCTGTTGTTATTTTGCTAAGTGTCATTCCTTCAAATACATAACTTTGTATTTATGTTTATATTTTAGGACATAGTCTTCTTTCAAAATTAGTCATACAAGATTATTTATATAATACACAGAAATCATGTGAGAAATACATAATGGTTTAAAGTACAGAGAATAACAGACAAGGTTCTCCACCTTAAGTAGAACAACTGAGGTAACCTTCACCATCAAGGCTTGGAAAAATACCTTGGCATAAGAGGCAGAGAAATTAAGGGTCAATCACTTAGAAGTGTTGTGAAATTATATCTTTATAATAGGATGCTGTTCTTGAAATTCTAATTACTAAACAAAATCTCCAAAATAAAAGAGTGAATACCTGGACAAGGACAGGAGGACCGAGCCATTACAAGGTCCCTTTCAATTATTGGAGGTCAGGCCTCTATCCCGCCTTCATAAGAATAGAATCGCCAAGGCCCTTCTATACTTAGAGAAGGGAGGAGATGTCAGGAGCAGCCCTGCATATACACTAAAGGCCTAAAATCAGCCATAGGCCTAAAGTCAGCAATAGGCTGACATACATGCATGCTAACACAAAGTCTTGGGTCTTTGTGGAAAAACACTGAAAACAGAAGGCTATAAGCTATTGTAAACAGGCAGCTTCTGTGGAAATTTACCAGACCTAGTAGTCATAGGTCTTATAAATAGGCAGCCTCAGTGGATAGTACCAACTTAGATAAGGACAAGTGAATCATAGGCAGAGCCATAGTGACCTGTCCCCTGAACCTACACCCAGCTGATACCCTGTTCTGAAAGGTATCTGTACTCCCCCTGAACACCTATGCTCTGGTACCATTCCCTTCCCCACATTCTGCCTTTTTTGTGTTTATAACCTCTGTGTAAATAAGCAAATTATGATGTGATTTAAATAAATTAAAAAAGAGGAAGAAAAAATAAAAATAAAAAGCGAAATTCAGATATAAAGTCAACAAAAAAAATCTGCTATTCTACAAACATTTTAAGAAGCCATGATCTTTAAGAAACACTTGATAACTGCATCTTTTCATAAGTCATAAGAGTTTACTATTGGTTTTAAAAAACTACAGATATTTTAAGAAAAAACATGCCTACATTTCCTATTACTAAATAATCAGTTTCATTATAGCATTTTTGTGCACTAGGACAATTTTATAATCTGGTTTATTAAATTAGCTTAATTTTATCTTAATCAAATCCATATGGATCTTTCATGGTGCAATTACCTCATGCCATTGTGCTAAATCACAGCCAAATTAAAATACTATTCTTTTTGAACAAAAAGCAAAAGAGTCAATGAATTTATGGGGAAAGTGATGCCACAGGGTCCTCTAAATATACAGAGAAACGTGAAAATGAAATATATGGACTAACATGATTTATAATGTACATTTAGTAATTGATCCACAGCCAGATCCCCAGTGACTAGCCTACCACAGTGGGAACATTCTCAGCCAACGCTTTATGCCACCTAAAAATTTACTTGTCGAAAACCCTGTTTGTATCTGTGATCCTGTGATCCTGAGTTCCTGTTCCTGTGCAGAACTCCTGGGACTCAGGCTGCCTCTGGGATCCTGAAATCCTGCTCCTCTGAGTGGAGTGGCTCCTCTAGAATGGCTCAGGATATGGTGTCTTCAAGGGAGCAGACCAGCTAGGTGTCTGCCCCAGCTCAAAGGACCAAGCAAGGAGGAAAGATATTATTTAAATTTGGTTTTCTCTTGGAAACTTTGGTTTCTCCGTCTACGGTAATTGTGTGTTTTGCTGGGTATAGTAGCCTAGGCTGGCATTTTTGCTCTCCTGGGGTCTGTATGACATCTCCCTGGCTCTTCTGGCTTTTATAGTCTCTGGTGAGAAGTCTGATGTAATTCTGATAGATCTGCCTTTATATGATATTTGACCTTTTTCCCTTACTGCTTTCAATATTCTTTCTTTGTTCTGTGTATTTGGAGTTTTAATTATTATATGGTGAGAGGAATTTCTTTTCTTGTCCCATCTGTTTGGTGTTCTTTAGGCTTCTTGTATGTTTATGGGTATTTCTTTCTTTAGATTAGGAAAGTTTTCTTCTATAATTTTGTTGAAGATGTTTGCTGGCCCTTTGAGTTGGGAATATTCACCCTCTTCTATACCTATTATTCTCAGGTTTGGTCTCTTCATTGTGTCCTGGATTTCTTGAATGTTTTGAGATAGGAGCTTTTTGCTTTTGGCACTTTCCTTGACTGTTGTGTCTATGTCTTCTGTTGTATCTTCTGCCAATGAGATTCTCCTTCTATCTCTTGTATTCTGTTAGTGATGCTTGCTTCTTGCCATCTAGTTATCTCTAGTGTTATCTAGACTCCCTGTCTCTGATTTGAGCCTGTCCTTCCAGTGATCCTGTGATCCCGGGGAGTCAAGCTGGGAGGGGGTGTGCATCAAGCTGCCACTGTGTGTGTGTACTGTGTTGAATCAGGTCTCTGCTTCTGTCAGGCACAGTTGGGAGCCGTAAGGTGCTATGGAATCTGGCCTTGTGGGAATCTGGTTCTCAGGGTCCTAAGGGTCCTGGTACACAGGCCTTTGGGCGTGGTTTAAGATCTCACCTGTGAAACTGGATGTGTTTGAATACCTAGTGGGGTCGAGCTGCATCTAGTGTATGTGCTGTGAAGGATCTGGTCCAGCCCTGGCCTCTGCTCAACTTCTTACTTTTCAGTTGGTAACCCACTGATATCTTTTTGTTGTCTAATTGCTCTATCTAGAACTTTGAGTACTTTATTGAGTAGATACAAAGAAAGTGGACAGCTTTGTCTTGTCCCTGATTTTAGTAGGATTGCTACTCGTTTCTCTCCATTTAATTTGATGTTAGATGTTGGTTTGCTATATATTAATTTTATTATGCCTTGAATTCCTGATCTCTCCAAACTTTTAACAATAAAGGGTATTGGATTTAGTCAAAGGATTTTCAGCATCTAACCAGATGTGCATGTGATTTTTTTTTTCTTGAGATTTTTTTATATAGTGTATTAAGTTGGTGGATTGCCTTATGTTGAATAATCCCTGCTTCCTGAGACTAAGCCTACTTGAAAATTGTGAGTGATGGCTTTTATGTGTTCTTGGATTTGGTTTGCAAGAATTTCATTGAGTATTTTTGCATCAATATTCATAAGCAAAATTGGCCTGAAATTCTCTTTTTTGTTGTTGTTGTTGTTGTTATGTCTTTGTATGGTTTAGATATTAGAGTAATTGTGGCTTTGTGAAATGAATTATGTAGTGTTCCTTCTGTTTCTATTTTATGAAATATTTTGAGCAATATTGGTATTAGGTCTTCACTGAAGGTCTGGTAGAATTCTGCAACTAAATCCATCTGGCCCTGGGTCTTGTTTGGTTGAGAGTTTTTTTAATTACTTCTATTTTCTTAGGGGAATTGGGCCTGTTTAGATAGTTTACCTGTTCTTGATTTAACTTTGGTATCTGGTACCTGTTTAGAAAACCATAGATTTCATCTAGATTTTCCATTTTTCTTGAGTATAGACTTTTGTAGTAGCATCTGATAATTTTTTTTTAATTTCCTGTTTCTGATGTTATGTCTCCCTTTTCATTTTTGATTTTGTTAATTTGGATACTGCCTCTGGGTCCTTTAGTTAGTTTGGCTAAGGGTTTATCTATCTTTTTGATTCTCTCAAAAAAACAGCTTTTCATTTTCTTGATTCTTTATATTGTGCTCTTTGTTTCTATTTGGTTGATTTCTGCCCTGAGTTTGACTATTTCCTATGTCTACTCCTCTTGGGTGTAGTGTTTGCTTCTTTTTGTTCTAAAGCTCTCAGGTGTGCTGTTAAGTTGCTAGTGTAAGATCTCTCCAATTTCTTTACCAGGACAGTTAGTGCTATGAATTTTCCTCTTAGCAAAGCTTTCATTGTGTCCTATAAATTTGGATATGTTGTGTCAACATTTTCATTGAATTCCAAAAGTCTAATTCCTTTCTTTCTTTTTTTTTTCCTACCTTGTTTTTTTATATGTTTTGGATATTTTACTTATTTACATTTTAGATGTCACTCCTTTTCCCCATCCCCCCCAAGCTCCCATCCTATGCCCCCTCCTCCTTTTTGCTTTTATACCATTTTGATTACATGAAAGTATTAAGGTCAGTTCTAGGTTGAGGAACTAGCTATACAATTAATGCAAATCATCAAGAAACAAGCAAGGCAATAAAGAAAGTCCCATGATCACCCCCAGGATGTAATCACTGTTTCTAGAGGCTTATCAGGAGGACGAAAATATCTGAGCCTACTCTTTTATGCCTGACGCCTACATTTTTGTTCAAGCCTAAGATTTAGGTTCCTGCCAGAAATTACTTCTTTTTTCTAGCGTAAGATTTAGATTCCTGCCTGAAATTACTTCTTTGTTGTAGCCTAATATCAAATGCCTGCCTGAAGCACATTTCCTTGTCCTTGACCAATATCAAATTCTTGCCAAGCAGCCCATTTCCTTTTCCTTGGCCAATGTCAGATTCCTTCCAAGCAGCTCCAAAAGCTCTCCACATCCTCCCCACCCCCCACCCCAGCTTTTATGTTATAAACAAAACTGAACTGTCTTTGGTCATTCTGACAAGGATACCTTCCTTACCAATCATGGAATATGCAATATCAAAAGCAATGCACTTCTGTCTTAAGTTGGAAAGGCTCTGTGCAGACTCTTACCCATCCTTGGCTTACCAGCCTGTTAAATTAATAGCTGTGTCTTGGGGGTCAATTTTCAGTTTCCCATCATGTACTTTGACTGCCAACATGTTGATGTTGTTAAAAAACAAGCTTCAGCAAGATGAGCAGGAATAAAAATATTCCCAGGACAAAAAGGGCAAGCATGATCATGCTATATATGCCCTTCTTGAAGCTTGACCAAAATGGAAATACTGACCTCAAGCCATGGATAATTTTTTTCAACAGTATCTGCAGCACCAACCTCAGCAGAGCAGCATTCTTTAAATTTGTAATCTCACTATGCAAAGTTAAAACATCCAGAGAGGTGTGAGAATTATGCCAAATACCCTGCAAGTGTCTTTAAACTTTTTCCTAATTCTAATGACTATCATTGTAAATTTTAGAAGTAACACAACTCCATTGTTATTTGGCACGACACTTGAGATGGCTCCTTACTCTTAAACTCTGAATTGTCTTTCAGTAATTGGAATAGGATAAAAAGCAACAATCTGATGTTCCATATGCCTTTCTGAATCCTATTGTATACTCAGCACATTAGTAAAATTTTTTGTTATACCAGCTATAATAAAGCCCACTAACCTTTTGTTTCTGCTTAAAGCCTAACTCACTTCTTCCAGTACTTGCAAGCTTTTTTTCAGAAACCAAGATCAGTAATACTCAGACAATAAAACAAAAGCTGGTTGATAGAGCCCTGTAACAAAACATGCCAGGTTTCAACACACTAACACAATTAGAAAATGTACAAGTAATTCAACTTACAATAAATAATATAAAAAAAATAGTAATTTTTTTTTATTCTTTTTTTTTCAGCAAATCAAAAAAATTATAAAGCATTTCATTACAGAATTAAAATGAAAAAAACAAACAAGCAAAATTCAAGGTCAGATATACTTATACAAAAAATTCTATAGAGCCTTCAAACAAGCAATAATTTTTTGAGTTTGTTTAGAAAAAATTTCAGAACCAAATTAAGCAATTCACAAAGCAAAAATTTGAACTAGTGAAATCACGTGTAAACCACAAAAAATAATATATATTATAGTTCCATACCTCCAGAGTATACATACAAAAATTCTCAATGAAGTTTGCAAACTGAATACAAGAGATATAAAAAACATAATATTCCATGAATAACTGAACAACTGTTTTTTTTTTTTTAGAAGAACATACTCCATATACAGGCTGCATGTTTTGGATAGCCCACTCCAGAAGTTTGAGACCCTACATGAAAACCAAGAGCACATTTACAACATATGTGCAGGGAGGCCTAGGTTCAGCCCATGGAGGTAGATCTGTGTAGACTAGGTATGCTCCACGGTTGGTGATTCATGTCTGAGAGCTCCAAGGGTTCAGGTTCGTTTACTCTGTTGATCTTCCTGTGCAGTTCCTATCCTCTCCTTAGGGCCCCAATCTTCCACCTATTCTTCTATAGAGTGCTCGAAGCTCCACCCACTGTTGCTCTGATGTCTGTATCTGTCTGATTCAGCTGCTGGTTAGAGCCTTTCAGAGGACAGCTTGCCCCTGTTGTTCTAGGGCTGGAGGTTTAGATTTTGGGGGCTCTGGTTGAATCTTAGATACTCATTCTTAAAAGGACAAAAGCACCCTCACTTTGGTTCTTCCTCCTTCTTCTTGAGTTTCATGAGGATTTATGCGTTGCATCTTAGGTATTGTGTTTGCTGCATACAGGAAACCCACCTCAGTGACAAGGACAGACACTACCTTAGAGTAAAAGGCTGGAAAACAATTTTTCAAGCAAATGGGCCTAGGAAACAAGCTGGAGTAGCCATTCTAATATCGAATAAAAAATAGTAATTTTAACTTGATAATTAAAAGAGCCTTAACACATGCACTAACACTTGTTTGAAGTCCAGATCCTGTCCCAACTTTATCTCTTGCTAGCATAACATCATAGAGAACTGCAAATATGACTCTGAAAATGTCCAGACCCAGTCTTTCAAATGAATACTGTTATTCCCAATATTGGATTGGTTTCTAGACCAGTACATGATTGAGTCTGAATAACTGGTTACATTTAAGAAAACTGTAATAGTCATTATAACATCTCTTCTTCATTCTCTAGCCCACAAGATCAAAAAACTGAAGCAAGGCAACTTGCCCCATCTGGGATATAGGAAAGCAAAGGTGGGTTGGGAACACATGTCCATTACAGCTTCCCAGTCACCATTGTCATGTCCCTCAGCAATCTCACAGATCAGCATCATTCTTTGTCCCAGCATCAGTATGTCTCATCAATCTCTCTGGCAGACACTATGCTCCTTCAGTGTCCTGTAGAAAAAAAACCAAACATGCCCTCTTCCCCATATTAGATACCTGAAAAAAAAAAAACAAAACAAAACAGACTGCTGGGAGCCAGCTCCTGCTGCATCTTCTTGTTCTAGGTTCTCCTTGAGGCAGTGGAGAGGGAAAAGCTTCACAAGAGGGTAAGACTTTGTCCTACAAGATGTTTAGGGTTGCTGCTTAATAATAAAAAGTACTAAACTAAAAGTACCACCACACCTAGAAGAAAGTTATTTTTCTTCTGTAGCTGACTTGCCTTCTGTGTTCCTCTGAGGCCAGAAAATGCAGTCTCTGGCATTTAGCACCTCATCCTAAAACAGCAGGGTATTAAATAAAGTATTAATTGCTAGAGCCTTTCCTGTTTTGTTCAGATGCCTCTCACTTGTCAGGCTAAAGGGAAGTTTGGAGCAATAAACTTCTATTGAAGCAAGAGAAGAGAATCATGCTCACAGAAAGAAAAACTTTAACTAAAGCAAATATGCATAAATTCACATCAGTTCATGTTCAGACTAAAGCATGCACATTTGTGCATTTCCATTCAAACCAGTTGAGCTCAGCTTGCATATATTCTCATAGTTACATACACACACATAAAACATGCATACATACATACATACATGCATACATACATACATACATACGCATCTGGAGCAAAAGCCAAAGCACTAGTACAGAAAGAAGTCACTCATTCTGGATGAAAAATGAATTCCAATCATTATTACATAGAGAAAGTAAAAGCTTTTACTCTTTTATTGCTAAATGAATTAAATCCAAGTCTATAAAAAGAAGTTCTGGTTTTTTTAATAAGACTAATGCTGCCTTTTTAGTAAGAAAAGACCTGTTCTATCCCATGGTAAGTAGAAGCCTGCCTGTTCCTTCTGTTCTCCCACTGTAGCTTCTTCTTTTTTAACTCTGTCTCTCTGCATTCTGCACATTGGTTTCTTAGTATTTTATTCTACCTTGTAGTTTCTAGGTTATTCCACTCTGCATTTTCCTTTTAATCTTTACTCTCAGTGCCTTTTTTCTCAATGCTATGCCTTTAGTTATAAGTCCTTCTTGAGTTCAATACTATCTAAAAAGTTCTCTTGTATCCTGATTAAAAAATTGTCCTCAGTTCTGTTCTAAAAAGTTCTGTTCAGATCTGTCTAAAAAGTGTTCTGTCTAAAAGTTCTCCTAAGATCAGTTCTAACTGTTCTCTTTGTCCTCAGCATGTATTCATCTTTGTGAATACATGACCACATGGTAAAATGTTCATCAAAAGTTTACACATAAATTAAAATCATAAATTGAATAAGAAGATTACAGCAATGAGCATTCACAAGTAGCATAATTATTTGGCTAAACCTTCATCACCTCTCACAGCTCCACAGGATCATGGAGGATTAAACACCATAACTAAGTTATTTGTAAAGTTTTATATAGATGAACCCAGTCAATATTTTACCTTCTGCCATAGCACCTACAATAAATTATAGTTCCATTTTTATGACCTATGGTTAATGGTTTTAAAACCTTTTGGAATGTTCTCTGAGTAGTAGAGGGAATTAATTGGTGATAGATGGAGACTGGCAAAGTTCTCATTGTACTTTTGACTTTCAGAAAGGACCTAAGAATAGTCCCACTATAAAAGAGCTCAATAAAATTGAGACAATTTTAGGAATTCTTAAAATAACTGGCATCAGTGGAAGTGGAGGCCCTAGGTCCTATGAAGGCTTGATGCTCCAGCATAGAGGAATGCTAGGGCAATGAGGCAGGAGTTGTTGTGTGGGTGGGGGAGCACCCTCATAGAATCAGGGGAAGGGGATAGGATAGGGGGTTTTCAGAGGGGAAACTGGGAATGGGGATAATATTTGACATCTAGATAAATAAAATAACCAATAAAAAGATTTTAAAAAGAATTAAGAAGTCATCTATTTGTACATATAGCATCACTATAAGACAGTACATCTTCATAGTTTTGCAGAGTTCTGCTCAAAAGGGTAGGCTAATACTTAGTGATTGTTAAATATGTTTAATAATAACAGGAAAAGCATATTAAGAGCAGGAATATTTCCTAAAATGATTTTCTGATGGGCCTTGTCTGAGGGAAAAATCTATTGTGGATTATTTTAATCCAAGGCAGATCATCTCAAGAAGATCACCTGCTAGTTATTAGCTTGTCCTATGTAGGCTCCTGATAACAAACAAACAAAAAAAAAACAAAGCAGGACACAGCTATCTCCAAGAGCAAAGTATGTAATGCTTGACATTTCTTATCTGAGTTTTCTCCTTTCTACCTCTAACCAGATAATATACCCTGAAAATAGAAGCAAAAACTAACCCCATGAATGTGTTTTATACTTTTAAATTCCTAAATATTAGTATTACCAAGCCACCCTTCATTTTAAAAATCCTAATAAACACTGGAGTTAAACTGTCCATAATTTCACACATATCCATATTGTCTGAGAATATAAACAAGAGTTTTATCCATTAAAATGAAGAAAAAACTTGGCATCTTTTTTTAAATTTTTTTACACTTCAGATTTTATTTCCTTCCCAGTCTACCCTCTGACTGTTCCACATCCCATATCTACTCCACACACCCTGTCTCCAGAAGGATGAACCCACTACCCACCACCCCATCATATCTCTAAACACCCTGGGGCCTCCAGTCTCTTGAGGGTTACATGAGTCTTCTCTGACTGAACACAGACTCACAGTCCTCTGCTGTATATGTGTTTGGGGCCTCATATCGCCTGGTTTATGCTGCCTGGTTGGTGGTCCACTGTTTGAGAGATCTCAGGGGTTCAGGTTAATTGAGACTGCTCATCCTCCTACAGGGTTGCCCTCCTCCTCAGCAACTTCAAGCTTGTCCCCAATTCAACCACTGGGGGTCTGCAGCTTCTATCCATTGGTTGTGTACAAATATCTGCATCTGACTCATTCAGCTACTTGTTGGGTCTTTTGGAGGGTAGTCATGATAGGTTCCTTTGTATGAGCACTACATAGCCTTAGTAATACTGTTGTCAGGCTTGATATCTTTAAAAATAAACTACAGCAATAAAAGAATGTGGCTACAATGGGAAATGTGTACATCTACACACATGTGGGATAACATATCAGTTTGAGTTTAGTGTGCAGAAACAGTGATCTTAAGAGTAACTGTTAACTGTGAAAGTTTTGCAAGTTGCTGAAAGAATCTTAAATCCTTAATGTTTTATGAATTGTTCTTTTATTGCTTTTAATATCAAGATTATTGAAAAGTCAAATGAAGCTATGTTGAGTTAATTGGTTCAAAAATTATTTTCCGAACACTTCATGAATATAAGAATATGAGTAACACTTCAAGCAAACAATTCTTTTTAGAATACAACCTTCAATATAAATATAAAGTCTTATTTTAATTCAGTCTGATTCCATTACATTTATGCATTGGTCCTCAAAATTTATAATTGTATCTCCTATGTAACACCTGCCTACATAAATTTACTTAAGCCTTAATTAAGATGGTTAAATTAAATGTTTGAGTTTGGAAAACTATGAATTTTCAACCTTTGGAATTTAAAATGACATGAGACTGTTAAGGACAGAAAGTCTATGTAAAAGAGAAGATAAAGTTTCAATTCTCATAATAACAGAAACATCATAAAGAAAGATAGATACTTAGGACACACATCTATTCATATGTACATCTGGTATGTACAGTGAGACACTACAGCTTTCATGTGTCAATATAGGGAGTGCAAGAAAAGTGACACAAGTTTCTGGAAAAGCACATTTTTTTCAACAATTTGCAATACCCAGTCAGGTTGAGCACCTGGAAACAGGTGGCTGAACCCATCAAATTTCTAAAGATTTCATCAGTTTAAAACTTAATGTCAAATTCACTGAAAAAATAAGCAGTGTCTTCTTATTAAATCTGGACATATTTCAACATCAAGTATTTATAACTTTTGTAAGAGAAATAAAATTGGCAGCTCCAGTTTTACATTACTATGTACAAAGTGAAGAACTCAGGTGAAACATTCCAAAATTATAAACAATTAAAAGCAGAACAAGGGATACTTCTTCAGCACATTTCCCATCAAACATAGAAAAAAATTTACCATGAGAATCTCAGTTCTGTGTGGTGACAAGGAAAAAGTAAGAGTGTCCCTACCAGGCCACAGAGAGGAAAAGGCTCTAATTAAGTCACCATGTATAGCTCAGGATAAATCTCATAATTCAACAACCTCATAATGCTTAAAAGGATGACCATTTGGCTACCTGTTCTTAGAAAGCAAGTAAAAGCATGCAACTAAACTAATAGGCATAGAGAATCCATGTTAAAATGGACATGTGAAGGGATGATAAAACTTGAGTTTTATCCTAGCTATTCAAGCGAACCCTGAAGCAAACCCCCTAGTCTTGTCACATTGCTAAATACTAACATTGCATGTTTTCCCTTGGATTTAGCTTAGATCAAAGAATTTTCACACAGCCACAACACCTTCAACCCACAATTCGTCCTGCCTATAAAAATGTCTACAGGTAAAGATGGAGGAGAAATTGAAGGAAAGGCCATCCAATGGCTGTCCCAGCTTGAAATCCATGCCCTGAGAGAAAGCCCACCCCTAGCACTATTGGAGATATTTGACTATACTTGCAGAGAGGAGCCTGTCCTGTCATCTTAGAGGCCTCACCCAATAACTGATGGAAACAGATGTAGAAACACACCATCAAACATGAGGCAGTGCTTGGAAAATCTTATGGAAAAGGAGGAGGAAGGATTGAAGGAGCCAGAGATGTAAGAACACAACAAAAAAACATACAGAATCAAGTAACCTGGGCCCATAAGGGACCACAGATATTTAACCAACAAATTGAGAACGTGCATGAGATGGACCTAGGCCCTCTGCATATATGTAACAGTTGCGCAGATCAGTCTCCATATGAGACAACTAACAGCAGGAGCAGGGACTATGTCTGACTGTGTTGTCTGCCTTTGGATCCCTTCTCCCTAACTGGGCTGTATTGTCTAGGCTCAATAGGAGATGACCTAGTGTTACTACAACTTGAAATGTCAAAGTGTGTTGATATCTATGGGAGGCCTTCCCTTTTCTGAGGAGAAAGGGAGAATGGGAGGATATGGGGGTTGTTGACAGGGAAGGACAGGAAAGAGATAAGGGAGGAGAAACTGCAATCAGAATGTCAAGTAAATTAAAATTAATTAACAAGTATAGTTTATTAAAAGTTAGAAAACAATATTGAGCACATTGCCAAACTATAATAATAATAAATAATTATGAATAATAAACACTATCACTGAGTTATTTAGAAACAACAACATATAGTTGATTTTTATTCACGGTCATGTAATACTTCTCCTCTGGTCACAGGTCATTGCTCTTACTTAGTATCTAAGTATATTTCATACATCATAAGACCTTCCAGAAAAAAAATACCACAAAATAAGAATAACTAAAACTTTTCATTATTAACTTAAGATTATAATTCAAACCAAGGCTAATCTAAGGCTATATCCCTCCCTGCAGTAAGTTAAAATTCTTTTATGTTCTAAGAGGTGTATTTTTGATACACCTATAAGCCAGAGTTAGTATTGCACTTTGTGGAAACTTTAAGCTTAAAAACTGTTAACATATACTGGATCTCCTTGTATAACCTGTCTTTAAAAGAAGATTGTAACACAAAAACAACAATCTTTATTTGCCTTGGAATTCCTATGTAAATCATCATTTATACCCTTTGGTGTTGCAGAACTATAGTCTTAAATTTTGTACTCATTCATGCTCCTAACTCATAGCAATACATGTACATATATGTATTATTATATTCATTTGCTGAAAACAAAAATTTAGTTGGAAGAGCTTCAGAAAACAAATATCCACCATAGATGCTGGAAACACCACTTGGAAATTTCATGAGAATATTTAGGTTAATGTTTGTTTGCTTTTTTGCTCCCTTGTATCTTCTTTGGTTTAAGTCAATAATTTAATCCTTTAGAAAATTATTAAAGATTTGTATAAAGAATCTCTCATTCGTTCTCAATGTGAAACTTGCTGTACTATTCAGTAAGTGCAAACTAAAGTCCTTTGTTAGAAACAGACACTGCCAGATACAAATGCAAAGAGGGACGCACTTACTAGACAAACCTTAGACAAGCACAGCCACACCTATACAGCACATAGGATAACAAAAGACATGGAGAATGAAGTAGAAAATTCAAGTCTTGGCTAAATTATACCAAGGAAAATTGCTTCGATTCCTTTTGTTAATGTGACATCAACACATTATTGGTAATTCTTGGATATATCACTTCTCAACAAAATGAATTGCTTTGAGTTAATGAAGTTTTTCTACTAAGTTTTATTTCAGTGTCAGAGCATACTAGTTTAAAACATATCTACATATTTCCCCTGGCCAACACATATTCTGTATTTCTTGCTGGACAAGTGGAATACTTAAAAATTATGCATAAATTAACTATAGAGTCACATATCAGCTAAAACAACATTCAAATGTAAGCATAAATATGGAGGAAAATTATGTTGCTGATTTAGAAATGACTGATCACAAGACATACTAATGGAACCAAAGCCTAAGTCATATTTTACAACTCTAACATGCAGTTTAGTTTCTACTTTGATACTGAGTTTCTGATGGACATCTAGTGTCAGGATAATCATTGGCTATTTATGTAACATATGCTGCTTTAGGGAACTCTGCATAGTAGCAGGCATTCAGATACACAGGAGTCACACAGGTACATGCTTTCTTGTTCTCTGGAAATTTAATATGTGAGGATGCTACTCCCTACAATGGACATTCATGAACATAATACCAGTTATGTCTATAATGAGCTATGGCTATGATAAGCTGTTTCTAAAACTTCCACTTTGAAACTCAATTTGGAATGGCTGATGCAATTCACTTTATCTCTTTTAAATGGTGGTCAGAAAAACAGTTTGGTGAACTAAACAGGTTAGCAAAATTTCTTAAGAAGTTTCATGCCTGTGGCCTTCATATCCAGTGACATGGATGGAATCATCAGATGTAGGGAGGGGAAGGATTGTCATTAAACAAAATTATCAACCCCTGTTTGTCACCTGAACACACACATTTAAACAGAGAGCCCTGGGCCAGAAAGTGCTTAAGAATCCTCCAGAGGAGAACAAGCAGAAAAGAAAAGTACAGAGGTTCATAAATGTTTTTCTCAGTACTAACTACAATTATAAAAAAAGAGACAAACAGGTGTACTCCAGTACACTGATTCTTGGGCTTCGGCCTAAGGATTCATACTGCACTTGGCTCAGGCTCAAGGCATAGGGGATGTGATAAAGATGTTATCTTTGATGTCTGTCTTCCTGATCCTGGAGTATTTCTTGCTTTTTAGTGCAGCACATCCCAGATGCTTTTGGAGAATAAAACAAAATGAAAACAAGGTTGGAGATGTAGAGGATGATTGTTGTTTTTACATATACACAAGACAGGGTCCACTGTTGAATGATATTTTCAATGGAAATCCAGATATGCAGTAAGTGCCTCTTTCATTCACTTATGTTTATCATAGTTAATAATGTATATTAGGGATAAAGATAGGTTGACCATAATTCTCTGTGTCTATTATCCCTATTTCCCACTTATACCACTAAAATAAATCAAAACTTCATTCTGTGTTTGACTACTGATTATTTCCTGTTTCTGGATTAGGCGTTTTGCTCATCCTTTTAGAATAATATTTGCCAGGCTAAATTATATATATTTTCTATCTTGTTACTAGAGGAATGCACCTAATAGTGACAGTTCCTTTTTAGTAGGTCTATGTGATATCCCTCAGAAACACAGAGCAAAGCACTGCCCTGAATTTGTTTCTTGGGGGCTACAATAAAATAATCTTTCAGTGGTCTTCTAGTGTTCCTTCCATCAGTATGGAGAGCCCACTTCCCATGCAGAGATGATCTTCATGTTTACAGTCTTATTCCTGGGTATGTTTTTTATAGAGATATTTATCTTTTGTTTAAATGATCTATATATCATTATTTCCAAACTGTCTTGCTATGCCTTGTAGCTGCAATCAGAATAGGATTTTCAAGTCTGGTTCATTTGATCATTTGCACAGCCACAGTTTTGTTTTATTAACAATTCCATATCTTTACTTAAATTCTAAGTTAGAAATATATGTAGAAGCCATTCAGGTTATTTGACTAAAGAATTTGTTTACATGTTAGAATAGGAGATGTCACTTCAAGTACTAACCTGCTATTTTCCTTGTCATATGCTAGAATGAAAGTTCTTTCCTATAGTCCATGCCAATATCTAAGAAAGGGGAATCAAGCTTACAAATTTAGTCAGATTTCCTACTATTGAAGATGATTTATTGACTTCATACTTTCCCATCATTATTTTGCCCAATATTTAAAATTTTAGATACTTATCCTACATTTACATATCTATTTTCTATTTTCTAAGTGATAGAAAATATATTTAATATACTCCTTAATTTGTGTAGTAAGCTATCGTTTTTATTTAATAATGAGATGTGTAGAATTTGGAATTTGACTTAGTAAAATCATGGCAAATATCTCCCATTTCATGTTGAGGGAATTGGCACAAATAAAACTCAATGATGTGAAACATTTTTTTATATACAAGGTTCAATGCAGTAAAGTTTTATACCTTGGGACAAAGGTTGTATTCAGTTATCTATAGGAGAATTTTGAAAACTGTGATCAGATGAAAGCAAATTTTAAGAAGAAGTAGAAGTAAGCAGGAGATTTAGTGAAACTAAATTAATACAGTATGTGATAGCCACTGACCTGGATATCAATATATCTTTATAGATGATGGATGGTGAGAAACATTGTGAGAGTGATTGCATTATAAAGCCATAGTCACGGCAAAATGGAAAATAGGAAATATGATGCCATAGACAAGACATACTTGCAAAAGTCGTAAGGGAAACATCAGTGGAGTTTGAACAAGAAAATAAAAAATGAGTCTAAATTGTGTTATATTCCCTTTCTCTGGCACTCAAAATATTGGAGGGGAAACTTGTCTTATTAAAGGTCAAGATAGATACACTTGTACTTCCTCTTACCATTCACACTCCAATCTCATCATAATATGTTCCACTGTACCTAAGTAATGTGATCTTCATTAAAACTGGGAATTTTATGTCTACAAAATAAATAGTTGAAATTAAAGGTCTTTTTTATATCCAGATTTACATACTTAAATTATGTAAGATGAGAAAGGTAAAAAGAATGGTTTAAATGATAAGACATAAATTTTCCACTCTAGATTCTTGACTTTCCCTGTTTAAGAATGGCTCATGTATGCATAAGTGCCTCAGGTATACAAATATTGTTATGTGGCCTGATCATTCAGCCTTACTTTCTTTGCTATGCTAGTATGTAAACAGATAAGTAGGTATGGAATAGTCTTGATTTGTCTTCATATGCTATGGAGATGCTTGAGAATGTATTATGTTATAAACAAAAATATTTAAACTTAATTACATCCTGATTTGGCTATATAATGATATATATTGTACATAACAGATATTCAGTATATCTGTTCATAACAGATATTCACTGAAGTCATATTTTTATCAAAAAATAAAATCAATGGTATTAACTAATACTTAATGGATATTTGTCACATAAAAACCATTATCTTAGGGTGTTACATATATTATCTTAGTTCTGATAGACTTAGAAAGGAAGGTACTACTGTGGTCTTTTTCTAATATTTTTATATTTCATATTATTTAAAACAATTTTTCATTTAAATATATGGTAATCATATTCTTTCCATCCCATAAAGTCCTTTTAGACTCTCTTTCCTGCCCTACTCACTTAAAGTTCTCTCAAACTCCTCCCCCCCAAAAAACAAAAACAAAACAAAAAACCCAAGAAAATAAAACGCCACCCAAAACCAACCAACAAACAAACAAACAATAAACAGCAAACATTAACAAATTTGGAAATCAATGTCTTTGTTAATTAAATTGTACACCTATCAGATGAATGCACACTTCAAGTGGAAGCAACTGTTGAGGGGAAGGGAGAGAACATTGGTTCAATTTGAGTGTTTTCATCCATCTCAATCCAAAACTGTCATAATTCCCATAAGGGTCATGGAAATTTACAACATTTTGAAGAGACATTATTGAGAATCCTAGCTTAATAAGAAAAGGAGGAACTGGAATGTTTTTAAATCTTCTCTCCTATTTATCTCAAATTCTCAAAGGGATATAAGTCCTGAACTAGGAACCAGAAGATCTAAAATAAGGTTCATTGGGTGACACTGTGCAAGTTGTTTATCCTTTATAGCTTATCCCTTGAAAAGGAGGAAGCTAGGCTTCACTCTTAAAGTTTGTTTTGACAATAATGTTCTACAGATTTACGGCCTTGACGAACTTATAACCAATGCCATCCTGTCTCACTTTCTAGTAGACCATCTAGTTAAAGCTCTCTTCATCCATTTGAGAAACATGTTACTCATGTATCACAGAAATGAATTACTTGGGCTCATATCCTTGATTATCTCCTAATCTAGACAAAACCAAAAAAAAAAATTGTATTGATACACTGTGAGGAATGCTGCAATATAAGTCATTACACTACCAAGCTGTTCAAGCTGTTGTTAGTTCTTGTGGTGGTGACTGTTGTTGTTGTTGTTGTTGTTGTTGTTGTTGTTGTTGTTGCTGTTGTTGTTAAAAAATTGAATGATGCTGGGTAAGGATATTTTTAAGATTTATCTTTGAAATCCCCTTTGTATGACCCTGAGTCCAAGTTAAAGTAAATTGTCTTTATATATAAAAATTTAAACATAGATTTATTCCATATGTATTTATTTCTACCAATTCCTAAATAATTCAGATTTACTACTGAAAATTTTGTCAAAGTGCTATATCCTTTAATAAAAATGACCTTAAGTGCTTAGAAAACTGAGATGCACTCATAAGATAATAAAAGATACAATGGAAAAAAATTATAAACATTTTATAAAACAGGAAAACTGGAACAATCTCTTTAACATAAAGCATAAGGAAAAATTCCTTTATGTTCCACTATTACTCAGTATGTCACACAAATTCTTAGGAAGTCACAGAAACATTTAGGAAGTAGAATTCAAACTATTTCTATCAGAGATAATATGATTCAGTCATTAAAGTTATTTAAAAGTATAATAAAACTCTTAGATGACACCAACTAAGTTAAGGGCATATATAGTAAACTTACCAAGATGAGAGGCATTATATATACCATTATAAACTTGAAAAACATAAATCAAGAAAAAAATACCATTTACTTTATCTTCTAAAAGTAAGTGAATGAAATGCCAAGTAGGAAATCCAACCTAAGGAATGGAAAATCTATAAAACAAAATCTTTAAAACACTAAAGAAAGAAATGGAAGTAGATACTAGAAGACACAAAGGTTCTCAAGACTCATTGATTAGAAAAAAGGAAAATGCAGGCATTGTCAAAAATATTAGTTATTCTATACAATCTGATTGTAAGATCTTTTTTCTGAAGACAATTATTTCAACAAATGTGTAAAAATTAACCTTGTGCCCAACTTAATGCTTTACATTCACCAACTAGCATACATGGCACTAAACAGTATTCTGAATGCTACCAAAGAAGAAGGATAATCATCAATATCTCCAAACTACAGTACCAGCAACCTGTAACAATGACTTTCCAGTACAAGTTACTGGTACAATAGTGACATCAATGCTATTAGAGTACCAAACCATTATTTCTTATACTTAAAGTATAAGAGACGGAACTCATACTTGACACTGATAAAGTGGCTAAAGCAGTAGAGACTAGATAGGCCATAGTCTTAGGGAAAAACTATTAATTTTATACTTCAAGAAACCAATAAAATGATTCTTGCTATATTGCTATAACCATATATCAGTGTATGATTCAACCCTCATTAGAGAAGTTGATGAGAATTAACTCGAAGACCCATAACTAGAAATGTGCAGAGAATGAGAAACTTTGAATACTTAAATGAGATGTCTTTCTCCAAGTTTAATGAATTGTAGTGAAATAAGATGCATGATGTTATTTCAAGTTTTTATGTGTGTTGAAACTTCAGTATTGTAACATTTGGTTAATTTTAATGGAAGTTTCATGGACTACTAAAAAGACAATATTCAGTAGAATGTTCTGTATGTGTCAATCAGATCTATTTGATTCATAACATTATTTACCTCTAGCTTTTTTGTTTAGGTTTTTGGTTTTTGTTTTGTTGTAGATTATGTTGGTTTGTTTGATTTTGTAGATGACCTGACTCTGGGGAGATATTGAAGTCATTCACTATTACTCTGCTAGGACCAGTATGTGATTTTAATAGTTGTGGCATTTTCCCTTAGAAACTTGGGTACCCTTGCATGTTGCATAAATGTTTAGAATTTTAATATCCCCTCTGATGTTTATTTCTTTAATGGGAATATAGCTTATTTGAAGTCTGTATTGTCAGATATTAAAATATCTATCTGCTTGGTTTTTGATCACACAGTTTTGAAATATCTATTCTATCCTTTTACCCCAAAGTGATGTCACTTTTGGTGGTATTTTGTTTTGTTTTGCTTTTCGAGATAGGATTTCTCTGTGTACTCCTGGCTGTCCTGAAACTCACTCTGTAGACCAGGCTGGCCTCAAACTCAGACATCCGCCTGCCTCTGCCTCCCAAGTGCTGGGATTAAAGGCGTGTGCCACCACTGACCAGCCTGGTGGTATTTTTTTTATGCAGCAAAAAGATAGTTATTTTTAAATCTGATCTGTTTCTCTGTCTTTTTACTGAGGAATTAACATCATCAAAACTGGGAGATATTAATGGATGATATTAATATTCCTTATTTTGTTTCTAGGGTTTGGGTTCCTTCCACCTCCTTTAACCAATAGTTCTATGATTATTTATTCTTTATGTCCTCTTAGATATAGTTTATCTTCTCTCCATACCTTAAAAAAAGGTTCTTGATCATATTTATGGGTGGCTATTTTGAAATCCTTGTTCTTCATCTTCATTGCTTTGTATAGGGGTGGGATTCTGGGAGAATATTGTCTTGGCTGTTCATAGTTTTGTTTTCAACTCTGTAATGTAGACAGACATAGCGTTTAAACTCTTTGTGTACATATATGGTCTTGTCTTTGTTCAGTGGATTTTCTTTACTTTGGTTGCTATTGACTACTCTTGCTAGCCACAATAGTAGCCAAATGTGGTGGCTGTACATTACCAGAATCTAAGGCAAATGTAGTGACTATATGGTTTCTGGGAGAAGCTTATATTTTGGAAGGAAACAGATCACAGAAGAAGTGGGCTAGAATGTGAGGCTGAGAGGGCAGTAGGGAAGAAATGGGTAAATAGGTCTACAGTGAGAAATTGAGTCCTCAAGGGGTGGCTTAAGGAGAGACTCAAGCAGGCAAGCCAAAACAGGACTAGGTTAAATATAAAGAGACTGGAATGTAGAACAAACAAAGATATAGTTCACTCAAGTGTGTGGGCTATAGGTCTCTGGTACAGAGCAGTTCTGTGGTTTTCCAGAAACACAAAGGATAGAAATGGGAAAGAAATATATCCTGAAAAGAACCATGGAATATAATGAATGAGACTTTTATTCCACAGCAAGATGTCAAGTACCTAGGAGATGGCTATGGGACTAGAAGAAGGGGGCCCTGACAGAATGAAAATTATCAGTATGAAAAGTCTAGAGAGACTGGAATGGACGGCAGAAAAAAGGATAAAGGAACCAGAATCTCTGGTTCTACAGTGTCACAAACAAATGAGATGAAGTTGGGCTATAAAAGATGGCTAAAAGAAATCACAAGGTAAAACCTCAGGACTCTGAATTTTTGTGGTTACCATCAAATTCAGTTCATCAGAAGAATCCTCAGTTTACTCAGGTTCTGGCCAGATTATTACACTTCTGAGGTGAATGAGCATTTCTCTTTTTTATTGGTCATTTTATTTTATTATGTTTCAAATGTTATCCCCCATCCCATTTTCCCATCCACAAGCCCTATCCCCTATCCCCATCTCCTGTCTCTAAGAGGATGCTTCCACACTCACCTACCCATTCCTGCCTCAGTGCCCTACCATTCCCCTGCCCAAGGTCAAAAAGCTTCCACAGGACTGGGAGGCTCCCCTCCCAGTGATGTCTGTTAAGGCCATCCTCTGCTTACATATCCAGCTGGAGCCATGGGTTCCTCCATGTATACTTTGTGGTTGCTGGTTTAGTCCTTGGGAGTTTTGGGAGGTCTGGTTGGTTGATATTGTTGTTCTTCCTATGGGGTTGCAAATCACTTCCACTCCTTCAGCCCTTGCCCTCACTTCTCCATTGAGGTTCCAGCACTCAGTCCAATGTTTGGCTACATGTATCGCATCTGTATTGGTCAGACTCTAGCAGAGCCTCTCAGAGGACAGCTAGAGGCTCCTCTCAGCAAGTGCTTCTTGGTATCAGCAATAGTGTCTGCAGATGAATGAATCCCTAGATGAGACAGTCCCTGGATGGCCTTTCCTTCAGTCTTTGCTCCATTCTTTGTCCCTGCATTTCCTTTTGACAGGAGGAATTCTGAATGAAAATTTTTTTAAGTGAGTGGTTAGCACCATTGCTCAACCAGGGGCCACACCTATCCACTGGATATGGTGTCTACAGGTTCCATCTCCCTTTTGTTGGGTATTTGGCTAATGTCCTCCCTATTGGGTTCTAGGAATCTCTTAGATCCATGGCATCTGGAACTTTCTAGTGGCTACCCTCAGTTTCCCTGCACCCACTGCTACACACATCCTTTCAAAATACTGACCCTCTGTACTTCTACCCCATATCTTCCTATATCTGAACCTCTCCCCTTTTCCCCTCCCTCTTTTCTCTCCCCCCCCCCCAAGATCCCTTTCTCCCTCAGCTTCCTGAGATTATTTTCTTCCCCCTTCTGAGTAGGATTGTAACAACCACACTTTGCTATGGTCTTCTTTCTTCTTGGGTTTCATATGCTCTATCATAGGTATTGCTTCCTTAATTTTTTTTCTCAGCCCATTTATTCTTTGAGTAGAGGAAAGCTACTGGTATGTTCATGTTAATTTTGTATCTAGCCACTTTGCTGAAGTTTATCAGCTATAGTTCTCTCAGTGGTTTTCTTTGAGTCACTTGTGTAGATTATCATATTATCTGCAAATCGTGATAATTTGGGTTTCTCCTTTCCAATTTGTATTCCTTTGATCTCCTTTTGTTGCCTAATTGCTCTGGCAGGAACTTCAAGTACTATATTGAGTAGATAAGAGGAAAATGGCAGCCGTGTCTTTTGTGAATTGACCAACTAGGTTTCAAGAATGCTAGCTCTTCTGATGATCTAATTAAAATTTCAGTGGCTGAGCAAAGGAACTTTCTTGGTGGCTTCAATAATTTACTTTAACTTGGCATTGGTTGGTGGATGAAAATAGAGGCTTATTATATATATGTGACTTTTTTCTATTTCTATCATTGCTGAAGCTTGGATCTGAAGGTCTGCTCAAATGCTTGCATGCTTACACAATAAGTTGTTCAATTTTTGGTATGGCACTAGCTATATATATGGTGCACTTAATAGGTATATTATGTATTGGTAATGTGTACTCTCCAATGGAGTTTAGTGATCCAATTTTTCCCTATTATTTTTTCCTTTGTATTCTAAGATAATTTAGGTGTATTGGCAATATTCTCTCCCATGTTGAATCATGGTGTTATAGGGGACAAATCCAATTGATCAAACTCCATTTACATCAACTGAAATCTACAAAACTGTAAGCCGTCTACCTTTTCTGCTTTGAGGATTTTTTTTCTTTGAAGTTTTCTGCTTGATTTTTGGTGTGATCATATAAAACTGTCAAAAACAGGTATTGTAACTGAATTCACCATAATGTGTATCATTTGATTTATATTTCAAGCATAAACTGTAAAAGAATATAACATTTATGTTATTCCAACATTAAATGTGATCAAACACTAAAATAATTATGCTAGTTATTATATACTACTGTATTTGTATCTATTTCTCATTCCTAAATACTTTTGAAAAGATTGTATGCTATCACTATTTTTAAATTTTGCAACTATTTGTGTTTTCTAATAAATTTTAACTTAAGACCCTTAAATGTGAGTACTCAGAAAAAATGATAATTATTAAACTTCGACATTTTTTAGTAAATACATGGATTAACTTCAATAAAGTTCTTTCTACTGGTTGCTTGATGCAACCTTAACTTTCAATCCCTTCTTTGAGAGACATACAAAGGAGATAAGTAAAACTTCTCTTAAAGAATGTAAATATATTTATTGAGATCTTTTATTTTAAAAACAATCTTTCTGCTTTGGTGTTATAATTTTGCATATAAAGTGTGTGCATAAACATTGTTTCCTTACCTTGTTTTGGGGGAAAATCTAGTTCTTTTAGTCATACATTTTCTTTATTGTGTCTTGATATCTTAGGAAAAATATATGGTGGTTGTACTTCTGCATCTGTCTTTAGAATGATAAATTGTTTCATTCATTGTCTTATAAAATTTCATTGTTCTTGGGGTATAAATTAGTTTTCTTATGTGTATATGATATTTGTTTGTTGTGTATATCCATTTATTTGTTGATTGCATTGCTTGGCTATTGTTTGGAGTGCACATCTGTATATGCTGATTATTGTTCCCTCTTGAGTCACACTGAAAAATGGTAGAATTACATAATCATGTAGTAGTTTCATTTTTACTTTATGAGAGTTTTTCAAAGCATTATCTACAGTGTCTGGCCTGACTTACATGCCTATGAACTAATTCTTTCATTCCTTCACACATCCATGCCAGAATGTTTTGTCTTTTGTTTTATGAGTAATATATAAGAATAATACTATAATTAAATATCTGCTTCTTACTCAGATGTACATTTCATGATAAGTATATATATTGTGCATTTTTATAAATGTACAGGTCATGTGCACTTCCTTTGAGATGTCTTTACCCATGATTTTTTTCCATTGATTGAATGAATTTCTTGCATTACTTTTAGTTCTTCATATATTGTGAATGATGGTCCTTGATGATTTAGTAGTTTAAAATTTTTCTAATTCTTATTTTTCTCTGTCATCATCAACAATATTAACTTTTCTTATGTTCTTTATGAACTAAAACTTATCAGCTATATGATTTGATGTGGCAATGTTTTGGCAGGAGACATGGCACAGTGGATATAAGGGCATAATTCTCTTTCAGACTTCTGTGTTCTGTTTCCAGAATTCACATGGACGGTGCATAACCTTCTGCTAGTCCAAATCCAGGGATTCAACACTGTATATGGACTTTGGTGGGTACACATGTACTACATATATATAACTATACAAAAACACTCATAAATATAAGGTAAATGAATTGAAGTCTGTGGAAGGTTTCATATGTACCATAAATAATATCTCTACCTTGCCATGCCTCCCAACCTTTTCTCCAGAGTCTAATCCAATGAGTCTCCCTAACCTCCCCATCCGTGACTTCTCCCCAGACTGCCAGATCCAGCCCATGTCCCATATCCAGAGCACTGTATTGTGTAGCCACTCCTGTCAATGCTCCAAACAACCTCTAGACTTTCTCCAGGACCCAATCTATGTGCCAACACCTGCAAGTCCCTTCTATGCAGCATCAAACCTCTCCATACAGCCAGACCTTCAGCATCCTTCTCCAGGATCTAGCTCTATAAGAGTCCCTGATGCTCCCTAGAAACAACTTTTCCCAACATGGCAGGTATAGCATGCATGCCACATCCAGTGTCCTGGCCTAGTCTGAACACATATGCCTGTGCTGCAACTTGCTTTTGGGATTCTCCATGACCCAGCCTATCACTGCCATCCATAGGTCACCTTCTACACCAGATCCAACCTCTTCACCCAGCCATATATTCAAAGGTCTAACCCACTGAGTGTTCCTAACAATTCTCATCCAGGCCATCTTCCTATCCCACCAGACTTCACCCCAGTTCCACAGAGTGCTACAACCTTGTTTTCTCTCCACTCTCTGTGCCACAAATGATCTCTAGGCTTTGGTCAATACTCTCCCTACCTTTTTACAAGTCCACTGGACCCTTCAATACCACAACCAATCTTATCATACAACCAAATCTCCCAACAAAATTCAAGCTTAGGCCAAGAGGCACATTCTTACTTTCAACCTGACTTCAATAAACCAAGGTATTGGATACTTCTAGATCCAACCTGTTTGCATATATTCTGTTCTACTTGTTTTGCCAAAATCAGATACAGAATTAACATTAAAAGTCTAGAAGCCTAAATCTCACTGTTAAAATACTAACAATATAAAAAAGCAAGCCAATATCTTTTTTCCAAACTCTACCAGTTCTGTAGAAATGTTTACTAATAATAATTACCTAGATGAAGCCAGGACACAAATTTTTCTAAATAATTTTAAAATAATAATAAAATGTATTTTAAAAACCAGTAAGACTAAAGACATAAAAATACACAACTCAATAAAATTAAAGATAAAGAGTTAAAGGAGAAAAAATGCCTAAGTGATCCCTAAGAAAACAAGAACCTGATAGAAATAAGGAAGACAGTCCATGTACTCAGAACAAAATTTAGGGGTTTTGGTTTGGTTTAGTTGATGTGGTGGTGGTGGTTGCTAAATTTTATTTTTTTTATTTGTTTTATTTTACTTATTTACTTTACATCCTGTTCATTGCCCCTATCAACTCCTCCCCAAATTCTTTCCTGAACCTCCTCCCCTTCTCCTTTGGTGGGTGGAGAACACCTGGGTATCCACCCATCATGGCACATCAAATCTCTGTGAGGATAGTTGTATGCTCTCCCATAGAAGGCAGATAAGGTAGACAAGATAGAAGAACATATACCACAGACAGGCAACAGCTTTTGGTATAGCCACTGTTCCAGTTGTTTGAGACCCAAAAGAAGACCAAACTGCACATCTGCTACATATGTGCAGAGAGACCTAGGTCAAGCCTGTGTATGTTCTTTGGTTGGTGGATCAGTCTCTGAAAGCCCCAAGGGTACAGGTTAGTTGACTCTGCTGATCTTCCTGTGGAGTTCTTATTCCCTTCATGGCCCCAATCCTTCCTGCTATTCTTCTATAAGAGTCCCTGAGCTCCATCCACTGTTTAGATATAGGTGTCTGCATCTGTCTGAGTCAGCTGCTAAGATCAAAAATGCAGGTTGCACATGTTGGCAAGAATGTGAAGAGGAACATCCTCCATTGCTGATGGGATTGGAAAATGATACAACCACTCTGGAAATCAATCTGTAGATTCCTCAGAAAATTGGAAATAGATCTACCTAAAAACCCAGATATACCACTCTTGGGCATATACCCAAAAGATGTCCCACCATGCCACAGGGGCACATGTTTCACTATGTTCATAGTGGCCTCATTTGTGATCACCAGAGGCAGGACACAACACAGATGTCCCACAACGAAAGAATGGATACAGAAAATGTGGTTCACAATGGAACACTATTCAACTATTAAGAATGAGGATATCATGAATTTTGCAGGCAAATAGATCGAACTAGAAAATATTATATTCTGAGTGAGGTAATTCAGATCCAAAAGGATATGCATGGTATGTATTCACTAATAAGTGGATATTAGCCCAAAAACAGTACAGAATACCCAGGATAAAATCCACAGAACTCAAGAAGCTTAACATGCCAACGGGCCAAAATGAGAACGTCTCAATCCCACTTGAGAGAGAAAAGAAAGCAGAGGGCAGAGGAAGGGAATGACTTGAGTGGGAGAGGAAGGAGAAAAGGAGAACAAAATCAGTTATTGCAAGATGTGGGTAACAGGAGTGAGATCCTGAAGGCCAGCAGAAAGAATGGAAACAGGAAACCTCTGGAGGTAGGAGAAGGGGGACCCTCTAGAATGTACCAGAGACTTGGGAGGGTAAAAACTATCAGAACTCAGAGGGAGGGACCTTAGAGAAAAATTCCCAAAAGGGAGAGGGAACTTGTCCACCTTCAGCAGAAAGACAGGGCATCAAGTGGAGGGACAGGGTTGCCAACCCACAATGAAAAATTCTGACCCAGAATTGTCCCTATCTAAAAGAACTGCAGAGATAAAAATGGAGAAGAGACTGAGGGAAAGGAGGTTCATTGACCACCCCAAACTGGGACCCAACTTAAGGGGATGTTCCAAGGCCTGATACTATTACTGATGGTATGGTGTGCTTACAGACAAGAGTTCCCTCCATGAGGCCCAACAAGTAACTGAAAGAATCATATGTAGATATTTACACCCAACCAATGGACAGAAGCCAGGGAACCCTGTGGTTAAATTAGGGAAAGGCTAGAAGAAGCTGAGGAGGATGGTGACCTAATAGGAAGACCAGCAGTCTCAACTAACCTTAACTTTCAAGATCTCTCAGACACTGAGCCACCAACCAGGCATCATACACTAGCTATGATGAGGCCGCTGACATACATCCAGCAGAGATCTATCTGATCTGGCCTTTATGAGAGAAGATGCACCTAACCGTGGAGAGACTTGAGGCCTCAGGGAGTGTGGAGGTCTTTTGAAGCAGGGGGTTTGGGAATCCTCTTGGAGACAGGAGGAGGAGGAAGAATGGGATCCTCAACTGTGGGAGGGCAGACTGGGAGTGGGGTGACTGGACTGTAAAAAAAAAGATTAAATAAATAATAATAATAATAATAATAATAAACATCTCAAAGAAAAACTTTGTTAGCAGAGTGCATTAGACAGAAGATCAAATTGTTTTGAAGATCAAATAGAGGACCTAGTTCACATAAGCAAGAAATATAAAAATTTGTAAAAAACATTAAAAAGAACACAAAAAAACACCAAATCTTCAAATTCAGGTAAAAATGAAGAAGAAGCATACTAAGTTAATAAATTAAACCAGATATTCCACAAGATTATGGGAGAAAAACTTCCCCAAACTAAGGAAAGACACAGACATGCAGATATAAGACTTATACTGAACACTAAATAGACAAGACTAGAAAAGAAAATCCCTATGGCATGTGAAAGAGTTAAAACATTAAGTATATAAGCCAAAAAACTTTGTTGAAAGCTGCAAGAGAAAAAAACTCAAGTCACATGTAAATGGTGCCAGTCTAACTGGATGTTGGCATGTAGAAGAATGCAAATGGAACGACATCTATCATCCCGCACGAAACTCAAGTCCAACTGGATCAAAGACCTCAACATGAAACAAGATACAATGAACCTGATAGGAGAGAAAGTGGAGAACAGCTTTGAAGGCAAATGCCACAGGAAACAACTTCCTGGACAGAAGAACATCAACAGAATAAGCACTAAGACTGAAAATGGATAAATGGGACTTCATGAAACTGAAAAACTTCTGTAAGGCAAAAGAAAGCATCAATAGGACAAAAATGGTAGCCTGCAGAATGAGAAAAGATTTTCACCAATTCCACACATGACATAGGGCTAATTTCCAAAATACACAAAGAAGTTAAGAGACATCAACAACCAAATACTTTGATTTTAAAAGGAGAATTTGGAGCTAGAGTGATGGTTCACTTAAGAGCACTGGCTGCTCAATTGCTAGCAACTACACAGTGGGTGTCAACTATCTGTAATTCCACTCCCAAGGTATCCAGTGAGGCTGATGATATAACACATGCAAATGGTATACAGACATACATGCAGGCAAACACCTATACACATAAAATAATAAACATTTTAAAATTAAGGTTGTGGTAAAAGTGGTGCAGAAATTGTGGTAATGGCCAATCAGATTGGTCAAAGTTGAAACCCATCACCTGAGAGCGACCCCCATCCCTAACATTGCCTGAAGGGCCAGGACTGAAAGATTTGATAGCCTGGTGACCTTAGGATAGGACCAAACACAACTGGAAAAAAAAAAAGATGTAACAATGATTAAAAGATGCTATAAATTTGAAAGAGAGCAAGATATAAGATAATGGAGGTTCTTGAAGAGGGGAGAAGAAAGGGAAATATGATGTAGTTATGATTTTAAAACAAAGGTGAAAATTTTATTAAATATAATGTGTTCATGAAACAAAAGTGTAATTCTAAAAACTAAGATGAATACGTTAATTCAAAGATAGATTTGGGAGACAACTCAATGATGTTTAGTTATTAAAAATTCATGTAAGTATAACAGAAATAGTTTACTTAGCACACTCAACAACTGAGTATAAAAACAGTCCATCTCAGAATGCCAAGAAAATAGAAAACAAGGCAAAATTTTAGGTCTTTATGAATATAAGAGAAATTTTAAGAAATAAAGTAATAAAACACTTTAGAAAATTATTTAAACAAGGAAAAAAGTTAAAAAGTACATACATTGTTCATCTAATACAATAGCAGATATATAACAACAATTTGGATCTAGTGTATTTGATATGTGTTATAGTCATAGCACAACACAGAATATACTATACAAAAATATAAGCATTCAAAATAATAATAATTCAAATTGTTGTTTGAAAAAAATTGTCAGATTTGACAGGCATGTGTATACTTACCTCTAATCCGAAAACTCAGGTGATAGAAACAGATGCATCACTGTAATTTTGATGGTAGCTTGGTATCACACACACACACACACACACATACACACACACACACATAAACACACACACACACACAACAACAAAAACAGTCAACAAGAGCTACCATAACGAAACCATGGAATTAAAAGGAATACTTTTTTTCAGTTGTTTTCACTGTAGCAGTTTCTGCTATTTTGGCTAAAACAATTACCTCTGTAATGGCTTTCAAGATCACTGATCCAAGAAAAAACATAAGACAGATGTTAATAACAAGGGCACCTAATTATATCATTCCCATCTGCACCATGATCCAACTTATTCTCTATGGAACCTGGTTAGGAACATCTCCTCCATTTGTTGATACTGATCCACACTTTGAACATGGCCACATCATCATTTTCTGCAACAAGGGTTCAGTTATTGCCTTCTACTGTGTCCTGGGTTACTTGGGCTTATTAGTCCTGGGGAGTTTCACTGTAGCTTTTCTGGCCAGAAATCTGCTTGATAGATTCAATGAAGCCAAGTGCCTGACATTTAGCATGCTGGTGTTTTGTAGTGTGTGGATTACATTTCTCCCTGTCTACCATAGCAACAAGGGAAAGGCAGTGGTGGTTGTGGAAATCTTTTCTATCTTGACATCCAGTGCAGGGTTGCTTGTTTGTATTTTTTTCCCTAAGTGCTTCACAATTTTGTTAAGACTGATGGTGAATTTTACTCAAAAGTTCAGTGGCACGTGTTCTAAGATTGAAAATATCCCTTAAATTTTAATAATGTCTTAATTCCACTCTCCTATAAAAAGTTTGTTTTTTACAAAGAGGTCAAAAAATACAAACTAGGGGGTTGGGAATTAGCTCAGTGGTAGAGCACTTGCCTAACAAACGCAAGGCTTTGGGTTTGGTACTCAGCTCTGAAAAAAAATACAAACTAGAGGGAGGAAAAGTACCTTCAACAAATGGTTATGGTTAAATAAAATAGATGGATATTGAAGAATGAAAATAGATCCATATTTATCACTATGCACAAGACTCAACTTCAACTGTATTAAGGACCTCAACATAATACCAGATATCTTGAATCTGATACAAAAAAAAGTGGGGAATTGTCTTAAATTCATTGGTTAGGAAAGGATTTTCTGTAAAGGACTCTGATAGCATGGGCATTAAGACAAATAATTAACAAATGGGTCCTTGTGAAACTGAAAAGTCTCTGTTGGGCAAAAGATATAATCATTCATGCAAAGTGTCAACTCACAGAATGAGAAAAGTTTTTAACCAATTACACATCTAATAGAAGGTTAGTATCTCAAATATATAAGGGACTTTACAAAACAGTGGACATCAAGAAAACAAATGATCTAATTTCCCAATTTTAAAATGAGGTACAGATCTAAACAAAGAATTCTCAAAAGAAGAAATAAAATATGTCACATAGGATTGTATTATCTGGCATCAATGGTAGGAAAGGTCCTTGGTCATGTGAAGGCTCAATGACCTAGCATGGAGGGATGATAGAGAAGTGAGGTAGAAGTGGGTGGATAGGTGAGAGAGCACCCTCTTAGAAGCAAAGGAAAGGGAGAATGGAATGAGGGAGGTGTAGGGGAGAAAGGGAAAGGTGACAATATTTGCAGTGTAAATAAAAAATAATAAAGATGACTGAGAAGCACATAAAGAAATGTTCAACACCCCCAGTCATCAGGGAAATGCAAATCAAAACTGCTTTGAGATCTTATCTTATACCAGTCAGAATGCCAAGATAAATATAACAATAGACAACTCATGCTGTTGAGAATATGAAGTAAGGGGAACACTCATCCTTTGCTTCTGTGAGTGAAAACTTGTATAGACACTATGAAAATCAGTGTGGTTGTTTTACAGGAAGCTGTGAATGACTCTATGTCAAGATCCAGGTGTACTCTTTGTCCTAGATATATATTTTATGGCTATGGTGAAATGCCATGACCAAAAACCTAGGTTACTGAACAATAAAATAAAACAACTTTAAATATTAAAAAGGATGAAAATAACATATAGTTATGGAAAAGCAAGGGGAGACTGAAATGAGATGATGAAATGGGGAAGTGGGGATATGAGAGGGATGAGAGATAGATTATGAGAAGATGAAACTACCACTAAAGGCCATTTGAGAAGTCATATGGAAACCTACTACTGTATAAACTTCTTAAAATGAATACATATATGAAAGATATATAGAGTCACTACATATCAGGGGAAGCAATGACCTGCTGATATATTTTGAACCACCAAGCAAAACCTCCAGTGCCAGTGTATAGTTGGCCAAAAGTATCTCATGGAAAAAAAAAAAAAAAAAAACCCTCAGGCTATTTCCAAGACTCTTGGTTTTCTGGCTTGAATGAAAGAAACGCATGGAATTGAGTGGTTGGCCATGTGGGAAGGATTGGAGAGGAATGAGCGTGATGAATATAATCAAAATAAATGGATTTCTTATCTAAGTTTCTGTGGCCTCTCTATCCATACCTTCTTCTATGTGAACAGATCTAGCAAGTTTCAAATCAAGTACCCATATTAAGTTTAGTCACTCCTGCCTGTGTCATAACTAACCTCTTTCTCCAGAGTCTAACCCATTGGGTCTCCCTGGATGTCTCAATCTACAAACTTTCCTCAATTCACCAGATCTATCCCAGGCCCCACATCCAGTGCTCTGACATTTTCTGGCCATTTTTTCCTGCTCCGTAAATAATTTCTAGTTTCTGGCAAAATCTGTCCTCCTGCCATCACCCATGGGACTTTCTTACCACATCCAACCTCTTCACTGACCAGATGTCCCACTCCCTTCTCCAAGATCTGCCATGATCTCCAAGGACTTCCTGGCCATCCCCATCCAGATATTCTCTGAAAATAGCCACATCAATCTATAGACATCTGCCAGGACTCTTCGTGCACATACCCCAACCTGCAGGCCCCTCCCACACCTCACTCAACCTTACCACCCAGACAGATCTATTCATGCACTCTAGTCTTAGATAAGGAGTCAGCCTACACACCAGCACAGTACTTTCTGTCTACCTGACTTCATCACATATAAGTCATATCTTAATTCTAGGCTCAAGATTTGCACACATCCTTTCATCTCCCCCAATATATACTGTCCGTCCATATTAGACTTAGAACTAATAAAAGAAAGCCACAGGCTGGACACCGTGTGTGGGGGAATTCGAGGGTGGGGAGGTGGGAGTGGGGGGATAGGCAGGGGCACATCTACAGAGAAGCTGGAGGAGGGGCAATGGGATAGGGGATTCCTGGGGAGGGGAGGAATGATGTAAGAGGATAACATATGAAATGTAAATAAAATAGCCAATAAAAAAAAAAAAAGAAAGCCATTCCCAGATTGTATAGGAGAAGAACTAATGAGAAAGGAAAAGCAGGTACGTTCTCTCAAAAACCTACCATTCCTGTTGAAATTTCTACAATGAGAGTTACCTATATGAATACCAGGACACAGAATTTAAATGAACAATCATAAGATTTATGATTTATGAGGCACCTCTACCTACACCCATGGCAGATGAGCACATCTTCCCTCGGACCTCATAGACCAGCCTGTCTCCCAGGAGGACTGCTCTAACGAGAGACATAGGTGAGAATTCAACCCCAATACTCACATCAACTGAGACCCCATAGAGCCCAGCAGATGTGAAATCCTGCCTTGCCAGAGCCCCATCAGACTTCCAGTACACATCTCCACCTGTATCTGTGGCAAACTGGCATGCCTGCTACCTCAAAACAATTCCCTGCCTGTTTCCCAAGAGGACTTCTCTAACAACAGGCAAAGGAAAGACCCCATTCCGATGACCAATCCAGCTGGAGATGGTTAGAGGCAAGCAGACATGGGCTCTGTTCCTCTCCTCTTAGAGCTCCATCTCTTTCTGGGTTTACACCTCCATCTGCACTCAGGGTGAATTGATGTGCCCCTATCCCGACTCCCAAAGTTCTACGTGTCACAAAGGAGGCCTTCACTAATCAGGGGCACAGGAGACCTGCTTTAACTAGAGACACAATACTGCCTGACTCCCTGGATACCTGCTCTAACTCTAACCCTATAAACACAGTTCTACCTGTCACCTGAGAGACCTGCTCCAATCAGGGACTCCCAGGCCAGTTAACCTCAGATACAACCAGAGAGAGGAAAGGCAAGCATAAGAACAGAATCAACAAAAGCCAGTGCAAAATGGCAACAACAGAACCCAGCTCTCTTATTACAGCAAGCCCTGGACAACCTAACACATCTGAAGAGCAAATTTTGACCTTAAATCCCATCTCATGAAGATGATGGAGACTTTTTAAAAAGATATGAATAATTCCTTTAGAAAAAAGAAAACGCAGTTGAACAGGTAGAAGCCCTTGAAAAGGAAACAAATAAATCACTTAAAAGAATACAGGACATCACAATCAAACAGGTGAAGGAAATGAACAAAATGGTCCAAGACCTAAAAATGGAAATAGAAACAATAAAGAAATTGCAAATGGAGCCAACACTGGAGATAGAAAACCTAGGAAAGAGAACAGGAACTACAGATGTAAGAATCACTAACAGAATATAAGAGATAGTAGAGAAATCTCAGGTGAGGAAGATACCATAGAACATAGGGATCCATTGGTCAAACAAAATGCCAATTGTAAAGAGATCCTAACACAAAATGTTCAGGAAATTTGGGACACAGTGAAAGGACCAAACTTCTACACAAAGACCCTAAAAGTCACTATATCCTAGACATGTGTCTTGCAAGCCCTAAGAGACCACAGATGCCAGAACAGACTACTGTACCCTGCAAAACTTTCAAACACCATAGATTGAAAGACCAAAATATTCAATGACAAAATCAATTTAAACAATATTCTTCTACTAACAAAACCTATAGAGGATACTAGAAGGAAAATTCCAACACAAGGATGGGATGTGCCATGGGGAGCAATGGAGCAGGCTTTCATCCAAAGAGATGCAACTAAATCTCCTGCAGAAGGTCTCTCAGCACTCTCAGCTAAGCCTCCAAGACAACTCAGCCACCCTCCCACCAAGCTAAGGATTCATCCGACTGACCCAGCCAGAGCTTCACCCATTCCCCTTAGGCCCCAGGCTACATAGACCGAGGCCACAGACCCCACTTTGTTTTCAGATCTTCCTCAGCTCCCAGCAGTGCCTGAGAGCCCAAGAGCCTGAGAACCAGATGGCCCGACCTCCCTGCACGCCAGGGACCCCCAAGCTAGCTCTGGCTGTCCCAGGACCTCAAACTGTGCTCCTCACCCCTGAAGTGGTGTCCAAGGCTTCCCATAGCCTGACACCCACCTGGCACTGGCATGGGGTAAGTGCAGTCAAAACTCCCACTTCCTGCCTCCCAGAGTGCCCAAGTCCTGTGGCAAGGCAGACACAGGATCCCAAATAACCCTGTACTAATAAGCTCTGCTAAGATAATTAGCATCATAATTCCTGCTTCACTTAACTAATTTAGATACAAAGTTCTAACTCACCAAGATAGGATAAATGATAAAATACTTTATGATAGGATAAATGATAATGGATAGGATAGGATAAATAGGATAGGATAGATTGAATGATAAAATACTTTATCTAAATTGCCAAATATATGGACTAGATGTCATATATGTATATCATATCTTATACCTCTCTTAATTATAACTGCATTCAATTTATATCTAAGAGAAAAAGAGCCTTTTATTGTATTAAAAAGCAGAATTGTTAAGGTTTGGTCAGTTGCTATTTATTGTAATGCTAAGTGGAAGTCCCAAAGACCTGTTTGCCCCATAGATGAGAGAGTCCACACATGGACCCAAGTGACACTATGTGACCTTGTCTCCAAGTTATTTCTGATTGGTGACTAAAAAGGCCTACA
This sequence comes from Mastomys natalensis, assembly GCA_021653895.1. Taxonomy (NCBI): domain Eukaryota; kingdom Metazoa; phylum Chordata; class Mammalia; order Rodentia; family Muridae; genus Mastomys; species Mastomys natalensis. The sequence continues at coordinate 227,686 of JAJTUV010001589.1, read as the reverse complement.
ACCTATGGCTGGGCAAAATTGAGAGAGTCAGAACTGGCTATTTGCAACCTTGAGATCAGAGGAGACCACAAGAAGAGGGAAGAGAGGGTGAAGAAAACAGAAAGACACCATGGTTTAGGAGTCAAGAAGGCATGGCCCTTAGGGCTGGCCAATTAGAGTTAAGAGAAACCTGGATGAAACACAGTAAGTAATAACTTGGGATTATCAATAAGAAAGTAGATTCTAATAGCATAAATGGTAGCTATCTGGGCAGCTCTAATGCTGATTAAGGTTTATTTAAATAAAAAAATAGTAGAGTGTCTTTTATTAGGAAATAAATTGAAAAAGGTAGGGGGAAAACTCCATATTGAGATTAAATATTTAATACAACTGGAAATCCACGGGTAAAAGCTGGTTAAAATCAAACAAAAGGAATACTCTACTACGCTATCCAATTTTTGTGTAAAAACAATAAATATTTCTTTGACCAATTAAAATTCATAAGAAAAATAAAATAAGTTATACAAAATAATTTTTATTCAAAAATAGAATAAAAGTTTTCCTACCACATTTTTCTATGTAAGATATAAATAAAGAATACTGATCAAAGGAAAAATCCACCAAAAGGACATCTCAATTCTGAACTTGTATGCCTCAGATGCAAGGGCACCCACATTCATGAAAGAAACATCACTAAAACTTAAATCAGAAATAAAACCCCACACATTAATAATGGGAGACCTCAACACCCCACTCCCACCAATAGACAGGTCATCGAGACAGAAACTAAACAGACAAATAATGAAAATAACAGAGGTTATGGTTCAAATGAACCTAACAGATATCTATAGAACATTTTACCCAAACACACAAAAAAGTATACCTTCTTCTCAGCACCTCGCAGAACTTTCTCCAAAACTGACCATATAATCTATTACAAAGCCAGCCTCAACAGATACAAAAAGACTGAAATAACTCCATGCATCTTACCAGATCACCATGGAATAAAGCTAGACTTCAACAGCAACAGAAACAACAAAAGTGCTCATATTCATAGAAACTGAACAACTCCCTCTACTCAATGATCACTGGATCAGGGAAGAAATAAAGAAATTAAAGACTTTCTAGAATTCAATGGAAATGAGGGCATAAAATATCCAAACTCATGCAACACTACAAAAGCAGCTAAGGAGAACGTTCACAGCACTAAAATAATTGGAGTGTTATCATATTAGCAAATTAAAAGTACACTTGCAACAGAAGCAAACACATCCAAGAGTAGTAGGCAGCAGGAAATAATTCGAATCAGGGCTGAAATCAGTCAGTTACAAACAAAGAGAATAATGCAAATCACCAATGAAACCAGAGGTTGTTATTTGAGAAAATCAACAAGATAGACAAACCCTTAGCCAAACTAACTAAAAGGCAGAGAGACAGTATCCAAATTAACAAAACCAGAAATGAAGAGGGAGACATAACAATGGACACCTAGGAAATTCAAAGAGTCATTAGGTCTTACTTCAAAAGCCTATATTCCACAAAATTAGAAAGTATAAATGAAATGGATGTTTTTCTAGAGAGTTACCAATTATCAAAGCAAAATCAAGATCAGGTAAACTATCTCAATAGTCCTATAACACCTAAGGAAATAGAAGCTGTTATTAAAAGTTTTCCAGCCCCAAAAAGCCCTGGGTCAGATTGCTTTAGTGCAGAATTCTACCAGAGTTTCAAATAGAAGAGCTAATGCCAGTACTCCTCAAACTATTCTATAAAATAAAAACAGAAGAAACACTGCCAAACCCATTCTATGAAGCCATAGTCACCCTGTTACTTAAACCACACAAAGAATCAACATAGAAAATTTCTGACCAATTTCTCTTCCAAACATTGATGCAAAAAATACAATAAAATACCCGCAAACTGAATCCAAGAACATATCTAAGACATCATCATGATCAAGTAGGCTTCATTCCAGGGATGCAGTGGTGGTTCAATATACAAAAATCCATCAAGGTAATCTACCAAATTAAAAAAAAAAACTCAAAGAAAAAAAACTAACCCTAATTCTAACAGAGGGCTATTATCCAAAATATATAAAGAACTTAAGAAGTTAGCCTCCAACATCCCAAATAACCCTATTAAAATGTAGGTATAAAGAAAAGAATTCTCAACAGAGGAATCTCAAATGGCTGAAAGCACATAAAGCAATGTTCAAAGTCCTAAGTCATCAGTCATCATAGAATTGCAAATCAAAATGACTCTTGAGATTCCACCTTATACCAATCAGAATGGCGAAGATCAAAAATTCAAAGGACAGACATGATGGAGAAGTTGTGGAGCAAGGAAACACTCCTCCATTGCTGGTAGGAGTGCAAACTTGTACAACTACTCTAGAAATCAATTTGGTGGTTCCTCAGAAGACTGAATAGTTCTAGTTCAAGACCCAGATATACTACCCCTGGGCATATACCCAAAAGGTGCTCTACTATACACAGGGACACTTGCTCATCTATGTTCATAGCAGCTTTATTCATAATAGCCAGATACTGGAAAGAACCTAGATGTCTATCAACTGAAGAATGGATTGAGAAAATGTGGATGGAATACTACTCAGCCATTAAAATCAAGGACATCATGAATTTCATGGGCAAATGGATGGAACTACAAAATATCATCCTGAGTGAGGTAACCCAGAGCCAAAAAGACATGTATGGCATGTACTCACTCACTTATAAGTAGATACTAGCCATGAAGTACAGGATAACCATGCTATAATCAACAGACCCAAAGAAGCCTAATACAAGGAGAGCACAAGTGAGGATGTTTAAATCTTTCTCAGAAAGGAAAACAAAATAGATATCAGAGATGGATGGAAGGAGGGATCTGGATAGAAGAGGGGATGGTGGGAAGTGGTGGGGTAGATTATATAGGTAGGGAGAACAGGAGAGATAGAAGGAAGATCAGCTGGGAGGGGGGCAATCTCTCAGAAGTGCCAAAGACCTGGGATGAGGAGAGGAGCAGAGGGTCTAAAAGGGTGATTCTATGAGATTCCTAGCAATGGCAGATATGGATCCTGAAGTGGCCACTTCTGTAGCCAGGAAGGACTCCCAGTGGAATTATAAGAACACCAACCCATCCATAAAGCCTTAGACCGAAAATGTGTCCTGCCTACAAGATGTACAGGGGCAAAGATGGAGCAGAGACTGAGGGAATGACCAACCAATGCCCAACTTGAGACCCATCCTATGGGCAAGAGCTAATCCCTGATACTAGTAATGATACTCTCTTAAGCTTGCAGACAGGAACCTAGCATAACAGTCCTCTGAGAGGCTCCACCCAACAGCCAATGGAAAGAGATGCAGAGACAAACCCCCAAACATTAGATGGATCTCAATGAATCTTATGGAAGAGTTGGGAAAAAGATTGAGAAATCCAAAGAGGACAGGGACTCCACAGGAAAACCAGCAGAGTCAACTAACCTGAACCCTTGGGGGCTTCCCAAGATTGAATCAACAACCAAAGAATGAGCAGGGGCTGGACCTAAAAGCTCCTTATGATCATTGATAAAGGCAGCCCCTGCCCAGAACAGTGACTGGATAGTATTTACCCGGCACATATATGTAGTGTTCTAAAGTAACTGGGCAGATTTTCTACTGCCAAATGAAAAACAGTTTACCTGAGTGTTAGTAAGCAAGAGTCCATGAGTTAATATATCTGATGTCTTACACAATGCCTACCACATAGCTAGCTCCTAAGACAATGAAATAAAATTTAAATATGAATTAATTATATGTTTACATCAACCTTATAAAAAGGTAAAATTCTTTTCTTTTTAAAGTGAATAAACTAACTACGAAGTGACTGTTCCATCTCTATTTCCCCCAAAACAGGCACTATGAGTAAGATACGGACCCTGCACAATTTGCTTCAACTTTATTGCCTTCTACAGTTGCATCCCTACATTCAGGGAAAAAAAAATAAAACCAAACTGTGTGATGTCACTTCCTCTTCAATGTTATGTCATCTGGTTAAAAAAACAACCAGGATATTAATCCTCTTCTTAAAAAAAAAAATGACTATAGATATCTACATATTTGTAATAGTGAACTGAAAGACAAATCAAACAGACCCATCAAACTGTGAAACTGTTCTCGTGCACTTACTTGGACACTTCAACTTTGAGCTCCACTTCACTCTTCTCTAATTCTAGAATCCACTGGCTATCAGCATCGCTTACGGCCTTGTTCACACTGTCAGCTAATTCATCTCTCAACATCTGCTCCACCTTTTGTGCATCCAGGTTAATTTTGGTAAGCTATGGGAAAAGCAACAACAACAAATATTCCCAGGACTGTATGATTTTATTTATTCTATTTTACCTTATGCTGGGAACAGAACCCAGGGCCTGCACTAATGTCTGGATACATAACATCTGGTCTCTTGAGTACTAAAGTCTTGTTTAGTTTCCCCTAGTCCAGAAACAGGTATAATGTGGTAAGAACAAACTAAAGAAGACACTGAGCTACAAGATTTTCGAGCTACAATGCTGAACTTGAACTTTGGTTTTGCTTAAATGTGGTTGTTTTGTGCTGAAGTTTTTCTCTCTTACCATAAGAAATGGGTTAACTTTTTATTTTTCTATTTTGCAAAAGCCTGTGGTTAAAAACCTTAAACCTTAAATTTATATTGTATTTTATATTGTGATTTTAATATAAGATCTTGGGAACAAAACAAAACAAAACAAAAACAAAGGAAAGGTTAAAAAAAAAAGATATAAATAAAGAATATTAAGGTTCATCACAGTACCTGGTAAAATGATTATACTGGTGTGTGATTTTCATTCCTATGTTAAGAGAAAATTCAAATTTGAGACCACCCTGGACTACAAAGCAAAACCTGGCAGAAAATAAAGGAAAATAAGCAAGCCCTAGGAGCAATATTTTTCTCTACTGAAGCAGCTGTTGTTATGGAAATTTTTTGAGAAAATAAACTTTAACTAATAAGCAATTAAAGGAAAGTTAATGAGTGAATAACAATGAGTAAAATGAAATGTGTCATTTCTGTTCTTAAGTTCTGAAATGCTCACAACCCTGCTGAAATGTTAAGCTTCTGTCTATAGACATGTATAACTAATCTTTGAAAAATAACACAACAGGTGTAAGTATAAAATATGAAACCTTTATCACAAGGACAGCATCTTCAGAAGTTCATATAATGTTTATACAATTAATAATTTTTATTTTCACTCACATAAAATTGATCCTTTTAAAAAGGACTATAGTACTTCATCAATAATATTATAATTAAGAAACATACTGTTTCTTTCCAAATTATATGAATAATATATATCCATCATAACCTAAAGCACATTATTCTTACATTATATGCTTAGCTTTTTGAAAGTATTTGATAAAACCTATGGCCTTGATACATACAGTACAGAACTTATTTATGTAGAAAGAGTACTTGTATTTATCTCAACAATTTTCTCTTCTTAATTCAAATATAAATAAATATTGAGCATTTATGAATAAATTAGACAAAGAAGAGTAACATATTGCCCATCATATTTATCAAGAAGAGTTTATGTAACACTCCAATATAGAAATGAACAATTTTTAAACTGAGATTCTGGGGAGTATTTATGAAATGTAACCATGTATTTCATTTGGTTCTTGGTGTAATGTGAGAATTGGCTTGCATAGCTAGCATTAACTATCTGTTATAAATTATTCAGAATTTACCCTTCTTGCTATCATTCTCACTTACTGCCAAGCATAGGCTTGGAGAGGGTTGTTGCTGAGGAAGGTGTGTTTGGGAAAAGAAAAAGAATGACTCGAAGTCAATCTTGGGTACATTCTAACCGCTCTGTCTTCTGCTTGAATTGGCTCTCCAGATAGCTGTGTAGATAGTTCAGCTCTTACAGACCAAAGCTCAGTCTATTATTTACATATCATTATGCCATGAATCAGCATTTTATGATCTTAGCTCCTTGATTCTTAGAAAACAACAAGTACATTTTTTTAACATAACAAATGAACTCAAAGATCAGCCCACCTTGTAAGCACAAACAATAAGTTTAGCTGGGTGGGATCCTATCCTAAGATTGCCATTTCCACCACACCTAGACCCAAACATTCTGTGTCCCAGGATGACCTTGAACTCAGGAATCTCCCTGCTTTGTAAGCACAAACAATAAACTTAGATATAGCTGTGTGGGATCCTGTCCTGAGATCACTACTCCTTCCTTTCTTATTGCTCCTTTTCAGCCATGAGCCTTATTTTTAACTATTCTTTTCCCTTTACTGACTCATTAATACAGCTGCATCTGTTCTTTCAGGTCCATGGAGCTCACTATACAATTCATATTTCACCTTTATATTTTGCATCATCAAGAAATATATATTCTTGAACTCATGTTTTCAGAGTTTTTTTTCCCACAGCCTTAAGGGCTGTTCTGGCAGTCATAGTGCTTACCATTTTGAAGAAGAACAGATTCTCACCTCCCAGGCTCATGCTGTCTCTAATCATGGAGTCATAAACCTTAATGGGGAGAGGTTTTTTCCACAAAGGAGAAACATGAAAATATGTACATTGCTATATAAAGAAGCTCCAAGCCCACAGCAACCATCAGCACTCATGGAGATCCACATTCTGCTGGCTCTGTCCCAGGATGTGGCGAAACATGACACACTTTCCTATCCATAGCCATGCAGGACTCAGCAACTTAACATTTTTAATATGGTAAATGTCAAATATATGAAACTTTTCCCTTCAAAAATATTAAGATGTCTACTTTATACAGAAAAAAAATAGTTCCTAATTGGCAAAAAAGAAATATATCATAAAAGTCAGCATAATAAAAACTGTATTTGATTTATTGTAACATTAGCATAATAGCATAATTTGCTTTAAAAGTAGGTCACACAACCAGTAAAAAAAAACAAAAACAAAATGTTTTCCAACCCTGGTATGCAGCCAAAAATAAATATAAAATATAAATCTATATCTCAAACAATTATTTTAGGGTTTTTTAACACATTGAGTAGTTGTCATGTAAACTAAATAAATTACAGTTCCCTGCCCCAATAAAAAAAATTATACATTTATATACCTTGTAAGCAAGATAAAACAAAATGGTTTTTTTATATTCCTGTGGCCAAATAGTAGCAAAAAACAAATGTATGCCAACCATTGTTTCAAAATATAATTGTACTATCATATTTTCTTAAACAATGTCTTTTCATTATTAGACAAAATGCATTTTTGTGTATCATTATCTAGTGCATCTTGTAAAATTTAAATGTCATCCACATGACCATTAAACACCTCAGATTCAGTGTGAATAGAAACACAACTAATTTTAACACATACCAATTAACTTGATTCCTGATAGCACAATAAAATTATGTAGATAGTTAACTGATTACCTAACTGATAGATGGTAGAAAGAGAGAAGCTTTAGAGATAGCTCAACAGGTATGATCACTTGTTGTAAATATAGCACAGAAACCACATACAATACCCCTGCCTAGTCAGATCACTCTACCTGAGCTACAACCAACCACTGGGCTTTTACCATAAACTGGTCTATTAGCTTCCAATCACAGAGTCCTTGTATGTCACAACCTCTCCACTCAGCCAGACTCCCACTTTCCTATTTAGGATCTAAACTGATGAGTCTCCCTAATCTCCCCCCATTCACTCATTCTCCTAAAATTGCAAGATCTAACCAGGGTCCCACCATTTAGTGCACCATCTGATCTGTCCTCCCCTCTCTGTGCCACAAATGGTCTCTAGGCTCCTATCTAGGCATTCCCTACCTTTCCCCCACTCACCCAAATGTATGTGTCTGCTTGTTTGTACATACATATGTAGATATATGGGTATGTAGGTATGCATGAATACTTGTGGAGTGTATGAAACATTTTGTTGGGTTCAACAAAATGTGACTGTATTAATGAGTAAATGAGAATATCAATATAAATGTAATGTATATATGTATGAATCTATATGTGTCTATGCATATTTACCTATATAAAGCATCATAACTCTCTTCTTTTCCTTCCTCCCTGGTTCACAAAGGATTAATCAGCCTAGCCAAAGAGGCTTCTGGCTGCCTGGGCAGAGGAGAGAGTGATAGAAATAGATTTTGTTACTTAATTTCCCACTGCTAGGCAACAGGTGTTAGTTGCCCAAGCCAGTGGTTTTTAACCATAGAATAAGGAAAAAAAAAAAAAAGAAAAAGAAAGAAAGAAAGAAAGAAAGAAAGAAAGAAAGAAAGAAAGAAAGAAAGAAAGAAAAAAGGATATTTTTTTTAGAAGTTATCAGCAAGTGTTCAGTATACTTAGAGAGTTGGAAGGCCAGGGACCATCAGTCTTTAAAGCTACCTCTGTATCTAATGCTGTGTCTCACTTTAAACGACTCCAGGATGGGCTGGCTCCCAGCGTTGAAGCCATGTTGATGTTGGTGGGCCATGCTACAACAGGGCAGGGGAAGGATATACTAATATGACTGTCCTGTGCTGCCCCTAGGGTCAAGGCAATGTCCAGTTCATGCTGCCACTAAGGACCACATCTGAATTTTGAGTTCCTATTGCAGCCCAGGTTTGTGCTGATGTCCATGGTCCATGATGCCAACAAAAGCCACATGGATATCCATGATCATCTGTCCTCAGCTGAAGCCATGTTGATTTCCATGAGCCATGCTGTCCCTGGGGCCATATTGATGTGGGTGTAGTGCAGTGCCTCCAAACACTTGAATGTGACTGTGGTTCTACTACAGCTGTAAGACTGTGTTCCTCATCTTTGATGTAATCAGCACTGTGTGGGAGCCCATGATCTGTGCTCCTGCTAACTGTAAACAGCAAGGAAGCTACTTTTGCAGGGATAATGATGATTGCAGACACATGTATGAGAATGAGGAACATGGAAGGATGCTATGGCAACACCTTTGTGCACTTCAACCCTCACCACATCCCCAAAAAGTAGCAGCTTAAACATGAAACCATAAAGAGAACTCTTTAAAAAGTATGATAAAGATGCTTAAGTATCTTTGCTCTCCAGAACTTGTTGCTATTGGCAGGAGTGTGAGAGGGAAACAACTCAGTTCTACCTAACCGGCAGGCCACTAAGAGTTTGACTATGCTCCAGTAAGTATATAGATAACACAATTGGACTCTTTCTTTCCCTCCTCCTCCCCCTCCTCCTCCTCCTCCTCTCCTCCTCTTCCTCCTCTTCCTCCTCCCCCTCTTCTTCTTCTTCTCCTTCTTCTTCTTCTTCTTCTTTCTGGTTGGGATGAGGAGAACACATGTGTGGACAGTTGTCTATGGAAAGACTGGGAAGTGAGAGTGATTGAGGTGCATTATGTGAAATTCCCAAAGAACAAATAAAAATACTATGATGACTTGTTTTTCTCATCCTGCATCATTTCCTGAAGCAACAGATGCTCAATTTATTGGATTAGATAAAATTTTTCTCTTATGATTTGTATTTTAATGGTGTGTTTAATATAATAAATAAAAATATAGTTGTGATACTAACTGAAAAATGGAAATATTCAATAATTTCCACCAGAAAATTTATAGATATTTGAGGGGAAGAACATGTTAACTAACATTATTTAGTTACTATTCACAGTATCTGTAAACAATAGAAAATTTGACTCCTTAAATGTTTATAATAATTTATTAGTTAAATATAAAAAGGGTGGGGGAACACCCTCATAGAAGCAGGGGAGGGGGAATGGGATAGGAGGTTTCCAGGGGTGGGGGTGGGGAGCAAGTGTATACCTGGAAGGGGGATAACATTTAAAATGTAAATAAAGAAACTATTCAGTTTTAAAAATGAAACAAGTGAGGGCAATAGACAGAGGCAAAAATAAAAAGATTGTTTTCAAAAAAGCAAAAACATAAAGAAATAAAAATAAAAAAGGTCTGACATTAAGGTTGATTTTTGAAATGACCCAAATTAATTCCCACCACATATGTGATGGCTGAATCAATGGAAACTCCTGTTCCTGGGATAAAATGCCTTCTTCTGGCTTCTATGCACACTGCCCACATGTGGTGCACAGGCAAACATGCAGACAAAACACATGCATGCATAAAAATAAGCAAATATTTAAATAAGATTAGTGGTAGATAAAATGTTTCAAAAGTTCAAAGCACTTATTGCTCTTGAAAAGGACCAAGGTTTTGTGTCTGACATTCACATGGAAATCTACTACTATCTATAACTCCAGTACCAGGAGATTGAACAACATTTATGAACACTGCAAATAGCATGTAGATACAGGCACACAGATACACCAAGAACAATGGAGAAAATACATATATGTAGACAAATCCTCATGCTCATAAATAAAAATAAAAATCTTCTTAAAATAATAAAACATAATTGGAAAAATGAAGATCTATAACTACACGATAGATATAGAACAGAAAAAATAGATAATACAGGTACAAGCAAATATACAATTTAAAACAGGAATGTACACACAGATATTGAAACACGTAACACAGCAATAGATGTGAAGTTATTTCAGATAGCATACTAAAACTGTAGTCTTAAAGATTTTTAAATTATTTTATTGGATATTTTATTTACATTTCAGATGTAATCACCTTTCCCCATTTCCCTCCAACCCAGGAACACCCTATCCCATCCCCCCTCCTCCTGCTTCTATGAGGATATGCATGCATCCACCCTCTCACTACCACATCCCCACTGAAGATTCTCCAAACACTAGGATTCCAGCCTTCACTGGAGCAAGGACTTCCTCACCCACCTATGCCTGACAATGTAATTCTTCCCTATGTATACAGCTGGGGTCATGGGTCCCTCACTATGTGTTCCCAGGCTGGGGTTTAGACCCTGGGAGCTTTGGTTGATTGGTATTGTTGCTTTCCCCATGGGGCCTCAAACCCTTTCAGCTCCTTCAGTCTTCTCTCTGATTCCTCCATTGGGAACCCTATGATCAACACAACAGTTACCAGTGAGCATCCACCTCTGTGTATGTCAGGCTCTGGCAGACCTCTAAGGAGACAGCTAAATTAGGCTCCTGTCAGCATGCACTTCCTGACATCCACATCAGCATCTACCTTTGGTGACTGCACATGGAATGGATACCCAGGTGGAACGGTCTCTGGACAGCCCCTCCTTCAGTTTCTGTCCCACACTTTGTCTCCATATTTGCTCCCATGAGTATTTTGTTAACCCTTCTAAGAAGGGTCAAAGCACTCACACTTAGGTCTTCCTTATTCATGAGCTTCATGTGGTCTGGGAGTTGTATCTTGCATATTGCAAGCTTTTGGACTAATATCCGATTATCATTGAGTGCATACCATGTGTGTTCATTTGTGATGAACTCAGGATGATATTTTCTTGTTCCATTCATTTGCCTAAGAATTTCTCAAATTCATTGTTTTTAATAGCTGAGTAATATTCCATTGTGTCAATGTACCACATTTTCTGTATCGATTCCTCTGTTGAAGGATATCTGGGTTTGTTACAGCTTCTGGCTATTATAAATGAGGGTGCTATGAACATAGTGGAGCATATGTCCTTGTAATATGTTGGAGAATATTCTGGGTATATGCCTAGGAGTGGTATAGCTGGGTCCTCAGGTAATGCTATGTCCAATTTTCTGAGGAACCACTGGACTGCTTTCCAGAGTGGTTGTACCAGCTTGCAATCCCACCAGCAATGGAGGAGTGTACCTCTTTCACCACATCCTTGCCAGCATCTGCTGTCACCTGAGTTTTTGATCTTGGCCATTCTGCCTAGTGTGAGGTAGAATCTCAGGGTTGTTTTGATTTGCAATTCCTTGATGACTAAGAATATTGAACATTTCTTTGGATGCTTCTTGGCCATTCGAGTTTCTCAGTTGAGAATTCTTTGTTTAGCTCTGTACCCCATTTTTAATAGGGTTATTTGGTTGTCTGAAGTCTAATTTCTTGAGTTCTTTGTATATATTGGATATTAGCCCTCTATTGGATGTACAATTGGTAAAGATCTTTCCCAATCTGTTGGTTGCTGCTTTGTCCTATTGACAGTGTCCTTTGCCTTACAAAAGCTTTGCAATTTTATGAGGTCCCATTTGTCAATTCTTGATCTTGGAGCATAAGCCATTGGTGTGCTGTTCAAGAACTTATCCCTTGTGCTTAGGTATTGAAGGGTCTTCTCCACCTTCTCTTCTATTAGTTTCTGTGTATCTGGTTTTATGTGAAAGTCTTTTATCTACTTGGACTTGAGCTTTGTACAAAGAGATAAGAATGGATCTATTTGCATTCTTCTACAAGCTGACCTCCAGTTGAACCAATACCACTTGTTGAAAATGCTGTCCTTTTACAACTGGATGGTTTTAGCTCCTTTGTCAAAGATCAGGTGACCATAGGTGTGTGGGTTCATTTGTGGATCTTCAATTCTATTCCATTGATCTTCCTGCCTGTCTCTGTACCAATACCATGCAATTTTTATCACTATTCCTCTGTAGTACAGCTTGAGGTCAGGGATGGTGATTCCCACAGAAGTTCTTTTATTGTTGGGAATAGTTCTTGAATTTTTGTTATTCTAAATGAATTTGCAAAATTGCTTTTCTATCTCTATGAAGAATTGATTTGGGATTTTGATGGGGATTGCACTGAATCTGTAGATTGCTTTTGGCAAGATGGCCATTTTTTACTATATTAATTCTGCCAATCCACAAACATGGGAGATCTTTCCGTCTTCTGAGATCTTGTTTAATTTCTTTCTTCAGAGACTTGAACTTCTTGACATACAGATCTTTCACATACTTGGTTAGATTCACACCAAGGTATTTTATATTATTTGTGACTATTGTGAAGGGTGTCATTTCCCTAATTTCTTCCTCAGCCTGTTTATCCTTCTAGTAGGGAAGGCTACTGATTTTTTTTTTTAGTTGATCTTATATCCAGCCACTAGATGAAGTTGTTTATCAGGTTTAGGAGTTTTCTGGTGGAAGTTTTAGGGTCACTTAAGTATACTATCATATCATCTGCAAATAGTGAAAGTTTGACTTCTTCCTTTCCGATTTGTATTGCTTTGACTTTCTTTTGCTGTCTTATTACTAGCTAGGACTTTGAGTACTATATTGAATAGGTAGGATGAGAGTGGGCAGACTTGTCTAGTGCTTGATTATAGTGGGACTGCTTCAAGTTTCTCTCCATTAGTTTGATGTTGGCTACCAGTTTGCTGTATATTGTTTTTACTATGTTAGGGTATGGGGCTTGAATTTCTGATATTTCTAAAATTTTTACCATGGATGTTGAATTTTATCGAATGCTTTCTCAGCATCTAGTGAGATGATCATGTGGTTTTTTTCTTTGAGTTTGTTTATATAGTGGATTATGTTGATGGATTTCCAAATATTGAACCATTCCTTCATTCCTAGGATAAAGCCTACTTGAACATGATGGATAATTGTTTTGATGTGTTCTTGGATTCGGTTTGTAAGAATTTTATTGAGTATTTTTTCATCAATATTCATAAAGGAGATTGGTCTGAAGTTCTCTTTCTTTGTTGGGTCTTTGTGAGGTTTAAGTATGAGTGTGATTGTGGATTCATGGAATGAATTGGGTAGTGTTCCTTCTATTTCTGTTTTGTGGAATAGTTTGAAGAGAAATGTTATTAAGTCTTCTTTGAAGGTCTCATAGAATTCTACACTAAAACTATCTGGTCCTGGACTTTTTTGGTGGGGAGACTTTTAATGACTGCTGCTATTTCTTTAGGGATTATGGGACTGTTTAGATGGTTTATCTGTTCCTGATTTATCTTTGGTACCTGATATCTGTCTAGAAAGTTGTCCATTTCATCCAGATTTTCCAGTTTTGTTGCGTATAGGCTTTTATAGTAGGATCTTATGAATTTTTTGAATTCTCAGTTTCTGTTATGTTTCCCTTTTCACTTCTTATTTTATTAATTTGGTTACTGTCTCTGTGCCCTCTGGCTAGTCTGGCTAAAGATTTATCTATCTTGTTGATTTTCGCAAAGAATGAGCTCCTGGTTTTGTTGATATTTTGTATAGTTCTCTTTGTTTCTACTTGATCGATTTCAGCCCTGAGTTTGATTATTTCCTGCTGTCTACTCTTTTGGGTGTATTTGCCTCTTTTTGCTCTATAGCTTTCAGATGTGCTGTCAAATTGTTATTGTATGCTCTCTCCAGTTTCTTTTTGTAAGCACTTAGAGTTATGAGTTTTCCTCTTAGCACTTCTTTCATGGAGTCTCACAAGTTTTAGTATGATGGGTCCTCATTTTAATTAAATTCTAAAAACTTGTTAATTTCTTTATTTCTCCCTTGACCAAGTCACCATTGAGTACAGCATTGTTCAGTTTCCACGTGCATGTGGGCTTTCCATTGTTTTTCTCATTATTAAAAACCAGCCTTAGTCCATGGTGATCTGATAGGATGCAAGGGATTATTTCAATATTTTTGAATCTGTTGTGGCCTGTTTTGTGACCAATTATATGGTCTTTTTTGGAGAAGGTACCATGAGGTGCTGAGAAAAAGATATATTCTTTTTTGTAGGATGAAATGTTCTATAGATATCTACTAAATCCATTTGGTTCATATCTTCCATTAATTCCACTGTATCTCTGTTTAGTTTCTATTTCCATAATCTGTCCATTGATGAGAGTGTGGTGTTGAAATCCCACACTATTATTGTGTGAGGTGCAATGTATGCTTTGAGCTTTAGTAAAGTTTCTTTTATGTATGTGGGTGCCCTTGCATTTGGAGCATAGATGTTCAGAATTGAGAGTTCATCTTCGTAGATTTTTCCTTTGATGAGTATCACGTGTCTTTCCTTGTCTTTTTTGATTACTTTTTGTTGAAAGTCGATTTTATTTTATATTAGAATGGCTACTCCAGCTTGTTTCTTGGGGCCATTTGCTTGGAAGACTGTTTTCCATTCTTTTACTCTGAGGTAGTGTCTGTCTTTGTCACTGAGGTGCATTTACTGTATGCAGCAAAATTCTGAGTCTGTTTATGTATCCAGTCTGATAGTCTACGTCTTTTATTGGAGAGTTGAGTCCACTGATGTTAAGAGATATTAAGGAAAAATGATTGTTGCTTTCTGTTATTTTTGTTATTAGAGGTGGAATTATGTTTGTGTAGCTATCTTCTTTTGGGATTGTTGGAAGATTACTTTCTTGCTTTTTGTAGGTGGTAGTCTCCTTCCTTGTCTTGGAGTTTTCCATCAATTATCCTTTGAAGTGCTGGATTTGTGGGAAGATATTGTGTAAATTTGGTTTTGTCGTAGAATATCTTGGTTTCTCCATCTATCATGATTGAGAGTTTTGCTGGGTATAGTAGTCTGGACTGCCATTTGTGTTCTCTTAGGGTCTGTATAATATCTGTCCAGGATCTTCTGGCTTTTATAGTCTCTGGTGAGAAATCTGGTGTAATTCTTATAGGTCTGTCTTTATATGTTACTTGACCTTTTTCCCTTACTGCTTTTAGTATATTTACTTTGTTTTGTGCATTTGATATGTTGATTATTATGTGATGGTAGGTATTTCTTTTCTGGTCTAGTCTATTTGGAGTTCTTTAGGCTTCTTGTATGTTCATGGACATCTCGTTCTTTAGGTTAGAGAAGTTTTCCTCTGTAATTTTGTTTAAGATGTTTACTGGCCCTTTAAGTTGGGAATCTTCCACTCTCATCTATACCTATTATACTTAGGTTTGGTTTTCTCATTGTATCCAAGATTTCCTGGATGTTTTGGGTTAGAACCTTTTTGCATTTTGCATTTTCTGACAATTGTGTCAATGTTTTTTATGGTATCTTCTGCACATGAGATTCTCTCTTCTATCTCTTGTATTCTATTGGTGATGCTTGCATCCATGACTCCTGATCTCTTTCCTAGCTTTTCTCTCTCCAGGGTAGTCTCCTTTTGAGATTTCTTTATTGTTTCTACTTCCATTTTTAGATCCTGGATGGTTTTGTTTAATTCCTTCATCTTTTTGTTTGTGTTTTCATGCAGTTTTTTAAGGTATTTTTGTGTTTCCTCTTTAAGGTCTTCTACCTATTTACCTGTGTTCTCCTGTACTTCTTTAAGGGAGTTATTAATGTCCTTCTTAAATTCCTCTATCATCATCATGAGAAGTGATCTTAATTCTTAATCCTGTTTTTTCTGGTGTGTTGGGGTGTCCAGGGCTTGCTATGGTGGGAGAACGGGGTTCAGATGATGCCAAGTAACTTTGGTTTCTGTTGCTTATGTCCTTTAGCTCATCTTTCACCATCTGGTTAAATCTAGTGCTACCTCCACTCACTCTCTCTGACTGAAGCCTGTCTTTTCAATTATCTTGCTTGTGCCAGAACTTCTCAGAATCTAGATGTCTCTGTGATCCTGAGTTCCTGTGTGGAAGAACTGCTGGGACTCAGGCTGCCTCTGGGATCCTGAAATCCTGCTGCTCTGAGTGCAGTAGTTCCTTCTCTGCTCTGAGTGCACTAGTTCTTCTAGGATGGCTCAGGATATGGTGTCTTCACAGGAGCAGACCAGCTAGGTGTCTGCCCAAGCCAAAAGGACCAAGGGAGGGGCTGAAGGGGAGTTGTATTCCTGAGGGGTGGGGTTTGGGTGGCTGATGTGTCCTGAGTGCCTTAGGCTCCCAGTTATAGCTCTGGAGCATAGGATAGTGGGAGAGGGTTCTTACCTGCTGCTCTGAGTGCAGTGATTCCTCTATGATGGTTCAGGACATGGTCTCTTCACAGAAGCAGACCAGCTAGGTGTCTTCCCCAGCCAAATGACCAAGCGAGGGGTCAAGATTTTAATTTTTAATTGCAAATTTTAATTTAAAGTGTATATACAAATGCAGATAATAATATCTAAATTTATATGCATGTTTGTGTTCAATTTCTCTCTCTGCATACATTGTTTTATTATTATGCTACTTGGTTCTATATATTCATTTTAAGGAGATCATGAGAAGTCTTATATCATGCTTTGGATGAACATATCCTAAGATGTAAAACTTTTCTGAGTGCTCCTTTGACTTCTGTGTTTCTCAGGCTGTAGATAATGGGGTTTAACATGGGGGTAATGACTGAATACAACATAGAGATGAGTCTGTCTCTACCAGGAGAGTGTTGACTGGGGTTGGGCGAATATAGGTAAATATAGTTGTACCATAGAACAAGAAGACTACAAGAAAATGGGAAGCACATGTAGAGAAAGCTTTGCGCTTCCCTTCTGCTGACCGGATCTTTAGGATGGTCGACACGATGTATATGTAGGAGATCAAAGTGATCAGAAAAGCACCAACCCCAAAGATAAATCCTATCACTAAAAGAAGCATTTCTGCTACATAGGTGGATGAGCATGACAGGGCCACCACAGGTGGAATATCACAGTAGTACTGGTTAACTTTATTAGACTTGCAGAAAGACAGACTAAAGGTGGACATTGTGTGGATAAAGGAGTTCAGAAACCCAGCTGCCCATGTCCCAGACAACAGCTGCACACAGCGAACCTTGGTCATGATGAGGGAGTAACGCAGAGGGAAGCATATGGCCACATAGCGGTCATAAGCCATCACAGCCAGCAAGAAAACTTCGGTCCCAGCTAGGGCCACCAGGAAATAGAGCTGCAAAGCACATCCAACAAAGGAAATGCTGTGATCCTCAGTCAAGAGATTCTTGAGCATCTTGGGCACAGTAGCTGAAGGGCAGAATATGTCCAGCAAGGACAGATTTGCCAGCAGGTAATACATGGGCGTTTGAAGCTTTCTCTCAGTCACAATGGCCAACAGGATGACTCCGTTTCCCAGTAAAGTGATCTGATAGATGATAAGAAAGGCCACAAAGAGTGGATAACGCACTTCAGGGAGGTCAGAGATTCCTATGAGAATGAACTGAGTCACTGTGGTAAGATTGTAGACATCCATCTGTTCTCACTTAAAGGGTGTTTCTAAGGGAAATGAAAGCAAAGAATTCAGGTTAGAGTGGCAGGGTAGAGAGCTCTGAGACAACAGCAATACCAGACTAATAGTCAATATAATTGCTACACTTCAATTATGGATTTTTAGTTATGAGCATTTCTCTCCAATATTTTGTGTATTCATGCTCTTGTTTAAAATATTCATTATATGTTTGTCATCTTTAAGAAGTTCTCTGAGACCCTACAAGAACTTGAAAGTATATCTTCTTCATTAGTCATTAGCAAACCTTTTATTATATGATATTACTCATGAAAGCTGATGGATTTCTCACATGCCCGTAGACATTTGCTTCATTTAGACTTACCTCAGTATCCATAATTTTATGTACTAGTTCAAACTAAACTAATATAACATATGTATATTATGTACCCACTAATATATTTTACTGGTATCCATTGATACATAAATATAGATAAATATTAAGAATTTTCAGATGCATGGAAAAGGAAGTCATTCATAAAGAATGTATATGAATGACATTTTGCCTTCTCAAACCTGTAACTCTATTTTGAAGGAATAAATATGAAAATGTTCCTGTGACTTTAAAAGCATATATTTTGGATACAAATATTAGCACTTAACTTAATTGGATGCATGGAAAAATCAAACTGACAGCATGGGAATTAATATTTTTGTCCCTTTGAAATAGTTTTTCTTTACTATCACATAATAGAAATTCACATATAAAATCTGGTTAGAAAATGAAACAAATTCTATCCTCCAGATCTAAGCTCAGGATCTCACTACCAACTCTGCAACAGAACATCTGATACATCTTTCCCCTCCCCACTGCTATCAGCTTCTATAGTTCCTACAGATATTTCCCTCCTGTCTTCCATCAACTTGTTGTTTTATATCAGCCCCTAATTCCAACTGGCACTTCCTGGTAACAAAATGGTCTGTTCTGCTTGGGAAACAGATAGGCTTACTACAAATATTTACTTCTCTTTCTGCTCCTTCAGTTACAATTGTTCCCCAGTCTCATCCCCAGCTCTGTAGCAGAACACCTGCTTCTGCCTTCCTTTCCAACCTGACTCCCTTCCAATGGATCACAAAGATTTTCTCTCCTCCAACATTCTTTGCCCCAGTCTGTTCAATTATCCCAACCTCCAATACCAACGGGCATTCCCTGGGAATATACCAGATAAGTAGGCCAGGAGAACAGATCCACTCCCCAAGATTCATCACCAGTGCTATAGTAGACCCTCTGAAGTGACTTCTTTTTATTGTGTACCCCCATTTCAAAAAGAATAAACAGATTCTAGTGGGACACTCTGCTGTACTACCTCCCGTGAAGCCATTCAGACCACTAGCCTATGCTTATTCATAAGAATAAACTTGCACTATCCAGAACCACATTTTATCTAGAAACTCTAGTGGCCATGCTTATCAGTTCCACAAAAAAAAATTTCCCTCCAAGCAACAAACAGCAATCCTAAACACACAACAAAACACTCTCCTAAAATTCAGAGAAGAAACAAAAACTAAAGAGCAAAAAACATCCACAAATCACCACCTAGATCTGAAATCATACTAATACCTGTAGCCTAGATGCCAGCATAAAAACACAATCAATAACAGCCAGAGCAATATAGCTTCAAGAGAGCCCAGTGATAAAGAAGTTGAAAAAAATAAATGAAAAATATTCAATACTTGAAAGTGGAAACAGAGTCAATAAAGAAAAGCCAAACTGAGGGAGTTCTGGAAATGAAAATTTTAGGAATGTGAACAGGAACTACAGAGAAAGTTACACCAACAAAATAGAAGATATAGAAGAGAGACAGTAGGCATTGAAGATACAATAAAAGAAATGATACATTGGTGAAATAAAATGTTAAGTCTAAAACACTTCTGACCCAAAACATTCAATAAATCTGGGACACTCTAAATAGATCAAAACTAAGAGTAGTAAGAACAAAGGAAGAGGAAGAAACACAGCACAAAAGCACAGGAAGTATTTTCAACAAAATCATAGAAAATTTCCCTATCCTAATAAAGGAGGTGCCTGTAAAAATAAAAGGAACTGGCTTTCCAGCCTGTGCCTTCCACAGAGGCAGATCATCAGCTGCTCTGCTCCTCTGAAGATGTCACAGTCGAAAGGCCTTCCAGGAGATCTGCTGAATGCAGGGTAACAGGTAAGGGTCCCACAAATAACCAAAGTAACTGGAACCCTGAAAAACCCAGTAGACACGGGACCCGTTAAATCTGCTTGAACTCCATCCCTTTCCAGCCTATACCTTCCACCAGGGCAGATCATGATCTTATCTGCTCCTCTAAAGACCCCCATAGTCTGAAGCCCTCCCAGGAGATCTGCTGTAGGACCCTGAAAGGCAGCCTGGTTCCTGTCTGAGCAAAGGCTAGAAACTCCAGTGACCCTGAAGGGAGAGAAGGCATTTCGCCCCCGCTCCTGGGTACCCAGTTCCTGTCACATAGCTACAGCCCCCCACAGCCCTCCATAGATCTGTGGCCATCAGTCACATAGGAGCATAAATTCAAGCCCCTCCACAGACAGAGGAAGTGACCTGTGATCACATAGCCTCAAGACAGACTTCCATTTTAATGAGGTACCTAAAGGCCTGGAGGATTTAGTCAATAAACTTTCCTTCTCAGACACTCTTCTCTGCAAAAAGGTTTTTAACCTCAGGCCCTCCCTGGGAAGTGGGGTACAGTTGTACTTATCCACTTTCCACCATGACAATAAATGCCTTAAAACCATGGACTGCCTCTATCATCAGAATCCGCTATGGGGAGCACTGAAGAAGGCTTTTGCCTAAAGAGCCACCAATTAATCTCCTGTAGAAGGCCTCTCTTTGCTCCCAGTCACAGCCTCCACCAAGCCAAACCCAAGCAAGCTACCTGCCAACCAAGCCAAGGACTCATCCCCACAGGATCCAACTGGAGCGCTCCCCTCTTTTTCCCCTCTGCCCAGAGCTAGTTCCAGCCTATGGATCCCCATTCCATTCTCAGCTATTCTGTGGCTCCCAGCAGCACCAGGGTGCCTGAAAGCCTGAAAACCAGACAGCCCCGACCACCCTGCAGGCTCAGAGACCCCCGAGCCAGCTCCAGCTGTCCCTGGGTCCTCAGACTGCACTTCCCCAACCGCGGAGCTGTATCCCACAACTTCCCCACAGACTGACACCTGCCCATCAATGGTGTTGGGTAAGCATGCCCAAACTCCTGAGTCCTGCCTCCCTGAGCAGCTCGAGCCCTGTGGTGGAGCAGACGTGGGACCCTACTAACCCTACAGTCTGCTGCACCCAGGGCCATAGTTCATCAGCTTGTCTGCCCTTCTGAAGATCCCATAGTCTGAAGACTTCCCAGAGATCTGCTGGACCCAGGACAACAGGGCAGATCATCAGCGTGTCTGGCTTCTGAAGACCTCACAGTCTGAAGGCCTCCTAGAAGATCTGCTGCACTCAAGATAACAGATCCCATAGGCTGAAGGCCTCCCAGGAGATCTGTTGCAGCTGGGACAACAGACCCAACAGTCTGAAGGCATCCAGAGAGATGTGCTACAGCCAGGGTCACAAGTCTCCCAGAAGATCTGCAGCAACCCAGTGACACAGGAGGCAGGATACAGACAGAGACACCAGGCCAATTAATACCAGAGATAACCAAATGGTGAGAGGCAGGCACAAGACCACAAGCAACAGAAGCCAATATACTTTGTCACCATTAGAATCCAGTTCTCTTACAACAGCAAACCTTGGATACCCCCAAGGTACCTGAAAACTAGAATGCTAACCTAAAATCCTATATTATGAAGATAATAGAGTCCTTTAAAGAGGATATAAATAACTCAATGAAAGAAATACAGGAAAACACAAGTAAACAAGCAGAAGCCCTTAAAGAAGAAACAAATAAATCCCTTAAAGAAATATGTGAATCTGGGCAGTGGTGGCGCACACCTTTAATCCCAGGACTTGGGAGGCAGAGACAGGCGGATTTCTGAGTTCGAGGCCAGCCTGGTCTACAGAGTGAGTTCCAGGACAGCCAGGGCGACACAGAGAAACCCTGTCTAGAAAAGAAAAAGAAATACATGAGAACAGAATCAAACAGGTGAAGGAATTGAAAACAAAAAGTGGTCTAAGACCTAAAAAGAGAAGTAGAAACAATAAAGAAAACAAAAATGGAGACAACACTGGAAATGGAAAAGCTACAAAAGAGGTCAGGAGCTACAGATCCAAGCATCAACACAGAATACAAGAGATAGAAGAAAGAATCTCAGGCATAGAAGATACATTAGAGGATATTGACACAAGAGTCAAAGAAAAGCATCTTAAATAAATGGTGTTGGTCTAACTGGAAGTCTGTATCTAGAAAAAAAAATAGATCCATATTTGTCACCTTGCACAAAGCTCAAGTTCAAGTGAATCAAGGACCTCAACACAAAATTAGGTACATTGAATGTAATAGAATAGAAAGTTGGAAAGAGTCTTGAACTCATTGAAACAGTGGGAAATTTCCTAAACATATCTCAAATGCTCAGGCTCTAAGATTAAGAATTGGGAAGTGGGACCTTGTGAAACTAAAAGGCTTCTGTAGGGTAAAGGACATAATAGGATAAAACAGCAACCTACAAATTGGAAAAAAGTCTTTACTAATCCCATGCCTGATAGTGGGCTAATATCTAAAATATAAAAAGAACTCTAGATGCTTATCTCCAAAAAAAACCAAACAGCCTAATCAAAATATGTAGTATAGAGGTAAACAGAGGATTCAGAACAGAAGAAACTCAGATAGCCAAAAAGCACTTTAAAAAATGTTCAAAGTCCTTAGTGATCAGGGAAATGCAAATGAAATCGTCCCTGAGATTCCACCTTACACCAATCAGAATGGCTAAGATCAAACACTCAGGTGACAGCACATGTTGATGAGAAGATGGAGAAAGAAGAAACAGTCTTTCATTGCTGGTGGGATTGCAAACTGGCACAACCACTCTGGAAATTAATCTGGAGGTTCCTCACAAAATTAGAAATAGATCTACCTGAAGACCCAGCTATACTACTCTTCGGCATATACACAAAAGATGCCCTACCATGCCACAGGGGCATGTGTTCCACTATGTTCAAAGCCAGGAGCTAGAAACAACCCAGCTGTCCCACAAAGGAAGAATGGATACAGAAAATGCAGTTCATTTACACAATGGAATACTACTCAGCTATCAAGAACAAGGACAACATAAGTTTTGCAGGCAAATGGACAGAACTAGAAAATATTATCCTGAGTAAGGTAACTTAGACCCAAAAGGACATGCATGTTGTGTACTCACTACTAAGTGGATATTAGCAAAAAAAAAAAAAAAAACAAAAACAAAAACAAACAAACAAAAAAAAACAACAACAACAACAGAATACCCAGGATACAATCCCAACAACTCAAGAATGTTAACAAGCCAAAGGGACTGAGTAAGGATGCCTCAATGAACTTGGGAGGGAGATGAAAGCAATCATGTGGGTGGGGGGCAGAAGGAGAGAGGGACCTGGTTGGGAGAGGGTACAGGGAGGGAAAATGTGGAACATGGTCAGGTATTGGGGTTGGGGAACAGGAGTGAGTCCCTGAAGGCCAGCAGAAAGAAAGGAAACAGGCAACCTTGGGAGGTAAGAAGTGGTATACCCTCTAGAATGTAGCAGAGATATGGATGGTGAGAGACACTCAGGACTCAAAGGGAGAGACCTTAGATGACATGTCCAACAGTGGGAACTTGTAGAGTCCACCTTCAATAGAACAACAGGTTATCATGTGGAGGGATGGGGTTGCCATCCCACAGTCAAAATCTCTGACTCAGAACTGTTCCTGTTTAAAATAACTGCAGAGAAAAAAAATGGAAAAGAGACTGAGAGAAAGAAACATTCAGTGACAGCCCCAAATTGGGATCCAGTTCTAGTGGAGGCTCCAAGGCCTGACACTATTATTGATGCTATGGTGTGCTTACAGACAGGAGCCTAGCATGGCTGCCCTCTGAGAGGCCCAACAAGCAGCTGAAAGAGGCAGATACTTAAACCCAACCAATGGACAGAAGCTGGAGACCCCTGTGATTTAAATAGAAAACCTGAAAAACCTGAGTATGAGAGTGACCTCATAGAAAGACCAGCAGTCTCAACCAATGTAAACCCCAAGATCTCTCAGACACTGAGCCACCAAACCAGTCAGCAAACACTAGCTGGTAAGAGGCCCCTGACACAGGAGAAATCTGGCCTCAGTGAGAGAAGAGGAGCCTAACCCTCAAGAGACTTGAGGCCCCAGGGAGTGTGAAGACCTGGAGGTGGGGTGGGGTGGGGTGGGGATGAGGACATTCTCTTGGAGACAAGAGGAGGAGGAATGGGATGAGGAAATGTCAGAGGGCAGACCAGGAGAGGGATGATGACTGGATATTAAAAAAAATGATTAAAGATAAATATTTTAAAATTTAAAAAATAATAGTAACTTATAGAACACCAAATAGATTGGACAAGAAAATAAAGTACCCTTGGCATATAATAATTAAAACATAAACATACAGTACAGGCTTGTTGAGTTCTCTGGAGCAAGCAGAACTGCCCTGTTTATCACAAGGATACATCCATTTTCCTGCCACCTCTCCTTCCACTTTCATCAAACTTGCTGAACCTGAACCTATAGACTAATCTTCCCTTTCCCCACCTATGTTCCCTGTTTGCTGAGTTCTCATGGAGCAAGCCAGGCTGCCAAGCAGCCTGATACCCTAGGGGAACTTCTATTCTGCCCTTGACCTCTCTGCCCACTTTCATCGCTGTTCAGCTCCTAAACCATGCAGATCTCAAGATCCTGAACAATAGCAGACCTTCAAATCAAGAATCCATAAACCCAAGGATACCCATTAGATGCCTGCAACCAAGTCCTACACCAATAACCAACTAGTTCACCCCCTTGCCAATCACCTACTACAAAAGGACCAAAACCATCCAAATGACTAGAGGTCCTTGAAAGAATACACTCAATCAACAAAATTCGGGCACTATGACACCTTCTACTGCAAGGCTTCCATATCCTAACACAACCAAAGCACAAGAAAATGACCTTAAATCCAATCTTATAAAATTAATAGAGGCCTTTAAAGAAGATGAACAACTCCCTTAAAGGAATGAATAAATAAATAAATAAATAAATAAATAATAAATAAATAGTATTAATTTATTTCTATAACTTTTAAGTACTTTTGCCTGTTTGTATCATGTACACAATCTTAAATATTTGAGGTGCAAAAAGAAAGAAAGAAAGAAAGAAAGGAAGGAAGAGGAAGGAAGGAAGGAAGGAAGGAAGGAAGGAAAGGAAGGAAGGAAATACAAAGGTAAAGGTTTTAAAGAACAAAATCCCTTAAGGATATACAGGAAAATACTGTTAAATAGCTGAAGGAAATAAATAAATCTGTGTAAGACATGAAAATGGAAATAGAAACAATAAAGAAAACACAAATTGATGAAATCCTGGAGATAAAAAAAAAACCTAAGGAAGAGAACAGAAACAACAGATGCAACATGACCAACAGAATACAGGAGCCAGAAGAAAGACTCTCAAGTGCAGAAGATACCATAGAAGAAACTGCTATATTTGTTAAAGAAAATGCTAAATCTAAAATTTTCTAACACAAAACATCTAGGAAATCTGGGATACCATGAAAAGACCTATCCAAAGAATAAAAGGAATAAAAGAAGTTGGAGGTCCAGCACCAAGCCCCAGAAAATATTTTCAACAAAATCACAGAAGAATATTTCCCAACCTAAAGAAAGAGATGCCTATAAACAAGCAAGAAGCTTATAGAATATAAATTAGACTTTATCACAAAAGAAAATCTACCTGGCACATAATAATCAAAACACAAACTCTATAGAACAAATAAAGAATAAGGAAAGCAGCAAGGAAAAAAAGGCCAGGTAACATGTAAAGACAGATCTATTAGAATTACTCTCATCTTCTCCATAAATACTCTAAAAGGTAGAAGGGCCTGGACAAATATCTTGCAACCTCTAATAAACCTCAGATGCCAACCTAGACTACAATATCCAGCAAAACATTCAATGACCAGAGATGGAGAAAAGAAGATATTTCAGTCAAATCCAAATTCAAACAATATCTATCCACAAACATGGCCCTACAGAAAATACTAGAAGGAAAACTCCAACCCAAGGAGCATAACTACATCTAAGAAAACACAAGAAATAATTAATTGCATACCAGCAAATACAAGAGTAGCACAGACATACATACACATAAACATTATCAACATCAAAATAACAGAAAATAACAATCACTTGTAATTAATATCTCTCAATATCAATGGACTGAATACCAAAATAAAAGGATATAGGCTAACAGAGTGGATGAAAAACCAGATCCATCATTCTACTGCATACATGAAGTCACCTCTTTTAATATTCTTTCCTTCTGTACATTTGTGTTTTGATTATTATATGACAGAGAAATTTCTTTTCTGCTTCTATCTATTAGGTTTTCTGTAGATTTCTTGTATGATTATGGACATCACTTTCTTTAAGTTAGAGAAGTTTTCTTCTATAATTTTGTTGAAAATATTTACTGAGTCTTTGCTCCCTTGTATACCAATTATCCTTAGGTTTGGTCTTCTCATTGTGTCCTGGATTTCCTGGATGTTTTGTATTAAGAACTTTTTGCATTTTGCATTTTCTTTGACTGTTGGGTCAATGTCTTCTGTGGTAAGCTTCTACACCTGAGAGTTCTCCTTCTATCTCTTGTATTCTCTTGGTGATGCTTGTTGCTTCAGAACAGAACACAAATGGCTCAGGCTCTAAGATCAACTGATTGACAAATGGGATCTCATAAAATTAAAAAGCTTCTGTAAAGCAAAGGACACTGTCAATAAAACAAAATGGCAACCTACAGATTAGGAAAAGACCTTTACTCAATCCTACATTTGATAGGGGGTTAATATCCAGTATATACAAATAATTCAAGAAGCTAGACTCCAGAGAACAAAATGACCCTATTAAAATGGGAGTGCAGAGCAAAACAAGGAATTCTCAACTGAGGATCTCAAATGGCTGAGAAGCATCTAAAGAAATGTTCAATATCCTTAGTAAACAGAGAAATGTAAATCTAAATGACCCTGACATTCCATCACACACCAGTCAGAATGGCTAAGATCAAAAACTTAGGTGACAGCAGATGCTGGTAAGGATGTGGAGAAAAAGAAACACTCCCCCATTGCTTGTGGGATTGCAAGCTGGTACAATCACTCTGGAAAACAGTCTGGCAGTTTGTCAGAAAATTAGAAAAAGTTCTATCAAAAGAGCTAGCTATACCACTACTGATATATGATAGTATACGCAAAAGATGATCCAACATATAATAAGGACACAAGCTCCACTATGTTTATAGCAGCCTTATTTATAATAGACAGAAGCTGGAAAGAATCCAGATGTCTCTCAACAAGGAATGGATAGAGAAAATGTGGTACATTTACACAACGGAGTACTTCTAGCTATTAAAAACAATGACTTCACAAAATCCCCAGGCAAATGGAAGGAACTAGGAAATATCATCCTGAGTGAGTTAACATTGTCACAAAACAGCACACATGATATGTACTGATTAATAAGTGGATATTAGCCCAAAAGTTTGAAATACCCAAGATTTAAAGACCCAAGATACAACTAACAGATCATATGAAGCTCAAGAGGAAGGAAGACTAAAGTGTGGATGCTTCTGTCCTACTTAGAAGGAGGAACATAATAATTATGGAAAGTAGAGAGAGTGAAGTACCTGGGAGGAAGAAAAGAGTGGAAGGTAAAAGAGTGGCAGGATCAGGTGTGAGAAGAGATGGGGAGAAGTACAAGAGGTCAGGAAACTGAATGGAGGTGTGTAGCAGAGGGGTTTTCGGAACTTGGGGTTGCCACTAGAAAGTACAGATGCCTGGTATAGCTATCACCTAAGAGCTTTGCCAGAGCCTGACCAATACAGATACAGATGCTTGCAGCCAACCATTGGACTGAGCATGGGAACCCAAATGGAAGAGTTAGGGGAAGACTGAAGGAGATAAAGGAGATTGGCCATAGGAAGAACAATAGTATCAAATAACTGGATCCCCAGAGCTCCTATGGACTAAACCACCAACCAAAGAATATACATGGAGTGACCTATGGCTCCAGCTGCAATATAGCAGAGGATTACCTTATCTGGCATCAACACAAGGGGAGGTTCTCAGTCCTGTGGAGGCTCTATGCCCCGCATAGGGGATGCTAGAGCAGTTAGGCAAGGAGGGGTGGTGGGGTCAGACATCATGCTTATTGAGCAAAGGGTATGGCAGATGGGATAAGGGGTTTCCAGAGTGGAAACAGGAAAGTAGGATAACATTTAAAATGTAAATAAAAAAATAATCAATTTGAAAAAAAGAGAAAGAAACACACCTCAGCAAAAAAGATGAATATTACGTCAAGAGTAACAGGCTAGGAAAATGTTTTCTAAGCAAATGGACCCAAGAAGTAGACTGAGTAGCCATTCTAATAGCTAATAAAATAGATGTTCAAACAAACTAATCAAAAGAGACAGGGACAGATATGTCATAATCATCAAAGAAAAAATTATAACAAGGTGATGTTTTAATTCCCAGACATCATGCCCCAACAAAAGGGCAACCTGTGTTGTTATAAAAAGAACATTGTTAAATATAAATGCACATTGAACCCCACACATTAATATGGAACTTCAACACATCAAACAACCACTGCTAGATCACCCAGGGACAAAACTAAACAGATAAATAGTAACACTAACAAACATTATGATGAAATGGGCCTAACAGACATTTTCACCCAACCATAAAGAATACTCTTCTTTTTTAAATTTAAAACTCAATAGCTCAGTAGTACCTAAAAGTGACCATTAAACGATGTCACTTAAACTTCTATCTAATCTGCTTACCTCCAGGCTAAATCCCATGATACTTGCATAGTTATTATTAATCTGGCTTTTGGACTCCTTTCAGGCTCCAATTCCTATCTCTCAGTGCAACTGATCACCCCTCTTCACTCTCGCTAGCTGATATCCCACCTATTCTCTACTCTCCCAGCAACTGGGTGATCAAACATTTACTGACAAGGCAGGGATAAATGTAAGAACTTTATACAAATGAGACCAATATTCTTGGTATAAGCAGTACAATGCCATCTAGATAAACAAGATATGAAAGCAGAGAAATCAGCATTGACAACCCAAGGGTAAACTTCTACAGTTTACAAGACATTACACTATATTAGCTCTTACCAGTTAACAGAATTAAAAATTGAAAATACAGAGACACACCTCAACACAATGTGAAAAGAATCACTTTAATAATACACTCAGATGGAAATTCACTAGCATACATAATACTTAGAGCATTATTCAAAAAGCAAATGAGGAGGCAGGTTAGCTAAACCACAAGTCCCTTTAGTGGAACAGCCTCAGAGCATGAACTTGCATAGGAGGTAGAAGCTGGTACTTTGTACGACTGTTAAGGTTAAAGTCAACATTTACTCATACCTAATATCAGATCATGAGGAGCCTTGCCATCCACTGAGTCTGACACATTGGCCTCTTGACTTGCCTATACTTGTATCATGGACATTCTTTTATAACATGGATAAAACTTTCTTCTTACATTATTTGAGTCCATCTTCTTTATTTCAAGTGTACACCCACATTATACATATATGAGCACCATGCTGTGCATATACTCAGAATGCATGCACACACACACTAACACATGTGCATACGTGCCACAAATATAGAAAGTTATGGTTTTTAAAATTAATGTTTTAATTTGAAATCAAGTGATATAATCTAAGAAATATACCTATTCACACCTCCTGGATCATCTCTAAACTGACCTACAGTTATTGCAAAACAAGCCTCAGAGATACTAGAAGTTGAAAAAATCTCTTGATCTTATCAGAACACCATAGATAAAGCTGAATTTTAACAAAAGCATAGCATCAGAAAGCCTAAACACTCATGGAGTTAACAACTCTCTCTCACTGATTCTGGTACAGAAGAAATAAAAAGAATTAAAACTTTCCATAATTCAATGAAAATGAAGGGCAACATATAAAATATTTTATTGGGCACAATGAAAGCATTCTAAGGGGAAAGTTTTATAGCGCTAAGTGCCTCCATAAAAGATATAGAAATTCTTATATCATAATTAAAAGCACATCTGATGTTTCAATAAAAAAGGAAAGGGAAACCCAGACAAAAAGAAGTAGAACTCAGGGGAAAAATGAAAATCTGGCTACAATCAGTAAGTTAGAAACAAAGGAAACTTTGGTGCCAAAAAGTTGATGTTGTTAAAGATAAGCTTTAACATGATGGGCGGGCCCATAAAAGATTCCCAGGACCAAAAGGCTAGCATTATTAAGCTATATATGCATTTTGAAGCATGGACCAAAATAGAAATACTACCTCGGGCCCAAATAGGTAATTTAACAGCAGTATCTGCCGCATCAAATGCTCC
The DNA here is from genome assembly GCA_021653895.1 of Mastomys natalensis. Classification (NCBI taxonomy): domain Eukaryota; kingdom Metazoa; phylum Chordata; class Mammalia; order Rodentia; family Muridae; genus Mastomys; species Mastomys natalensis. The sequence goes on along the minus strand of JAJTUV010001589.1, from coordinate 197,268 downwards.
AGAACAGCATTGTTAAATTCAAAACCACTATGCAAAGTTAAAACATCCAAAGAGGTGTTAGAATATGCCAGAACACTCCCAAGTGCCCTTTTAAAAAACTTTACGTAAAATGGCTTAAACCTGAAAATGGATCCCCGACAGAGTTTAATAAATTAGCAATCTGGCAACCCAATGATGGATAAATTCTGTACAGACCCTTACCCACCAAAGACATTAGTGCAAGCTTGGATAATGCATATTTCATGACAGGAAAGAAGGGAAATTGTTGGCAGAATGACCTAACACAGTCTCAGTTTTTTTTAAATGAAATAAAAAAAGGGGGACGGAGGAAGGCTTTGGGGATGCTTTGGCAAGAATCGACGTTGACCAAGACAAGGAAATGGGCCTTTCCAGGAAGAATCCAATTTTAGGCTAGAACAAGGAAAATAGGCTTCAGACCATGAAATGACTTTGGGTTAGGTCAGGGAGAGAGGGAGATGAAGGAGAGATAGAAAGAAGAGAGAAGAGAGGGAGGGGGAGGGAGGGGGAGGAGGGAAGGGAAGGGAAAGGGAAGGAAGGAAGGAAGGAAGGAAGGAAGGAAGGAAGAAGGAAGAAAGGAAAAAAAGGGAAATCTTCAAAAAATGATCCTGCTCTAACTGGATATAACATATAGAAGAATGAAAATCGTCTCATACTTATCACCCTGCATAAAACTAAAGTCCAAATGGATCAAGAACCTCAACATAAAACCTGATACACAAAATCTCATAAAACAGAAAGTGAGAAATAACCTTAAATGCATTGATACAAGGGGTCAAATTCCTGAGCAGCAAACCAAGGCTCATGCTCTAAGATGAACAACTTATAAATGGGACCTCATTAAACAGCAAAGCTTCTGTAAGGCAAAGGATATTGTCAATAAGACAAAAAAAGCAGCCCACAGATAAAGGATCTTCACCCACCCTGCATCTGACAGAGGACTAATATCCAACATTTGTAAAGCACTTAAGAAGTTAAAACACCAACAACCCAAATAACCCAATTAAAAATGAAGCACAAAGCTAAACAGAATTCTCAACAGAGGAATCTTGAATGGCCAAGAAACAATGAAATTTTTTAAAGTCTTTAGCCCATCAGAGAAATGCAAATCAAAACAACTCTGAGATTCCATCTTACACCAGTCAGAATGGCTAAGATCAAAAACTCAAATGATAGCACATGTGGGGTGATGTGGAACAAGTTTTAACTTGTCCATTAATGGAGGAATGCAAACTTATATAACAACTTTGAAAAATCCATTTGGCCATTTCTCAAAATTGTGTATAATTCTAACTCCAGATCTCAAAAGATGGCACATACACAGAAATGCTCCAAACCCCCGAAGACTCTTGCTCAAATAGTTTAACAGTTTAATCCTAAGAGCCAGAAACTGGAAACAACCTGAGTTATCAACCGAAGATTGGATTTTTTAAAATGTGGTACATCTATAAATAAATTGATTCAGCTATGAAAAACAAAGACATCATGAATTTGCAAGCAAATGGATGGATCTTGAGAATGTCATTCGAGTAGGTAACCCAGTACCAAAATGACATGCAGGTATATATCACTTGAAAGAGGAATGGAATGGTTGTAGAAGGCAGAGGATGGAGGAATCAGGATGGAGAGGGTTTGAGAGAGATGTGATAGGTTTGGGGTCAGATGTGGGGAGGAGCAGTGGGATGGCTGGATGGCCATAAGAAAGATTGGAAATCTGCAATGATAGCAAAGAAGAGCCAGAGACCTGAGATAGGGAGAAACCCAAGAATCAGTGGTGGAGTCTTTCACCTGACTCACAGAATTGAGGATATGGAGCCTGGGGAGGCTTCCTCCTCTGGCCAGACAGGAACCCCAGTAGAATGATATGAACACAAATGTCCCCACAAAACTTTAGACCAAAAATGTATCATGACTACAAGAAATGCAGAGATTGCAGATGGAGCAGAGCCTGAGGAATGGCCAATCAATAACCAGACCAACTTGAGATTCATCCCATGTTCAAGCACCAATCTTTGACATTATTAATGATATTCTGTTATGCCTGCATACAGGAGTCTAGCATGGCTGTCCTCTGTGAGGCCCCACCCACCAGCTGACTCAGACAGAGGCATCCACCCACAGCCAAACAGTGGATGAAGCTTGGAGACTCTTGTGGAAGACTTGCAGCCCTGAAGAAGTTAGGAACTACACAGGAAGTACTATAGAATCAACAACCTGGACCACTGGGGTTCTCAGAGACTGAAACACCAACCAAAGAACATACATGGACAGGACCTAGGCTTTCCCACATATATGTAACAGATATGCAGCTTGATCTTCATGTGGGTCCTGAACAACTAGAACAAGGACTATCCCAAAAGTTGTTGCCTGCTTGTGTGATATGTTCTTCTAGCTTGGCTGCCTTGTCTGGCCTCAGGGGAAGTGCCTAGCCTCATAAAGGTTTGAAGTGCCAGGGTGAAGGAATACTCAGGGCACCACCCATTCAGAGGAGAAGAAGAGGAGTGATGGAAAAAGGATTGTGGGAGAGAATGATTGGGAGAGGACCAGTGAGCAGGATGTAAAGTGAATAAGGAAAACATAAATTAATTTGCTTGAATCACAAGTTGATCCTCACACACTAATTATCAGAGACTTCAGTATACCAGTATCACCAATAGACAGTATTCCAGACAAAATTTAAAGAGAGAAATGCTAAAGCTAACAGTCATTATAAATCAAATAGACCTAAGATATATTTACAGAACAAATGACCAAAAACAAAAGAATATTCCTTCTTTATAGCACATGGAACTTTCTCCAAAATTGACTTCTTCAAAATTTACATACTTGGACACCAAGTAACTCTCAGCAGATACAAGAAAATTAAAATACCTCTCTGCATCCTATAAAGCTGACCATAGAATAAAGTTGGATATCAACAACAGAAAAATTACAAACTCATAAAAACTTAACAACTATCTACTAAAAGAAAAGTGAGTTATGACAAAAATGAACAAAAGTAAAAGACTGGGTAGAATTAAATAGAAATAGATGAACACACCCAACTTACAGGTGTTTGGGACTGGTTCTAATGCTTTAATTTAATCTGGAATCTGCATGGTCAAATGCTGAAGGTCCTTGCCCCCAGTTGGGTTTTGATGATTGATAAGGATGCCAGCAGACAATGTCTTGGCAGAGAGAGATGGGGCAGGACCTTTAGATTTACAAGGGCTAGGAACTGAGAAAAAGGAGAAGAGAATCACCATCACTTGGGGAGAAGGATGGGGCATAGGAGCTGCAAGAGAGAAAGCCAACAAATCAGCCATATGAGAATTCATATGGGTGGGCCACTGGCCACTTCTCCAAGGAGGGGGTTTAGGAGTGCCCAGTCTTTGAGAAAGTCACAGCATTTTCAAAAATAAGCTAATGTGTGTGTCTTTCATTCACAGATCCAAATAGTTCCTGGGTAGGTAGCTGGAAGCATGCAACCTGCTGGGTAGCACAAAGGGGTGTAGCTAAACTCACGACTACACACAGGATACAATGAAAGCAGTTCTAAGAGACAAGTTCATAGCACTAAATGCCTACATTAAAAATAATAATATAAAATAAACTGGAGAGATCTCAGACTAACAATAGCATATCTGAAAGCTCGGTGGTAGGAGGAGGAACAACTCCAAGAGGAATAGAAGGCAAGAAGTAATAAAACTCAGGACTAAAATAAAAATAAAATAAAACAAAGTAAATACAAAGAACCAATGACAAAGTGTTGGTTCTTCAAGAAAATAAAACAAACCCTTATCCAAAATAACTAAAGAGAAGAGAGAAAGAGAGAGAGAGAGAGAGAGGGAGAAGAGAGAGAGAGAGAGGGGGGGTGCCAAATTCAGAAGTGGAAAGGGGGCTATACAAACATACAGAGTGGAAATCTACAAAATCATAGAACATACTTGAGAAATCTGTATTCCATGAAACTGGAACATCTAAAAGAAATGGATAATTTTATCAGTAAATACCACTTACCAACATTAAATTGAGATCAAATAAGCAATGTCACAATAGATATTATCCTAGTGAGAAAAAAAAGTAATTAAAATTTTCCCAAATAACCTAATTAAAATGCAGTGCATATCTGAACAGAAAATTTTCAATAGAGAAGACTCAAATAGTTGCAAAGCTCTTCAAGAAATGTTCCAGGACTCCAGGTACATATGTAGCAGAACTTGACTTATCTGACATCAATAGGAGGGAGGGCAGCTTGATGCACCAGCATAGTAGGAGCTAGAGGGGTGAAGTGGGAATGGTTGAATGGGTGGAGGAGACCCTCATAGAGGCAAATAGGAGGGGTAAGGAGGGATGGGATGGGGGTTGGTGGAGGGGTAACTGGGAAGGGGGATATCATTTGAGATGTAAACAATAAAATGATTAATTACAAATAAATAAAAATAAATTTTTAAAAAAGAAATGTTTAACATTCATACCCATCAGGAAAATGCAACTGAAAACTATTTTGAGAGTCTATCTCATACCTGTCAAAATGTCTAAAGTCAATAACGCAAGTGGCAGTGAATTCTGACAAGGACATGGAGGAAGGGAACACTGTTTGCTTGTGGGAGTGCAAACTTGTACAGACACTATGGAAATCAGTTCTCCAAAAAGATGGAAATTAATCCACCTCAAGATCCAGCTATATCACTCTTAGGCATATACCCAAATGACACTTCATCCTACCTCAATGACACTTGATCAACAGTGTATATTTCCACTCTATCCATAATAGGCCAGAAGTTGGAAACAACCTAGATGTTAGAGGAATGAATAAAGAAAATGTGGTACACTTACACTCAGCTGTTTAAAAAACACAATGACATTATGAAATTTGAAGGCAGATGAAAAAAAATCATTTTGAATGAGGTAACTCAAGATCCAGAAATATAAATATGGCTTCTATTCATTTGTATGTGGACATTAGCCATTAAATAAATACTAACTACTATCTCATACTAATGCTAATCTACTATCTATACTCCCATAGAGGTTTGTATAGAGGAACATATGAAGGAGACATATGGATCTCCCTGGTATAGGGAAATACAATAGATTTTATGGGTGAACTGGGTAAAGGGAATGGTACAAAAGGATGAGGCGTGTAGGGGAGGTAAAACAAGGTTGAGAGGGAATGCAGGGAAAAATCAGCTAAAATTGAGGGGCATTGGAGGAGTGTTGGAGTGATGGTTTTTTTTTTTTTTTTTTTACACCGAGGGAAGATTTCTCTCTGTCCTTCCTTGTCTGACTGAAGCACCTTCTGATGGGTTAAATTTAAAAACCTATGGCCTACATTAAAATGTAGAATGGGTAAGGTGGGATATCCTCCAGAGAGAAGAGAACTCTTAGAAAGAGAGAGGAGCAAGAAATTCACCAGTGAGATGAGGAAGAATTCAGATATATGAAACTGAGGAGAGTAACCAGTTTATGCAGCCGACATAGAATACATGTACAAACAGGTAAATATAAGCTAAGAGGTAGTTGGGGAAAAGCGTTGCTCAAGGACAAAGCATTCATTAATAAACATAAAGGTCCACATGTCATTATTTAGGAGCAAGGATGGGCATAGAAAAGTACAAATGGGTACAGAGGAGAATATTAAAACCTCGTGCAGTAGAAGCTTCCTATAATATATGAAGGCAATTCTAATGAAGTCTCCAAATAATGAATGAAACAAGTCCCAACTGGCCATTGTTTGTCATCAGATGAAGCTTCCATTATCGGGACTATATCCTAATCAATAGAATTATTGACCAAAGTTGTCCTATGGAAATCCCCAAACAACCCAAACAGTTGTCAAGCTAATAGGTTGCCCTCTGCAAAGAGACAGCAAGACCAATTGCAAATTCACATTCTCATTGCAAACTACACTCACACAACTCATTGAACATGGAAAGGTAAAGCTGGTACCTATAAAGAGCCTTCTTCCAATCTTCTAGACTCTTTGGTAAAGGAGGATATTCTGCTGGCTACAAAAGAAAAATATAAGCACCAACCTGGCCACAAAACCTTTGATTTGCAGTATGTCTGTCTGCAAATATGCTAGGTCAATGGTAGCACAAAACTTGTGAGAGAAACTAACAAATGTCTCATTTGACTAAAGGCTCACTCCACAAGACTGAACCATACCTAACACCCTTTAGATGACCAAGAACCAGACACAAGATAAACAAGACACCCAGGGTAAAACCAAAACCAAACACTCTCAAAATCAAAGGGAAGGGGAAAAACATTACTCCTAATGATTTTCTGCTATACTCACAGATACATGCCTTATTCAGCCATCATCAGAGAAGGTCCTCTTGCAGCAGATAGAAACAAATAAAAATACCCACAGCTAGTCATTAGACACATACATACACACAAACACACACACACACACACACACAAAAGAGTGGGAGAGAGGGGAAATAGGTTTCTGCTATATACAAAAAAATCAAGTTAGTTGCTAATTAAGCAAAAATGGAAGATAAACCTTAAATCTTAAATCTTAGCATAATTAAAACCACATTTGATTTATTAGAACATTACTAAAATAGTATAGGTAAATTTTACTTTGAAATAGATCACATTACAACACACACACACACCACATCAGCAAATTAAAGCAAATGAACTGGCCAAAAAATTACATCAGGAGATAAAACAAAGTCACCACTTGAATGTAAGATTTATATCAGGAGTTTATAGATAGAATATTATTTCTCCTTATCTTTAGGGAATCATGTATTCAAGAACTTTAGAGAGACTAAGCACATTACTCTCAGCCTGACTCTTTTAAACAAGAACTATAGAAAATTCATTAATATTCTGTTTAAACATGGAATATAGTAAATTCATCAATAAATATACCTGTTTGTTCAAAAATGATGTGACTAATATGTACCCATCATAAATGAGAGTATATTGTTAGTTTACACTTAGGTTTTTGAAAGTACTCAATAAAACACATGGCCTTGATATATACAGCGCAGAACTTGTTCGTGTGGAGAGAGTGCCTGTATTTATCTCAACAATTATTTTTCTACTTCAAACATAAGTAAATATTAAGCATTTCCAATGCATTAGGAAAAGAAGAGTTATATGCTGCCCATCATATTATTTCAATGTTTATGCAACATGCCTAATGTACAGATAAATATGTTTTTAACTAGAGATTCCAAAAAACTTTTACTAAATGCAATGTATGTGCTTGCTTTGTGCAGTTTTTGATATAATGCATAATTATACATGAGAATTGACACACATGACTAGCATTAACTCTCTGTTAGAAATTACCTAAAATTCACATTTTTTTACTCTCATTTTCTCTTACCGTGTTCAGTATTGTAAATATCAAGTATATGAACCTTTGTTTTTCAAAAAAACATTCAAGTTGTTGCTATATAAAAAAATCAGTTGTTAGTTAAACAAAATTAAAAGATAAATCTTAAATCTTAGCATAATCAAAACTGTATTTGATTTATTTGAACATTACTAAAATATATAGGTAAATTTTGCTTTTAAAGTTCCTCACATTACCAGTTTTTTAAAAAATCACCAAATTAGAGCAAATGACCTGGTCAACAAATTACATCAGCAGATAAAGCATATCACCACTTGAAAGCAAGATTCACATCAGGGGTTAGTACAAAATTTATATTACTCCTGCTTCTCCTTAGGGAATCATAACAAGAACTTTAGAGAGACTAGGCACATTGGTATCAAAACGATAATGGGATCACATAGATAATTAATTTAATATATGCACTAAAGTAATTCTATGGCACAAAAGGACATTTTAATTTCTTACACTTGCCTAGCAAATGTGTTCAAACTCTGGCATTTAGTCAATGATAGATATAAGGAATAAATTTATAAACTTTCTCAAATAATTATTTTGGTTGCTTTTAAACTCAATTGAATTGTTTTGGGGTAAATTAAATAAATGATAATTCATGACCCAATGCTTTAAAAAAGTGGTATGCTTTGTGGAATAAGATAAAATAAAATATGGTGAAACAACATCAATGAGTAAATGTATGCCAATGAATTATTCAAAATATAATTAAATTATTACATTTCAAAAATGAATATTTTCATTGTTGAATTAAACTTTATAATTTATGCATAATTAAACAAACACATCTTGTGAATGCTATGTCATCCACATGACCATTAAACAGCTCAGGTCCACTATGACTAGAAAACATATCTTGTAACTTGATTCCTAACGGCACAATGAATTTATATAGATAAATGACTAATTGACAGATAGATGGTAGATAAACAAACGCTGGAGAGTCATTTTACTCTTGCACAGGACCTGAAATTAGTTCCCAGAACTGGTGATGATGGTTGATAACCATCTGTAACTCTACTTTCAGGAAATATGATGTCTTCTTCTGTTCTCCATAGACACCAGACACATACATGATACATATGCACACATGCAAGAAAAACATTAATACACATAAAAATAAAATGTAAAAAAATGTTTCTTTAAAAAAATGGTAGATATAAATAGATAAGATATAAGATATCATATAAGTAGATACATAAGAGATAATAGATTTCTTCTTGAAGTTAGTGAATCTATAAATATTAAATATTGATAAATGTTACAATGTTTTGATTTTCTATAAATTTTCAGGTAAAATAGGAAAAATATAAGTATATTCATTAAATATAACATAGTCGGTTATGGTGAGTAATGAATGCCAATATTCTGTGTTGATTTGGAGTTTTTCTGGGCATCTCTGACCAATAACTCCTAGGTGTCTCATGCGTTGTTTTGTGATTTTCATTTAATGATCCATATCCTAAGTGAGTAACCATATACCTTCGTATAAGATGGTGTTTTTTAAAGTCATTATTATTGTTGTTATTATTATTAATATTAATATTTCTCTTATTTTTTAAAATGATAATTTGTAAGAATTTAATTCTAAAATACTAACTGAAAGTACACAAAGTAAATTCAGCCCAGTGGAAAACATGGTTTTAAAGGGCACATATCTCCAAAATCAAAGAAATTTCAAAGAACAGAAAAACATGGATAGGACAAAATATAAGCCTATTGATGGGAAAATGTTGCAAGACCCAATTAATGCTACTCAATTGATCCTAGTAGCAGTGGCAAGTTCTTCCTACCTGTCCCAAGGCTTTATATTCCTGAATGAGAGACACACACTGCCTTTATATCTGATATATCTAAAACAGCTCAATGGCTGGGCCACTTCCGAACCTCCAATGTTTTCAAGTTATTACTTGCTAAAATCTGTATTTTACCTTTTACCTGGATGCCATTGGGCAGTCCTCCTGGGGCCACTTTTCTCTGGCTTTTACAGGTAGGCTGTCTCCCTGTCCTGCACCTCTCAGGCATGGTCTCTCTCCTTGCTTCCATCATGGCAGATCTCCCTCCTCCTCCTCCTTCCTTGGTCCCTTGCTTGGGAATCCTAGAAGTTCTACTTCTGTCTCCATTCCCAGCCTTTAGACACAAGCAACTTTATTTACCAATCAAAACCAAGTGGGAGCAGGGTTCCCTCAGGCTTATGTGCAGGACACTGCGAATAGGTTTTTGGGAAACATAAGTAGCATGAGAATACAAGCATCTACAAGAAAAATTTTCACTAACCCTTCATCTGACAGAGGGATCATATCCAAAATACATAAAGAACTCAAGAAGTTAAACTTAAAAAAAAAAACAAATAACCCAATTAAAAATGGGGTACAAAACTAAACAGAGAACTCTTAACAGAGGAATCTTAATTGGCCAAGAAGCACATAAAGAAATCTTCAACATCCTTAGTCATCAGGGAAATGCAAATTGAAAGAATCCTGAGATTCTACCTTCCATCAATCAGAATGGCTAAGATCAAACTCTTAACTGACAGAACATCCTGGTGGAAGATGTGGAGAAAGGGCAACACTCCTCCATTGCTGAGGGTATTACAAACTTCAAACCACTCGGGAAATCAATCTGACACTTTCTCAGAAAATGCAATAGTTCTACTAAAAACCCAGCTATACTGCTCCTGGGCATATACCCAAAAGAAGCTACACCATACCCCAAAGACACGGGTTCCAATATATTCATAGCATATTCATAGCAGCTTCATTCATAATAGCCAGAAACTATTGACTGAATAACGGATACAGAAAATGTTCATTGCACAATGGAATACTTACTATTCAAATATTTTAAAAAGAGAGAGAACATCACAAATATTGCAGTCAAATGGATAGTAATAGAAAATATCATCTTGAGTGAGGTTATCTAAACCAAAAAGGACATGTGTTGTATGTAAGCACTGATAAGTATATATTAGCAACAAAATTCAGAGTACCTATGTTACACAATACAGATCCAAAGAAGTTAAACAAGAGGGAAAGCCCAAGTAGGGATGCTTGAATCCCACTTAGAAGGAGGAACAAAATAGTCATGGGAGGAAGTGGAAGGGAGAGAGGGACCGTGCTGGGATAGGGGAGGGCAAGGGAAATATGGGAGCAGGATCAGGCATGAGGAGAGACAGGAGTCCCAGAGCCAGGAGAATGAATGGAAATATGCAGCTGCCAGGATGGAGGTAGGGCGATTCTCTAGGAAGTTCCAGAAACCCAGAATGAGGGAGGTTTCCAAGAATCAATGCAAGTAACCTTAGCCAAAATGCCCAACAGTGGGAATATGGAACCTGAAGAGACCAACTCCAGTAGCCAAACTGGACCTCCAATGGAGGGATGGGTACATCAACCCACCAACAAAACTTTTGAACCAAAATTGGTCCTGTCTAAAAGAAATAGACAAAGATGGAGCAGAGACTGAAGGAGTGGCTGACTAGTGACTGGCACATTTTGAGACCCATCTCCCTCACACTATTAATGATGCTATGCTGTGCTTGCAGACAGGAGCCTAGCACAGCAGCCCTATAAAAGGCGCTATCCAGCATCTGACTGCAGATGCAGATACATACAGAGACAAACTTTGGATGGAGGTCCAAGACCCCTATGGAAGAGTTAGGGGAGAGAATGAAGGCCCTCAAGGAGATGGCAACTCCATAAGAAGACCAAAATTATCTAACTAACCTGGACCCCTGGAGCTCCCATTGACAGAAGCCACCAGCCAAAGAGCATACATGGGCTGGTCTGAGGCTCCTGAGCATATATTTAGAAAAGGGCTCCTATTTCTGGCATCATTGAGAGAGGATGTACCTAATTCTGCAGTGACTTATTGCACCAGGGTGGAATATACGGGGACTGCCCTCTCAGAGGCAAAAAGAAAAGGGATGTGGAAGATACTCTGCAAGAGAGGAACAAGAGGGGACATCATTTTGGATGAAAAAGAAAGAAAGAAGAAAGAAAGAAAGAAAGAAAGAAAGAAAGAAGAAAGAGAAGGAGGGAAGGAAGGAAGGAGGGAGGAGAGGGAAGGAGGGAGGAAGGAAGGAAGGAAGGAAGGAAGGAAGGAAGGAAGGAAGGAAGGAAGGAAGGAAGGAAACCAAAGAAGAGTGCCCCAGTCCCAAATAACAACTCAAATCAACTTATCTTCAGATCTATCATCTTTCTATAATTACAATTCACCTCTCAGCTACATAATATTAAATTAGTAATTTATCAAAATACATATTTCAAGTAAATTATGTCATATTGAAAACTGCATTCTATTGTTTATGTTTATAGGTTCATTTACCAAGATATTCCTTTTTTCTTAAAAAAAAAAAAATGACTGCATGAGAGTCTCATTCACCACATGCTGCAAAGGCAAGATGCCACTGCCATGAACAAGTATGTCATGGAGACATGGAAGAGAAAGAGAAATGAAACATTGTGCATTATGAAGACAGCTGGAACTGAAGATGTGAGGGTGGTGAGGAACAGCCTGATGTGAGTAAACTGTGCTTCTACTTGAAGCTACTGATGTCCTGGCTCATGCTGCCTCTGAGAGCTATGCTGGATCTGTGGCTCTGAAGAGAAAGAAAGAAAGAAAGAAAGAAAGAAAGAAAGAAAGAAAGAAAGAAAGAAAGAAAGAAAGAAAGAAAGAAAGGAAGGAAGGAAGGAGAGGAAGGAAGGAAGGAAGGAAGGAAGGAAGGAAGGAAAGGAAGGAAGGAAGGAAACCAAAGAAGAGCTCCCCAGTTCCCAAATAACAACTCAAATCAACTTATCTTCAGATCTATCATCTTTCTATAATCACAAGGTCTGTGTTGATGTCCATGGTCTATCTTACCACCAAAGGTCACGTGGATGTCCCTGATCTAGGCTTCCACCTAGGGTCATGTTAACATCCAAGACTGTGCAGAAATGGCCTTGCACCTCATTGGCCCCTGCCTCTCACCTTTGGTAGTGTAGGAAATCTAGCCTTGGTGACATTGTTGCAGAAAATACGGCCCTGTCTCTCACCATCTGTGGCACTCAGGAGAGAGCTGGCCCCATCCCTCACTGGCCCTGCACTGGTATTGATTTGAGACAGTTTGTCCAGTTGTCAGACTAACCAAATAAGCTACCACCCAGGCCCAGACCCAGGGCGTTGAGTTGGCCCAGCCAAACATCTACCCCATCTATGAACTGTGGTAACATCTAAATTAGCTGATCCTGAAAAACCAAGGCTGCAGAATCTTCATGACACAGGGCAACAACAGGATATCTAAGAGGAGTCTCAGTGAGAATCCAGAAATGATGGTATAGCAGAAGCCAAGGACCTGAAATTAGACCAGTGATTCATTGCAATGAACATTTGCAAGTAAAAATATTTAGACAAAGGGTATACTGTGGGAGACACCATAATACATTGCAGCTTCCACGGTGAGATTTTTTTTTTTTTACTCTTGTTTTTTTTTTTTTCTTTTTCTTTTTCTTCTTTTGCTTTGTTTTGTTTTGTGGGAAAGGTTGCAAGGGCAAAAGGGTAGATTATAGATAGATATAGATGATAGATAGTGATAGATAGGATAGATAGATAGATAGATAGATAGATAGATAGAGGAGGTGAGATGAGTATGATTGGGGTACATGAATGTAAAATTCACAAAGAATCAATAATAATATTTTTTATTAAACTTATTTGTTACATTTAGAACTCAATGTCAGCACTTTCTCTCCTTTCAGTACTTTGTCATTCAAAGCCTACCCCATTCCCCTTCAGCTACCCTCTGGGTGTCAGCCACCCTTCATCCCACCCCACACTACAAGACTAGGCACATCCTCTCCCACTGAGGCCTGACAAAGCTCTCCACTTAGGGGTCTTGGATCCACAGGCAGGCAGGAAGGCAGGCAACAGGCTCAGGGACAGCCCCTGCTCCCGTTGTTTGGAGGACCCGCATGAAGACCAAGCTACTCATCTGATCCATATGTGCAAGGGCCCTACATCTAGCCTGGGTTCACTCTAAGTAACCCAAAAAAATCTAACAGAAAATTATTTTTAAGAATATACATTGTCTAATATTAGTTTTCTGAAAAAAATCATCAACTGAGTATGTTTAGAATTTAATTTTTCCAATGAACTGAATATTTTCTAGTTAAAATAATTTTCATAGCTTCATACATGAGTATTGTATTTGTACCATTTCTATCCCAACTATTTTTTGTCCATAGTACTCTTAAATTCATGTTTGCTTTAGTTATTGTTACTTGTATAAGTATACATAAATGTATATAACAAATATATAATCTTTGTTAACAATTATATAGAGAGACTATTATAGTTGATGAAGATAAATGGATAGATAGATAGATAGATAGATAGATAGATAAGATAGATAGATAGATAGATAGAGAAATATTGACCACTTGGGATTGGATTACAGGTGCTTATCTAGTTATATCATTTTCTCCTTCTCTTTCTTCCAAACTTCCCATATAACTCCATGAATGGGAATTCAAATTCATGGGCTCTTTTTTGTTCATTACTTGTTGATAATACATTCATATATATATATAAATGCATTCTTTCACTTTGATATTTGCTAACTAGTAATTTCACATAAGAATTTTTAACAAATTCTTAGTCCTAAAGATAACATGAGCTTTGGATAAATGACAAAAATATCACTCTCAAGTTAATCACCAAATTTCATCCCTACTGGCTACATTCATAATGGTAAAAGATGCCTTCCAGATAATTGATATAAAATAAAACATCAGTGGTCTTATCCAGCTTTGAATCTAGCATACTGCAATACGTACTTCCAGGCAAGATGTGTTTGGTGATGCGATATTGGCAAGATTATTTAGTCACTAACTATTTTATAATTGGATCTGACATCTGCTCCCCAGAAGAGACTTTCATGTTTATTATTGCAATCCTGGTCAAAAGCCCATAGCTGTGATAAAAATACTTACTACAAGAAATTTGGGAAGAAATGGTATTGATTTCATCTTACAGTTTACAGTTCATCATCAAGAAAACCCAGAACAGGAACTCAAGTCAGGAACCTAGAGTTAGGAAGTGAAGCAGAAACCATAGAGAAATGCTACTTGGCTTGTTCCTAATGGATTTTTGTCTTGATTCCTTATACAAACCAGGACAACTAACTCAGTGGCAGCACTTCCCATTGTGAGCTACAATACATTAACCAATAAAACACCTGGTGAGTCTTCCTGAAACTCTATCCAAGGCAACTCCCCAACCTATGAGATCTCATCTAGGTCCCACATCTAGTTCCTCAATCAAATTTGTCATCCACTGCCTGTGTCACAAATAATCTCAAGGCTTCTAGAAAGGCATGCCTTACTTTTTCCTAACAGAAATATCCTGTAACAAAACATTCAATCTATCCACCTACGCTTCAAACTGTGGGAAATATATCCGATCAGAGGTCAAGTATAATATGTCCACCTGAGTTCATTACCCCAAGTTATTTCCAACCTGTAGGTCCAACTTGCCCTGTATCTGCTCTTCTACCCCAATCTGTTCTGTCTATATCAGACTTAGAACTTACAGAAGAAGCTCATATACCAAGACTTCATCACAAAATACCAACACTTAATAAAAACTTAGGTCACTATCTTCCCTTCAAAAGTACCAGTACTATAGAAATTTTTTCCAAGGAAGATTATTTAGATAGACACCAGAAGACAGAGTTTAAAAAAGCAATCATAAATGTCTAGATCCTGTATATAATATGAAAATTGTTTTAAAATAAAACAAATAAAATTAAAGGAACACCCAGAAAATGTAGAACACCAAAAAAAAAGAAAAACTTAACTTTCAAATTGTATGCATTGAAGAGGGAGAATAATCCCAAGTCTAAAGCATAGAACTTCAACAAGATCATAGAAAAGTCTCCAAATCAAGTAAAGAACATCAAAACCAATACAAGAAGCACACAGAACACTTAATCAATAGTAGCAGAAAAGAAAATCCCCATAATATATGATAGTTAGAGCACGAAGTATACAAAACAAAGAAATTACATTGAAAATTTCAAGAGAAAAAAATCAAATAATAAAGAAAAATCCGTCAAAATTACTGCTGATTTCTAAATGAAAATTTTGAAAGTCAGAAAAGTATGGAGCAATAAATTTCCAAGTCCTTAAAGGCTATGATGGCCAACCTAGAATAATATACCCAGAAAAACTATGTCATAACTAAAGAAGAAAGGAAAATGTTCTACATTATAAACAACCAATAAATCAAACATAATGAAAACATAGGAGACAGTATTACAGGCTGAAGATAAAAATGAGCACAGCCAAGAGACTGTGGAAAGATAATGATTAAAACACAAAAGTACAGTTGATAACATAATAACAAAAAAATCAACAACAGGATGACTAAAAAAAATCAACACACACATTTCAATAATTACTTTAAACACAAATGACCTCAGTTCACTAAACAAAAGATACAGGCCAACTGCATGGATAAAGAAACAAGATCCATCTATCTCAATATACAAGAAATACATCTTAGCTTGAGAAGTCTTACATCATGGTTTCTGTGAACATATCCTAAGATGTAAAATTTTTCTGAGTGCTCCTTTGACTTCTGTGTTTCTCAGGCTGTAGATAATGGGGTTTAACATGGGAGTAATGACCCCATACAACATAGAGATGAGTCTATCTCGGCCAGGAGAGTGTTGACTAGAGGTTGGGCGAATATAGGTAAATATAGTTGTGCCATAGAACAAGAAGACTACAAGAAGATGGGAAGCACATGTAGAGAAAGCTTTGCGCTTCCCTTCTGCTGACCGGATCTTTAGGATGGTCGACACAATGTATATGTAGGAGATCAAAGTGATCAGAAAAGCACCAACCCCGAAGATACCTCCTACCACTAAAACAAGCATTTCTGCCACATAGGTGGATGAGCATGACAGGGCCACAACAGGTGGAATATCACAGTAGTACTGGTTAACTCTATTAGACTTGCAGAAAGACAGATTAAAGGTGGACATTGTGTGGATAAAGGAGTTCAGAAACCCAGCTGCCCAAGTTCCAAACAACAACTGCACACAACGAACCTTGGTCATGATGAGGGAGTAACGCAGAGGAAGCATATGGCCACATAGCGGTCATAAGCCATCACAGCCAGCAAGAAAACTTCGGTCCCAGCTAGGGCCACCAGGAAATAGAGCTGCAAAGCACATCCAACAAAGGAAATGCTGTGATCCTCAGTCAAGAGATTCTTGAGCATCTTGGGCACAGTAGCTGAAGGGCAGAATATGTCCAGCAAGGACAATTTGCCAGCAGGTAATACATGGGCGTTTGAAGCTTTCTCTCAGTCACAATGGCCAACAGGATGACTCCGTTTCCCAGTAAAGTGATCTGATAGATGATGAGAAAGGCCACAAAGAGTGGATAACGCACTTCAGGGAGGTCAGAGAGCCCTATAAGGATGAACTGAGTCACTGTGGTAAGATTAGTAGATGTCCATCTCCTTTATCTGCAGGATGTTTCTAAGGAAAATGAGAGCACAGAATGCAGATTAGAATGATAAAGCAGGGATCCTGCTTCTGAGAAAATGGGAATATAGCAGAATCTGGTTAAAGGTGGTATGTGTTATTTCTGTCTTAATTATTATCGCATCATAGTGGATCATCACCTTTTTATGTGTTTTGGATTCTATTTTCAAGTATATCATTATTTTTTGTGTCTACGTTGTTAAGAGATATTGGTCTGTAATTCTTTGTTGAATCTTCATGTGGTTTGAGTGGCCTCATAGCATGAATTGGGCAATGTTCCTCCTGTTTCTATTTTGTGGAATAATGTCAGGGATTTGGCATTAACTCTTCTTTAAGTGTCTGGTAGAATTCGGTGCTAAAACCTTTTGGCCCTGTGCATTTTCATTGTTGTTATTCTTAGGGACTTTTTATGAATGCTTCTAATTTACTAGGGGTTATAAGTCTATTTAAATTGTATACCTAATATTGCTTTAACTTTGGTAGGTGGTGCCTATGAAGAAAATAGTTCCTTTCTTTTAGATTTTCCAATTTGATGGATTACAGGTTGGTAAAGTATGTCCTTACAATTCTTTGAATTGCCTTGGTGTCTATTACATGGATTTACCTTTTAGACATTCTAAAATTTCTGTGTATGTATACTGTTTCTCAATATACAAAATCCCCATTCCATCTCTGGAGGAAATTCACTGAGTAACTAAACAGATCTTGAAAATGCATGACTTTATTAATCATAGAGAATCCTTAAGTATTTTTTAACTTCACAATTCATTAAAAACTGACCTATTTTTCACATTACCTTAAACATTTGTTCATTCTGTTATGCCTTAACTTTTAATGTGTATGATACTAGACACTTCTTCAATCTCAATTAAGGTAGTATTACACAACTGATTACTTCATATATTCTACTGTGTAATCATATTTTATATATATACATATATACTCAATGGTGGATAAGACTTTAATACTAAAAATTATCAGAATTATAGGAAATCATATCAACAAGGGAATCTGAGTGTAGGAATGACCTATGACTTCTTCGGTATATATTTTACTTGGAAGAAATAAATTTATAAATGCTCCTATAACTTTAACACCATATCTTTAAGATATGAGCAATAGCATTTTCATTAATGTGTGCATAATAATGATGTTAATTCAATTTTTCAGAAGTTAATCAAAGTTGTAGAAATGAATATTTTGTTTGGTGGTTTTGTAAACTGTTTATAATATCACATATTAGACAATTTGTAGTACAAAGTAGTTAGAAAATAAATGAAAATTTACATTCTATAATCTAACTCCTATTTATTTCCAGGTAAAACAATGAATACTTTCTTAAGTAAGTTAAAATGCAAAGAAATATAATATAAATAATATATTTATCCCCAAAATGTAAAAGTATTTATCTTTCCCCCATATAATAAATCTCTACATTTAGAGGCTAAAGCCAGAGAATTGTAAATTTGAGGCCACCCTGAACTACAAAGCAAAACCCTGTTTCAAAATAAAAGAAAAAGAGAGAACACTGCCATGTTTCAAAATAAAAGAAAAAGAGAGAACACTACTACTCTTCATTTCTCATGCAACAACAGACTTGAACATAACTATGGAGTACATAAACTTCTATTGCTAGTCTTTTCATATCTTGAAATATAACAAAGAAAATTATTACAATCAATACAAATACATGTATGTCATTATAAAGTTAATGAAGGATGTTCCTGGATAAATAACAATGAAACAAAAAAATAAATCATATCAATTATTATGGTGTCTAATTTTCACAACCCTATGGAGCTCTTAAATTTTATCCCATTTACTAGTCTTTCAAATAAAAAATTGTACAAATAAAATAAGGCACTTTTATTGCAATAGCAACATCTTCAAGCAACAAATGTTTACTTGTACAATAACTCACTGTTTCCTCACACAAGTTTGGCTCTTTAAAGCAAGAATTATAAGAAATATATTTGAGAACATTCTGATTAAATAAACCTATCCTAATCTTCAGATTACATAATCAATATATACACAACAAAACCTAATAACACATTTTTTTTAACTTTGTACATTATTGTTTGAATGTATTTTATGAAACTAGTGATCCTTGATACACAGAACATGGCATTTGCTCACATGTAAAGACATCATATATTTATCACCTTTTCATTCTAGTATTGACACAACTTATTAACAATTTGTGATGCAATTAAAAGTAAATATTTTTATCAGTAATGTACTTCTCAGAATCAAGTTCTAGAATCTTATGGAAAGATCAATAGTTTCCTAACTAGTGATTTAGGGAAGCTTTATTAAATTCAATCTCTCCAAGTGTATTTCATGATTACTTGATGTATCTAAAAATTATAAACATACACATGGGAATTAATAAAAGAATGATATGCAAAGCATTACATTTCTATTCAAAATTGCTACAATTCAGACTTTATTACCATTTCTGACTTATAACTTTGCATATGGCAAATTCTAAAAATTCTATACAGGAAAATATTCTCTTTTTAGAATATTCAAGTTTCTGTCTCTTAGGGAAATATAACATAAACAATTTAGCAAAAATAGAACACATATAGCATAAATTGTAGCACTTATAAAACTTTTTTATTAGCATATGTATCAATAACAATAAAATATTGCATTTAAATTATACTTAAAATAGATTATATTACCAATAGTTTCAGAAAGACAAAGTAGATGATCCAGCAACAAATTACATCAGTAGGCAAAAATCAAATTAACACTTGTTCTTAGGACTCACACTAGGGGTTAGTCCATAATTTATATATTCCCATTCTCTCCTTAGGGAATCAGGATAATAAGAACTCTAGAGAGAATAACTACATTACTGCCAAGGTAGGAATAGGGACACAAAACTAATTAATTTGTTTTAATATAATTAATATAATTCTATGTTACGTGAGTGCCATTTTCATTCCTTGCAATAGAACATGGACATGTCCCACCTGGAATGAATCTGGCCAATAGTAATTATGTGATAAGATATTTATTTATTTTGTGGTTTTCAAGAGTGTCTTCTGTAAATAACAATGACTTCCCCTGATGTAAAAGTTTGAACTTCCCTACAGACTATGGTAAAATAGAATGTTTCATAGTAATCATATGGCCAAAGTAAGGAATACATTGGTGATAGGAAACTACTATTTGTGATTACAGAAATTCTTCATTGAACATATCATCACATATTTTGTAAACAATCTCTTTTTATAACAGAGCAAAAATATTACTATATTTATTCATTAGCACACAAGATATCTTATGAAAACTATGTACCATCAACATGAGAGAACTGTTGTGAACATAGACACAAACTCTTGAATATGCAACTTTTTTGTGATTTTTTTATTTGATATTTTATTTATTTTCCTTCAGTTTCTGTCCTGCACTGTGTCTCCATATTTGCTCCCTTGAGTACTTTGTTACTCCTTCTAAGAAGGACTGAAGCCCCCCTACTTGGTCGTCATTCTTCATGAGCTTTATGTGGTCTGTGAGTTGAATCTTGGGTATTTCAAGCTTCTGGGCTAAAATCCAATAATCAGTGAGTGAATGCCATGTATGTTCTTTTGTGATTGGGTTACTTCACTCAGGATGATATTTTCTAGTTCCATCCATTTACATAAGAATTTCTTGAATTCATTGTTTTTAATAGCTGAGTAATATTCCATTGTGTAAATGTACCACATTTTTTGTATCCATTCCTCTGTTGAAGGGCATCTGGGTTCTGTCCAGTTTCTGGCTATTATAAATAAAGCTGCTATGAACATAGTGGAGCATATGTCCTTGTTATATGTTAGAGCATCTTCTGGGTATATGCCCACGAGTGGTATAGCTGGGTCCACAGGTAGTGATATGTCCAATTTTCTGAGGAACCGCCAGACTGTTTTCCACAGTGGCTGCACCATCTTGCAATCCCACCAACAATGGAGGAGTGTTCCTCTTTTCTCCACATCCTTGCCAGCATCTACTATCACCTGAGTTTTTGATCTTAGCCATTCTGACTGGTGTGAGGTGGAATCTCAGGGTTGTTTTGATTTGCATTTCCCTTATGACTAAGGATGCTGAACATTTCTTTAGGTGCTTCTCGGCCATTCGCGTTTCCTCAGTTGAGAATTCTTTGTTTAGCTCCTTACTCCATTTTTTAATAGGGTTACTTGGTTGTCTAGAGTCTAATTACTTGAGTTCTTTGTATATATTGGATATTATTCCTCTATCAGATGTGGGATTGGTAAAGATCTTTTCCCAATCTGTTGGTTGCCGTTTTGTCCTATTGACAGTGTCCTTTGCCTAACAGAAATTTTGCAATTTTATGAAGTCCCATTTGTCAATTCTTGATCTTAGAGAATAAGCCATTGGTGTTCTATTCAGGAACTTTTCCCCTGTGCCTAGGTATTCAAGGGTCTTCCCCACCTTCTCTTTTATTAGATTCAGTGTGTCTGGTTTTATGTGAAGGTCCTTTATCCACTTGGACTTGAGCTTTGTACAAGGAGATAAGAATGGATCAATTTGCATTCTTCCACATGCTGACCTCCAGTTGAACCAGCACCATTTGTTGAAAAGGCTGTCTATTTTCCACTGGATGGTTTTAGCTCCTTTGTCAACGATCAAGTGACCATAGGTATGGGGGTTCATTTATGGGTCTTCTGTTCTATTCCATTGATCTTCCTTCCTGTCTTTGTACAAATACTATTCAGTTTTTATCGCTATTACTCTGTAGTATAGCTTGAAGTCAGGGATGGTGATTTCCCAGAAGTTTCTTATATTGTTGAGAATAGTTTTCATTATCCTGGGTTTTTTGTTATTCCAATAAATTTGAGAATTGCTCTTTCTATCTATGTGAAGAATTGAGTGAGAATTTTGATGGGGATTGCATTAAATCTGTAGATTGCTCTCAGCAAGATAGCTATTTTTACTTTATTAAGCCTTCTAATCCATCTTTCCATCTTCTCTGATCTGCTTCGATTTCTTTCTTTAGGGACTTGAAGTTCATGTCATATAGATATTTTACTTGCTTGGTTAGATTCACACCAAGTTATTTTATATTATTTGTGACTATTGTGAAGAGTATCATTTCCCTAATTTCTTTCTCACCCCATTTATCTTTAGAGTATAGGAAGGCTACTGATTTGTTTGAGTTGATTTTATAACCTGTCACCTTGCTAAAGTTGTTTACCAGGTTTAAGAGTTCTCTGGTGGAAGTTTTAGGGTCACTTAAGTATACTATCATATCATCTGCAAGTAGTGATAATTTGAGTTCTTCCTTTCCAATTTGTATCCCTTTGACTTCCTTTTGTTGCCTAATTGCTCTGGCTAGGACTTCCATTACTATATTGAATAGGTAGGGAGAGAGTGGGCAGCCTTGTCTAGTCCCTGATTTTAGTGGGATTGCTTCAAGTTTCTCTCCATTTAGTTTCATGTTGGCTACTGACTTGCTATATATTGCTTTTACTATGTTTAGGTATGGGCCTTGGATTCCAAGCTTTCCAAGACTTTTATCATGAAGGAGTGTTGAATTTTGTCAAATATTTTCTCAGCATCTAGTGATATGATCATGTGATGTTTTTCTTTGAGTTTGTTTATATAGTAGTAGATTACATTGATGGATTTCCGAATATTGAACCATCCCTGCATTCCTGGGATAAAGCCTACTTGATCATGATGGATGATTGTTTTGATGTGTTCTTGGATTTGGTTTTTTGAGAATTTTATTAAATATTTTTGCATTGATATTCTTAAGGTATATTGGTCTGAAGTTCTCTTTTTTGTTGGGTCTTTGAGAGTTTTAGGTATGAACGTAATTGTGGCTTCATAGAATGAATTTGGTAGTATTCCTTCTGTTTCTATTTTGTGGAACATTTTACAGAGACTTGGTATTAAGTTTTCTTTGAAGGTCTGATATAACTCTGCATTAAAACCTTCTGGTCCCAGACATTTTTGGTGGGAGACTTTTAGTGACTGCTTCTATTTCTTTCAGGGTTATAGGACTGTTTAGATGGTTTATCTGGCCCTTGTTTAACTTTGGTACCTAGTATCTGTCTAGAAAATTGTCCATTTCATCCAGATTTTCCAATTTTGTTGAGTATAGGATTTTGTAGTAGGATCTGATTTTCTTTTTTTTGATATCCTTGGTTTTTGTTGCTATGTTACCCTTTTCAATTCTGATTTTATTAATATGGATACTGTCTCTGTGCCCTCTAGTTATTCTGGAATTCAGGACTTTCTATTGTGGGAGAACTAGGTTCTGATGATGCCAAATACCCTGGGTTGCTGATGCTTATATTCTTGAGCTTACCTTTTGCCATCTGGATCTCCTTCACCTCTTTGGTTCTGTTTTCTTGTAATTCTTTAAGGGATTTTTGTGTTTCCTCTTTAAGGGCTTCTATTTGTTTACCTATGTTCTCAATTTCTTTGAGAGTGGTATTTATGTCCTTCTTAAAGTCCTTTATCATCATCATCAGAAGTGATTTTAAATCTGAATCTTGCTTTCCTGGTGAGATGGGGAATTCAGGACTTTCTATTGTGGGAGAACTAGGTTCTGATGATGCCAAATACCCTGGGTTGCTGATGCTTATATTCTTGGGCTTACCTTTTGCCATCTGGATCTCCTTAGTGCTACTTGGGCTGTCTCTGACTGGAGTCTGTCCTTCCTATTATCTTGGTTGTGTAAGAACTGTTTAGGGTGGCTGTTGCTGCTGGGGTTAGAGCTGAAGCCCAAGATCTCCTCAGTGCTTGGGCACAGACCTGGAGGAACCAGTGTCCTGGTCAGGAGTAAATTCCTGGTTCCTGGTGGGTCCCAGTTACTCCCTGTTTGGGGCAGGTGTTGCTGTCTCCTTACCTAAGATACTGCTGGGGTTAGAGCTCCTGAGAGCCCTGCCTCCTCTGGGTTTTATGGGATTGGATGCAGAGCTGAAGCCCAAGATCTGCTCAGTGCTCGAGTGCAGACCGGAAGTGAATATGCAACTTTTTAACTGTATTCTTTTTATTATTTTTTAAATTTAATTTTCTTACTTGTCACTTTACATTCAGATTACTGCAGGCCTCCCAGTCACCCCTTGTCGGGAGCCGCTCCGCCATTAGAAGATGGCGCCGGTTCCCTACTTCCTGGTTCTTCCCGAATGTTGACGCATGCGCAGTTGTCCACAGAGTGGTGCAAGCTGCTTTCGTCTGATTGGTTCTTGCTAAAGCACCAATAGGAGACGCACACGCCTCACCAAGCCCTATATAAGTGGTGAGCTCCCCGAGCTCGAGGTCCTTCTCCATCTTGCCAGAGAGCTGAACAATAAAGAGTGCTGTCAGAAGAATCCTGTTTGCCGCGTCTTCTTATCGGCGAAGTTGGGCGCGACAAAGTGGTACCGAAACCCAGGAACGGCAGACCCCCGGGCGAAGGAACGACTCGAAGGACCCCGGACTGCTCGTCGGGAGGGGATTCAGAACTGACGGCGCAGAGGAGCCTAGGTGCTTTTCTGCAAGGTATGATTAGTTTTGTGTGGGTTATTTTGATTTTGTTAGTCACCTTCATTTTTGGTCTATTCTGCTGTTTTTGCCTAAATTGTGGGAAGCGGGACAAGGTCTGCACGTACCCTTTCTGTGACATCGAATAGCCAGCTGTAAGTCTCAGGTAGATAAAGGAAGTATGGGAAATCAACAACTGAAGCCTATGTCGGAAGCGGTGCGGGCGCTGCTTCGAGGGAGACATCTAAAGGTTCCAGAAAAGGTTATCATAGATTTCTTAAAGGAGATAGATCGGATCGCCCCCTGGTATATTACATCTGGGTCCTTAACTATGGGGTCTTGGATGAAATTAGGGAGGGATCTGACAAAAGAAAAAGAAACAGGGAAACTGCGGCCGGGTACGTGGCCATTATTTAAACTAATTAAATCCTGCATTGCAGACGAGAGATGTAAAAAGGAAGTTAAAGAGGGCAGAAGCTTTTAGATGACCACCAAGACAGTCTATCAGAAGCAGAAAAGAAAGGGGATACAGAAGGGAAAGAGAAATCACAGAAGAAGATAGAAAGAGAAAGAATTAGTAAGAAAAAGAAAAACTTGAGGTCAGACGAAAAAGAGAAAAAAATCATCAAGGATATATCCAAGTTTGGCGGAGTATCGGGAGCCCAGGGTCAAGTCATCCTCCGAAGGGGAGACGTCCTCTGAAGATGATGACTCGATTTTGGGAGATCTCGACCCTGAAGAGCAGGCAGAACTAGAAGGGGAAGCTGCAAAGTAT
The DNA here is from genome assembly GCA_021653895.1 of Mastomys natalensis. Lineage (NCBI taxonomy): Eukaryota > Metazoa > Chordata > Mammalia > Rodentia > Muridae > Mastomys > Mastomys natalensis. Next base: position 172,098 of record JAJTUV010001589.1, on the reverse strand, counting down.
GAAGAGGAGCGGTATAGACCAGATCCTCCATATGCTCCAGAGTACCGCCCTTCAGCCCCCCCTCTTGAGGGAAGGGCTGGAGCAGCCAGGTCAGAGAGGAAGCCAACTTGGCTACCGACAATCCACTTCCTATATATCAGAGAAGGAGAGGAAAAAGATCTCGAGAGCATTTCCTGTGTGGGAGGAGAATGGTGCGAGACAATATCAAGCATTAGACTTGAAGTCTCTCAAAGCTCTGGTAGAAGCAGTACAGACTTATGGAGTCAACGCAGCCTTTACTACAAGTTTAATAGAAAGAATGTCAGCCACTGCGATGACTCCCGACGATTGGTATAACACCGTGAAGGCGAGTCTTTCAATGGGACAATATTTAGATTGGAAGTCTATCTTTCAAGAAATGTGCGCTTCTCAGGCTAAACAGAATGCAACTGATCCAAATAAGCGCTATTGGACCTATGAGATGCTTACAGGTCAAGGACAGTGGGTTGCTAATCAGACAGGCTATCCATGGGAGGTTTATCAGCAAATTAATACAGCAGCCATAGCGGCCTGGAAACGTTTGCCCAATAGAGGACAGGTCGCAGGAAATTTAACCAAGATCGTCCAAGGGTCCACCGAGCCATTCTCCGATTTTGTGGCTCGCATGATGCAGGCAGCAGGGCGAATTTTTGGAGATCCAGAGTCATGCATGCCGCTGGTAGAACAATTAGTCTTTGAACAGTGTACTAAAGAATGCAGAACTGCCATAACTCCTTGGAAGGCGAAAGGCATCTCGGCCTGGATGAAAGCCTGCCGAGAGTTAGGAGGCCCTTTAACAAACGCGGGCCTTGCCGCCGCCTTCCTGGCTGCCCAGAAAGGAGACAAGCGATGCTATAAATGCGGAAAGCTTGGTCACCTTCAACGGCAATGCCATTCCCGAGGACCCACGGACCGCAGTCCTAAGCAGCCTGGATTATGTCCCTGTATGTAGAAAGGGGAAACATTGGGCAAATGAGTGCAGATCAGTAAAAGACATACATGGAAAGCCTATCACAGTCAGTCAGTCAAAAAACGGGCAGGGGGGCCCTCGTCCCCAGGGCCCACAAATATATGGGGCAGTGAGACAACCGCAGAACCAATCTCAGGCAAAGGTATCAGGAGAGCAACACCAGCTCAGCAGGATTGACCTGTGTGCCACCACCCGTGCAGTACTAACGCCAACCATGGGGTGTCAGCCTATTCCTTCAGATTTTCAGGGTCCCCTACTGGGGAATACAGTAGGCATAGTTTTGGGCCGGTCCTCTGCTGCCCTAAGGGCCTCATAGTACACCCAGGAGTCATAGATCAAGACTTTACTGGACAAGTAAAGATTATGTGCTCCTCCCCAAGAGGGATATGTGCCATTGCTCCGGGAACAGAATAGCTCAACTCCTGGTGCTACCTAGTCTACATTCCCAGTTTCCTAGCCACCCTGTAAATCGAGGAGAGGCGGGATTTGGCTCCACCGGAGGCCTTTGTTCCTTTTTGTCATTACAGTTAGATGATAGACCCATGATGACCTTTAAGCTTGATGGTAAGCCATTTCACAGGTTACTGGACACGGGAGCAGACACCTCCATTATTTCCAGTGAATGGGGGCCAAAAGAGTGGCCCCTCAATAAGTCTTCCCATTCCCTACAAGGGCTGGGGTATGAGGCAACTCCCAAGTGTCAGTGCTCGACCACTAACCTGTAAAGATATAGAAGGAAGAAAAGGCATCGTTACCCCTTATGTGTTAAATTACCAGTAAACCTATGGGGAAGAGATATTTTGAAACAGTTAAATTTAGATTGACCAATGATTATTTCAGTCAGAGTCAAAAGATGATGAAAGAGATGGGCAGCGTGCCAGGGAAAGGGTTAGGAAAAAACCTGCAAGGATGAACTAGTCCGATCGCCGTGACCCATAAGAATGATCGAGCTGGATTGGGTTTTTCGTAGGGCCATTGAGGAGACCATTCCCATACCTTGGAAAAAGGAGGGCCCGGTATGGTTCCACATGCCGCTATCCTCCGAAAGCTCCTGCTGCAAAGCTGTGAAGAACGTTGCTTCGGACACAGAACAGTCTGTTCCTTGGAATACCAATTTTGTTATAAAAAGAAATCAGTAATGGAGCTATATGATTAAGAGCCTAAATCACAGATGCAAGTTATGGTAGATTCAAAGAGTTACCTATGCGCCCACCCAAAATGCATATTAAATTATAAATTAAGATTGTTTTTCCCATCCCGCTACATGAAAGGGATCGAGAGAGATTTGCTTTTACCTTACCAAGTGTGAATCATGAAGAGCCCGACAGCAGGTTTCAGTGGAAAGTACTCCCCCAGGGGATGGCCAATAGTCCCACTATATGTCAATTATATGTGGCGGCTGCTATTCAGCCTATAAGACAACAGTTTAAAAAGATCAGAGTTGTTCATTATATGGACGACATTTTATTGTGTTATTCTGATAAAGAGCTCCTACAAGAGGCATTTTTAGTCCTGTCTAAAACCTTAGAAACCAAGAATTTGTTTATAGCCCCTGAGAAGGTACAAGAGGGAGCTTTAGGTAGTTTTCTAGGCACTATCATAACCCCATTAATAGTTAAGCCACAAAAATTGACAATTAGGAGAGACAACTTGCAAACATTAAATGACTTCCAAAAATTGTTGGGGGATATAAATTGGGTGCGGCCATTCTTAAAATTGTCCACCTCTGAATTAAAGCCATTATTTACTATTCTTGAGGGTGAGGCCGCTATTACCTCCCCTCGCATTTTGACTCCCGAGGCAGCTAAAGTATTAGATATGATAGAAGAGTCGTTGAAAACTGCTATGCTTGTTCGCTTTGATTTAAATGCTCCCTATCAGTTATGTATTATTCCTTCCCCACAACAGCCTACTGCTGTGTTGTGGCAAAATGGTCCATTGCTTTGGATACATCCCCACACTTCTCCAGGAAAAGTGTTGAGCCATTATCCTTCTACAGTTGGAGACCTGGCCCTAAGAGGTATCCAGCAAGCTATAACTCATTTTGGTGTTCCCCCAGATTCTCTTATTGTTCCATATACAGCACATCAGGTGTCGACACTGTGTTCTACTATTGATGTTTGGGCCATTTTAAGATGCTCATATTCGGGCACCATTGATAATCATTTTCCAAAACACCCTTTGTTACAATTTGTCTTAAACAATGCTATTATTTTTCCAACCATAACCAAAGTTGAACCCATTGAAAATGCAACAGATGTGTATACCGATGGCTCTAATACTGGAATAGGAAGTTACGTTGTTGAAGGTGAAGTTGTTAAAATTCCTTTTGATTACACCTCTCCCCAATTGGTAGAATGTGCAATGATTGCAGTGGTTTTAAAACGATTTGATCAACCCCTAAATATAATTTCAGATTCCCATTATGTAGTGAAAGCAGTTCAAATATTGGAGACGGTGGGTGTCATTCAGTCTAAAAGTACTGTAGCCCACCTGTTTTCTGAGATTCAACATATCATTAGAGGTAGGATACATCCCTTCTGCATTGTTCATATACGAGCACACTCTCTATTACCTGGACCTATGGCTGCTGCTAATGAATTAGCAGATAAAGCCACCAGGCAGATCATGCTGAGTCAAGATCCTGCTCAGCTAGCCACACAATTTCATCAGTTATATCATGTGCCAGCAAACACTCTTAAAATCAAATTTAAGTTATCTCGCGCTCAAGCTCGAGATATTGTTCTTAAATGCACGACTTGTGCAGATTTCAGGCCTTCTGTGTCCTTGGGAGTTAATCCTCGAGGACTTCTACCACTACACATCTGGCAAATGGATGTTACTCATTTTCGTCATTTGGAAAGTTAAAATATGTTCATGTATCAGTAGATACTTGTTCTGGCATCATTCATGCCACGCCTCTCTCAGGAGAAAAGGTGGCCAATGTGATCACCCACTGCTTAGAGGCATGGGCAGCTTGGGGAAACCCCAACAGTTAAAGACAGATAATGGTCCAGCCTATACGTCCAAGACTTTTCAACAATTTTGTCTGCGTATGGGTGTGCGCCATATCACTGGACTGCCATATAATCCACAAGCACAAGGCATTGTGGAGCGTGCCAATGGCACCCTCAAAGTGATATTACAAAAACAGAAAGGGGGATAGGCCCTGGCAAAGGACCTAAGATCTCCACCTCCCTGGCCTTATTTACCTTAAATTTTTTAAATTTGGATTCTGCTGGCAAATCCGCAGCAGACAGACATGCCTCTCCTAGTTCTTTGCGAGAAGAGGTTAGATGGAAAGATGTCATTAATAATATATGGAAAGGCCCGGATCCAGTATTAATAAGATCCAGGGAGCTATTTGTGTTTTCCCCGCAGGATCAAGACAATCCGATTTGGGTCCCGGCACGACTGACCCGGCTGGTAAAACAAGATGGGAAGCCCCCTGAGCCTGATCCTGTGGCTGCTGAGTCTGACGCTGTTATGTGCGATCACACACCCACCACCACAACCGCAGCGGAGATGGGAATTATGACAACGTTCCCGAGACCTATGCCGGTCATGCATGATGCGCAGGTATTTCCCAGATTCTTCACCACCAATAATACCTTGGGTTTACCATATTTACCAGCGGACTCAAATCTGGCCAAAGTGCCCACCAATGACACTTGGAAGATCAACGGCAGCCTTTGTTTTACTATTAATATGACCTTCGGGGATAGTTGTATTCAGTTGGGGAACTATTCCTATGCACATTTAGAAAAGGAAAATAAGGCAAAAAACATTATTACAGCCAATGTTTCTGTCCTTTTTGGATGGTGGCCCTATTTACAGGGTGTCAAAGCCGAAGAGCTCACACGCTCCCAAAAGGACATTTTACCATCTCACCCCTTGAGGGATATGGGAATTTTACTACGATAGATCCTTTAGTCATGACATTAATCCCTTTGATGCTTGGCTATTATGTGGCATCAATGGCAGTTGTTCAGATATCACTCCCCTGTCTATGATACTGGGTGGAGCTGTGGGCCAGGCTACTATGACACACAATATTACCTCAGATAATTTGAAAGGTGCTCTCTATAATGATCTTAAAATGGTGGCACCCACCCCCGTTTGTTTAGGGCCCCCTTTGGTGTGGGTAGTTTGTAATTCTACTAATTGTTTCTATACCTTGTGTTGGAATGCCTCTAGCTTTGAGACTGCCACTGTCGCTCGCATGCCCCGCTTTGTTCCCATTCCTGTGCAGACTGATAGTTCATTAACCTTGTTTAGACAAAAACGCGATTTTGGTATTACGGCAGCTATTGTGGCCATCATAGCCACTTCTGCAGTTGCTGCCTCCTTGACTGTTTCCTCATTGGCCCTGTCAGGACAAGTGGCCACTGTTAACACCTTAAATAATTTGTCATCTTCCCTTACTCAAGCCATTGATACACAAGCCTCTTTAAATACCCAATTGAAAGGTGGCTTGATGATAGTTAATCAACGCATAGATCTGGTTCAAGAACAGGTAGATATATTGTGGCAATTGACTCAGTTAGGGTGTGAAATGAAATACTCTGGCTTTTGTGTTACATCTGTCCAGTATGAGAATTTTACTAAGGCAGCCAATCTCTCTAAGGAACTCTCTCATTTATTACAATACAACTGGTCTACAGAATTCGATGAAACCATGAAAAAGTTACGATTGGCTATTATTCAAATTAATTCCACCCGTCTGGACATATCCTTCACTCAAGGATTTTCCACCTGGATAACCTCAGCCTTCTCCTATTTTAAGGAGTGGGTAGGAGTAGGATTATTTGGTATACTATTGGCTGGTGGACTAGTGCTCTCTCTTTGGATGCTTAGCAAACTGAAAAGACAACAGCGGCATGACAAAGTGGTCTTTGCGCAGGCCTTACTTGCGGTAGAACAGGGAGCATCCCCCCAAGCTTGGCTTAATATGCTCAGACGCTGAGACTCTGCTCTGACTAGACATCTCTGAGGGCTCAGGTTCCCATTGCACCAGAGTGCGGTCGAGTGGATCTGTTATATCTCCCAGGGCTCGTGTTCCCATTGCACGGGATAAAGGTGTACAGAGTCTCACCCACGCGATCACTTCGAACACCAGAAGTTGAGGAAGCTTTTGGCTGATCAGTGACGTCGTGGTACTTCCGTTTGACAATTTTAATATAAAGTTAAGGGGGAGATGTCGGGAGCCGCTCCGCCATTAGAAGATGGCGCCGGTTCCCTGCTTCCTGGTTCTTCCCGAATGTTGACGCATGCGCAGTTGTCCACAGAGTGGTGCAAGCTGCTTTCGTCTGATTGGTTCTTGCTAAAGCACCAATAGGAGACGCACACGCCTCGCCAAGCCCTATATAAGTGGTGAGCTCCCTGAGCTCGAGGTCCTTCTCCATCTTGCCAGAGAGCTGAACAATAAAGAGTGCTGTCAGAAGAATCCTGTTTGCCGCGTCTTCTTATCGGCGAAGTTGGGCGCGACAACCCCTCCCATAATCCTTCCCACATCCCCCTCTCCTTCTCTAAGCAGGTGGGAACACACCTGGGTATTCCCCAACCCCGGCCTTTCAAGTCTTTGCAAGTCTAGGTGCTTACTCTCCCACTGACATCAAACAAGACAGTCTGGCTAGTAAAACATATTCAAAGTACAGGCAATAACTTTTGGGATAGCCCATGTTCTGGTTGTTCAGGACCCACATGAAGGTCAAGTTGCACATCTGCTATATGAGCAGAGAGGCCTAGGTCCAACACTTGTATGTTCTTTGCTTTGTGGCTCATACTCTGAGACCTCCAAGTATCCAGGTTAGCTGACTCTATTGGTCTTCCTGTAGAGTTCCTATCCCTTTCAGTACCTGAAATCCTTCCTCCTATTCTTCCATAAGAGTCCCCAAGCACCATCCACTATGTAGCTGTGGGTGTCTGTATCTGTCTGAGTCAGATGCTGGCTGGAGTCTCTCAAAGGACAGAATACTCATGTCTGCAAGCATAACAGAGTATCATTAGTAGTGTTAGAGATTTGTATTTGCCCATGGAATGATATCAAGTTGAGTCGGTTAATGGTTGGCCATTTCCTCAGTCTCTGCTCCATCCTTAATGCCTGCATTACTTGTAGACAGAATAAAATTTAGGTTAAAAGTTTTGTGAGGGGGTTAGTGTCTCTATCACTCCACTTGTACATATCTAGTTAGTCCAGTACCATTTACTGAATATGCTTTTATTTTCCATTATATGGTTTTGGCTTCTTTATCAAAATCAACTATACATATATGTGTGGGTTTAGTTTTAGTTCATTGATCAGCATGTCTGTTTCTATACCAATACCATACAGGATTTATCACTATTGCTCTGAAGTATAGCTTTAGGTGAGGTATGGTGATTCCTCTTACAGTTCTTTTCTTGTTCAGGATTATTTCAGCTATCCTGGGATTTTGATTTTTGTTTTGTTTTGTTTTATTGTCTTTGCATAATGAAAGTGAGAATTTCTATTTCAGCATTTATAAAAAATTGTGTTGGAACTTTGATGAGGATTGCACTGAATCTATAGATCACTTTTGGTAGGATGGCCATTTTTACTATCGCAATCCTACCAATACATGAGCGTGGGAGATATTTCCATCTTCTGAGGTCTGCTTAGATTTTTTCTTCATAAACTTGAAGTTCTTGTCATACAGATCTTTCATTTATTTGGTTGGAGTTACACTAAAATATTTTTATATTATTCATGGCTATTGTGAAGGGTGTTGTTTCCCTATTTTCTTTCTCAGCCCATTTATCATTTGTATAAAGGAAGACAACTGATTAGTTTGAGTTATTTTTATGTGCAGTTGTAGGAGTTTCTGGTAGAATTTTTGGGGTTGTTTATGTATACTATCATATTATCCTAAAATAGTGATATCTAGACTTGTTTTTTTTTTCCAATTGTTATTCCATTGATCTCCTTTTGTTGTCTTATTGCTCTAGCTAAAAGTTCGAGTACTATATTAAATAGATAAGGAGAGAGTGAGCAGGCAGTCCCTGATTTATTAGGATTGCTTCAAGTTTCTCTCCATGTAATTTGACATTGGCTGCTGGTTTGCTGTATATTCCTTTTATTAGATTTAGGTATGAACCTTTAATTCCGTATCACTCTAAGACTTTTAACATAAAAGGGTATTGGATTTTGTCACAGGTTTTTCAGCACCTAATGAGATGATCATGTGATTTTTTAAAAATTTGATTATATAGTTGATTATGATGATGGATTTTCACATATTGAATGAACTCTGCATCCATGGGATGAAGCCTACTTGATCTTGGTGAATGATGGTTTTGATGTGGTCTTGGAGATTCATAAGAATTTTATTGAGTATTTTTGCATCAATATTTATAAGCAAATTGGTCTGATATTCTCTTTCCTTGTTGAATCTTTGTGTGGTTTGGGTATCAGAGTAACTGTGGCTTCAGAGAATGAATTTTTCATTGTATTCCACATGTTTCTATTTTGTGGAATAGTTTCAAAAGTATTGGTACTAACTTTTCTTTGAAGGTCTGGTAGAATCCTGCACTAAAACCATCTGGCCCTGAGCTTTGTTGTGTATGGGGGTGGATTTTTAATGACTGCTTCTATTTCCTTAGATGTTATGGGACTGTTAAAATAATTTACCTGCTCTTTATTTAACTTTGGTTTGGGGTATCTGTCTAGAAATTCATGCATTTCATCTAAATTTTCCAGTTTTGTTGAGTATAGGCTTTTGTGATGAGATCTGAAGATTTTTTGAATTTCCTAAGTTTCTGTTGTTATGTCTTCCTTTTCATTTCTGGTTTTGTTAATTTGTATTCTGTGTCTTTGCCTTTAGTTAGTTAGGCTAAGGGTTTATCTCTATTGTTGAGATTTTCTCAAGAGCCAGCGCTTATTTTGTTGATTCTTTATATCATTCTCTTTGTTTCTAATTGGTTGATTACTGCCTGAGTTTGATTATTTACTTCTGTCTACTCCTCTTTGCTGTGTTTGAATGGTTTTTCTATTCTAGAGCTATCAGATATGCTGTTAAGTTGCTAGTGTAGATTCTCTCCAGTTTCTTTATAAAGGCACTTAGTGATATGAATTTTCGTCTTACCATGCTTTTATTGTGTCCCATAAGTTTGGGTATGCTGTGTCATCATTTTCATTGAATTCCAGGAAGTCTTTAATTTCTTTCTTTATTTCTACCCTGACCAAGTTATCATTGAGTAGAGACTTGTTCAGTTTCCATGAGTATGTGGGATTTGTGTTGCTTTTGTTGTTATTAAAGTCTAGCCTTAGTCTGTAGGATCTGATAGGATGTATGAGATTATTTCAATCTTCTTGTATCTGTTGTGGAATAGGCTTATTTTGTTACCAATTATGTGGTCAGTTTTGGAGAAGGTCCCATGAGATTCTGAGGAGAAGATATATTCTTTTATTTTATGGTGAAATGTTCTGAATATATATGTTAAATCCATTTGGTTCATGGCTTTTATTAGTTTCACTGTGTCTCTGTTTAGTTTCCGTTTCCATGATCTGTTCATTGATGAGAGTCGGGTATTGACATCTCCCACTATTATTATGTGAAGTTCAATGTGTGATATGAGCTTTAGTAAGTTTCTTTTATAAATATGCATGCCCTTGTATTTGGAACATAGATGTTCAGAATTGAGACTTATTCATCTTGGTAGAATTTTCTTTAAGAGTATGAAGTGTCCTTCCCATCTCTTCGATAACTTTTGTTGAAAGTCTATTTTATTGGATATTAGAATGGCTACTCCAGCTTGTTTCTTGGGACTATTTGCTTGGAAAACTGTTTTCCAGTCTTTTAATATGAAGTAATGTCTGGCTTTGTCACTGAGGTGTGTTTCTTGTATGCAGCAATATGCTGGATCCTGCTTGTATATCCAGTCTGTAAGCCTATGTCTTTTTATTGGGGAATTGAGTCCATTGATGTTAAGAGATATGAAAGACCAGTGATTATTAGTTCCTATATTTTTGTTGTTGGAGGTGGTAGTATGTGTGTGTGTTGCGTGTGCGTGTGCGTGTGCGTGTGCGTGTTGTGTGTGTGGTGTGTGTTCTCTCCTTTTGGTTTTGTTGTGAGATGATTAATTTTTTGTGTTTTCTTGGCTATAATTTTCCTTCTGGCATCCTCTGTAGGGCTAGATTGGTAGAAAGATATTGTTTAAATTTGGTTCTGTTGTGGAATATCTTGATTACGAGTTTTTCTGGGTATAGTAGCCTGGGATGACGTTTGTGTTCTCTTAGGATCTGCATGCCCTCTGTCCAAGATTTTCTGGCTATTAGAGTCTCTGTTGAAAAGTCTGATAATTCTGATAGGTCTTGACATTTTTCCCCTGCTGCTTTTAATAGTCTTTCTTTGTACTGTGCCTTTAGTGTTTTGATTTTTATGCTACTGGGGGATTTTCTTTTCTGGTCCAAATTATTTGGTATTTTGTAGGCTTCTTGTATGTTTATGTCCATCTTTTTCTTTATATTAGGGAAGAGTTTTCTACTATGATTTTGTTGAAGATGTTTTCTGGCCCTTTGAGCTCTCATCTATTCCTATTATTCTTACATTTAGTCTTTCATTGTATCCTGAATTTCCTGAATGTTTTGTTAGGGGATTTTTATGCTTTGTATCTTCTTTGATCAATATGTTGATATCTTCTATGCCTGAGATTCTCTCTTCTATCTCTCATATTCTGTTGGTGATACTTGCATCTACAACTCATGGTCGCTTCTAGGTTTTCCATCTCCAGGGTTGCCTCCATTTGTGATTTCTTTATTGTTTCTAGTTCAATTTTTAGGTCTTGAACCACTTCGTTCAAGTCTTTCACCTGTTTGATTGTTTTCTTGTGTTTCTTTAAGGGATTGGTTTCCTCTTTAAGGGTTTTTATCTGTTTGCCTGTGTTTTTCTTTATTTCTTTAAGTGAGTTACTTATATCTTTCTTAAAGGTTTCTATTATCTTCATGAAATCAGATTTTAGGTCAGCATCATGCTTTTCAGGTATGTTATGGCATCCAAGGCTTGCTGTGGTGGGAGAACTGTGTTCTTATTGGTGCTAAAACACATTGACTTCTGTTGCTTATGTTCTTAAACTTGTCTCTCACCATCTGGTTATCTCTTGTGTTAACTGCCCTGGGTGTCTCTGTCTGGAGACTGCCTCCTTGGAGGAAAGTAGTGCTCTGTGAACTGGGTCAGAGCAGGCCTTCTGTGAGGCTGGCAGTGCTGTGTCTTGTTGGGTGGATGGGGGGGCATCCTATTTCCTTGGTTAGAGGAGGCCTCCTGTGTCCCTGCTTAGAGATGTCCTGTGTTTCTAGTTATGGCAGATCTCCTGGGAGACAGGCAGGATGTGGGATGTGGGGGAGGAGCAATCACACAGATCTGCCCTGGGCAGAGGTTCAGACAGAAAGAGGGAGGTTGGTTGTACAGAGTGGAGGAATCTCAGGTACACTGGAATCCCTGGGGATCCCAGTTGGGGTGGTTATTTGGGAGGGGCTCTCACCTGTATCCCTGGTTGGGGCAGATCTCCTGGGAGACCAGCAGGCTGAGGTGTGGGCAGACACAGGAATCAGCCCTGGCAGAGGTGCATACTAGAAGAGTTCCTGTATTTCTTTAGGGATATATTCATTTTCTCTTTACGATATCTACGATCATGAAGTTATTTTTTTTAATAGCTGAGTAGCATTCCATTGTGTAAATATACCATATTTTCTGTATCCATTCCTTTGTTGAGGGACATCTAGGTTCTTTCCAGCTTCTGATTATTATAAACAAGGCTGCTGTGAACACAGTAGAGCATGTGTCCTTGTTATATGTTGGATCATCTTTTGGGTATACACCCAGGAGTGGTATAGCTGGGTCCTTAGTTAGTACTATGTCCAACTTTCTGAGGAACCACCAGAATGATTTTCAGAGTGGTTGTACCAGCTTACAGTTCTACCAACAATGGAAGAGTGTTCCTCTTTTTCTACATCTTCACCTGCATCTACTGTCACCTGAGTTTTTGATCTTATCCATTCTGACTGGTGTGAGGTGGAATCTCAGGGTTGTTTTGGTTTGCATTTCCCTGATGACTAAGAATGTTGAACACTTCTTTAGGTGCTTCTTGGCCATTCAAGATTCCTCAGTTGAGAATTCTTTGTTTAGCTCTGTACCCCATTTTTAATAATGTTATTTGGGTCTCTGGAGTCTAACTTCTTGAGTTTTTTGTATATATTGGATATTAGCCCTCTATCAGATGTAGGCTTGGTAAACATCTTTTCCCATCCAGGTTGCTGGATGAAACTAGAAAATATCATCCTGAGTGAGGTAACCCAATCACAGAAGAACACACATGGTATGTACTCACTGATAAGTGATATTAGGGAAAAAGCTCAAAATACCCACAATACAATTCACAGACCATATGAAGCTCAAGAAGAAGGAAGACCAAAGTATGAATGCTTCAGTCATATCTAGAAGGAGGAACAAAATAATCACAGGAGGTAGAAGGTAGGAGGGACTTAGGAGGAAGAAAGGAAGATGGGAAAAAGGGAGGCAGGATCAGGTATGGGAGGAGGCTGGGGGGAGCAGGAGATGTACAGAGGGTCAGGAAATTGAATAGAGGTGTGTAGCAATGGGAATGGTGAACTGGGTTAGCCACTAGAAAGTCCATATGCCAGGAAAGCAAGAGGTTCCCAGGATCCAATGAGATGACACTAGTTGAAATGCCCAACAAAAGGAAGAGAAAACCTGTAGAGACTATATCCAGAGGTTAGGCATGGCCCCTGGTTGAGAGATGGGGCCACTTACTCACCTCAAAAATTTTAAGCTCCTGTCTAAAGGAAATACAGAGACAAAGAGTGGAGCAAATAGATAGATAAAATTGTTGTTTTAGAAACATACATAGGTATTTGATATTCTGATATCCTTTTTTAGTAATAATTTTAGTACATTATAAAAATATGTGAAGTGAATAGAAAACATCTCTATATCTTCTATCCAAATATTCAGGGGACTGAACACACCAGATCATAAGTTTAAATGTAGCCTTGACTAATTACTGACATCCAAACCAGACTGGAATATACATGAGACCATCTCAAAACAATTTGTGAAAGTATTAAAAAAAACAATAACAACAGGACACAAACTTTTCAAAGCACTACTGCTTGAAAAATGATCACATACTATCTAATATGTACATAAACAATGAATTATTTATAAAAGGAGTATCCCATTCTATACAAGGTGGCTATGAAATACTTATCACCAAATAAAGGAACAATAGAAAAAGAACATAAAACACAGAAGGCAAATAAGAATCTACAAATGAAATTCAATAAAGAATTTGCCAAACATTACATATGTCAATGGCTATGACAAAAGTTTCAAAATGCAGTCACAATTCAGTGATGCCCAGCATAAGAAAAGCCAAACTTTAAATTATTTGCTTGCTTCAAGACTGTGATTAAAAAAAAAAAAGATGAAACAAGAATTCTTTTGTAATTGAAGGTAATTGCAATATCTAATGTCTTTAATAAATTATTTATACAAATGGATTCTGTCATACAATTTCTTGTCTATTTCTTGAAATCAAGATGATATGTAAAGACATTAAAATATTATTAATGGGGCTAGAGAGATGATTCTTCAACTAAGAAAAGTGTACTCCCAGGACCCAAGTCATGTAATTGATAATCTCCTGTAATTCCTAATAAGATGATGTTACTATGCCTTTGGCCTCCTTGGGAACCTGAATGCACATATACATGCCTAAAATCAGACAAACTGAAATCACACAATTAGAAATAAAACAAATCTTTAAACAAACATATTGACTTACTCTCTGCTAACTGTCCTTTCTGTAATTCAGTCATTGTAGTGTCTAAAGGCTTAGTTACAGAGTTGTTCTTCAACACTAATTTTTTCATGTAACTGAAGGCAGGTATGTAGAATAAAGGTTTTTATATATATATTTTATGCTCATCAAGTTTCTCTCAAATATTTTAGTCATGTCATTAAAGATATCAGTAACATGTAAGGGTGTTACTACTCTATTAAAATTCTGTTGTGGTTTGAATAAGAAGTTATTCCACAATTTCAGACATTGGAACAATTGGTCCACAGTGAGTGGTGTTGTTTGGAATATTTGGTAAATGCTACCTTGCTGAAGGAAATTATTACTAGGGTTGGCCTTCAGAAGTTTAAAGCCTCACACCACTTACAATTCTAACTCTGTTTAATGGTTTAAGTTGAAGAGGTATGCTCTCCACTTCCTGCTTCAGCCTGATGCCTGGTGCTTTCTTCCATGCCTCCCTGTCATGAAGAACTCTTGCCTCTCTGGAACCATGAGCCAAAATAAACTCTTTGATAATCTGCCTAAGACACAATGTTTTACCACTGCAAAAGAAACTAATACAAATCTATAAAGTTTTACTTCCACATGACTTATTTCAAGTAACTTTGTTGTGGATAGCCTCAGCCTTGTATTTTGATCCTAGTTCCACCCTCCTGGGAGGAGCTGCAGAGGATGATTGAATCTGTACACAGGTGACTCTTGTGAAACCTTCTGTCCAATTAAAACCTGTAAAATAAAGGCTAGAGCCAGAGATTGGGCAGTAGAAAGGGAGGAGGAGAAAAAGGCTTAGGGGAGGAGAGAGTGAGAGGAATTCGATATAAAAGGAGGAAGCAGAGAAGGGAGTTGATGGGAGAGGTAGAAGAAGCAGAGGAAGAAGCAGGAGGAAGCAGAAGCAGAAGGAAGCTGGCAGTAGAAGGAAGCCGACAATGGAGGAGCTGGAGCTGGACAAGCTGGAAAAACCGCAAGTTATAAGGAATCTCATAGCCGGGATTAGAGTAGTGTAGTGGTAAATCTGCCCAATCTAGGGGTGCTATTATACCATAATTATTGAGTTGTGTCTTCCTTTATTGGTCTCATTTTTTGTTTTGTGGTGTTGTTTGTTTGTTTGTTTGTTTGTTTCTGTCTACTACAGATAGTGTAAAATCTAAATGCATTTGCACACTACAGGTTTTACTCCTGCATGAATTCTTTCCTGTAGTTTTAGGCAAGATTTACCTGTAAAAATTTTACCATTGTTTATATTCACAGGATTTCTCATCAGTATGAGTTCTTTAATGGCTTTAAAATTATAATGGCATGTAAAGGATTTACCACATTGATTACATTGATAAATCTTTCTCCTGTGATAGTTTTCATGTAATTAATAGTAATAGCAACCAAAAGACTACCATAATGTTTAGATTCGTAGGCTTTTCTCTTAAATGATTTATTTCATGTAAAAGATGGATATATTTCTTTGCAAAGCTTTAAACACAATGTTTATATTCATATGGTGTCTCAGCAATATTATTTCCTTCATGCCTTAGAACAAATCTGTAACTTCAAAAAGCTTTCCCATATTATTTATACACAAATGGATTGACTTTTAAATAAATTCTTTCAAATTGAATATTGTTTTATATACAACATTGTTTATATTCATAAAGCTTCTCTCCAGTATGAGTTCTTCCATGCCTTGGAAGACATGTGGGATCTATAAAAGCTTTATTACATTGTTTACACAGAAAATGCTTTTGTATGAATTCTTTTATATAATTAAAGGTAAGTTTTACACACAAAGATTTTATCACAACATTTGCTTTCATACAGTTTCTCTCCAGGTTGAGTTCTTTCAAGTCTCTGAAGAAGACTGGCACATATAAATGCTATACCACAATGAT
The DNA here is from genome assembly GCA_021653895.1 of Mastomys natalensis. NCBI lineage: Eukaryota > Metazoa > Chordata > Mammalia > Rodentia > Muridae > Mastomys > Mastomys natalensis. The sequence continues at coordinate 156,396 of JAJTUV010001589.1, read as the reverse complement.
TACACTGATAAATCTTTTTTCCTGTTTGAAGTTCCTCATAAATTTGAGTGAAAAGGACATTTGATATGTAAGGGATTTACCACATTGTTTATATTCACAGCCATTTCCTTCTGTATGAATTCTTTGGTGTAGTTGTAAATATTCACAGAGTTCTCTTCATTTTGAGTTCATTGGTGTTCGAGGATAACTTCTGTTTCTTCTAGAACTTTGACAAAGTTCTCCAAAATTGTGATTTTCCTATTTATATTTTTGTTGTTCATTCCAAGCTTGCCAATGCTTCTCTCACAGATCTGGGCAGCAGCAGTCACAGCTCAGCACTTATACCCACTCATGCCTCCCTCAACCAAGGAGAAAAAACAGCAGTTTGGATCCTTAATTCTATTCCATTGATCCATGCAACTATTTTTTTCTTCAAGTAGTATGCTGTTTTATTATTGTAGATAAATATTAAGCTTGAAATCAAAATTTGCCTTTTGGCTGGGGCAGACACCTGGCTGGTCTGCTCCATGAAGACACCTTATCCTGAACCTTCCTAGAGCAGCTGGTAAGAACCCTCCCCAACAACCCTAGACCCCTGGACTGTAACTGAGAGCTCTGGACCCACCAACCACCCAAACCCCACCCCTCTGGAATACCACTCCCCTTCCACTCCTTGCTTGGTCCTTTTAGCTGGAGCAGACACCTAGCAGGTCTGCTCCTGTGAAGACACCATATCCTGAAACATCTTAAAGCAGTGGTGGACCATGACACTAGGAGCAGCTGAGGAACCACTGCACTCAGAGCAACGGGATTTCAGGATCCCAGAGGAAGCCTGAGTCCCAGGAGCTCTTCCACCCAGGAGTATAGGATCACAGGATCACAGAGACATCTGGACTCTGAGGAGTTCTGACACAAGCAAGATAATTGGAAAGACAGTCTCCAGTCAGAGACAGTGAGTGCAGGTAACACTAGGGTTAACCAGAGCCAAAGGAAAGTGCAAGAATATAACCAACAGAAACCAAAGTTACCTGGCACCATCAAACCAGTTCTCCTACCATAGCAAGTCCTGGACACCCCATCACACTGGAAAAGCAGGATTCAGATTTAAAATCACTTCTCATGAGGATGATAGAGGACTCTAAGAAGGACATAAACAACTAACTCCCTTAAAGAAATACAGGAGAACAAAGGTAAACAGGTGGAAGCCCTTAAAGAGGAAACACACACCACACACACACACACACACAAATAAAAAAAAAAAAAAAACCCTTAAAGAATTCCAAGAAAGCACAACCAAATAGGTGAAGGAATTGAACATGACCATCCAGGATCTAAAAATGGAAATAGAAACAATAAAGAAATTTCAAAGGAAGACTACCCTCAAGATAGAAAACATAGGAAAGAGATCAGGAGTCATAGACACAAGCATCACCAACAGAATACAAGAGATAGAAGAGAGAATCTCATGTGCAGAAGATACCATAGAAAACATTGACACAACTGTCAAAGAAAATGCAAAATGCAAAAAGCTCCTAACCCAAAACATCCAGGAAATCCAGGACACAATGAGAAAACCAAACCTAAGGATAATAGGTATAGATGAGAGTGAAGATTCCCAACATAAAGGGCCAGTAAATATCTTCAGCAAAATTATAGAGGAAAACTTTCTTAACCTAAAAAAAGATATGCTGATGAACATGCAAGAAGCTTACAGAACGCCAAATACACTAGACCAGAAAAGAAATTCCTCCCGTCACATAATAATGTGATGCTTCCTGTAGCTTTTACCTTGATGATGTATTCCACCTCCATTTATAATCTCTCTAGGACTTTTACCTTGAAGATATGTTGGATTTTGTCAAAGGTCTATTCTGCATCTTTTAAGATTATAATGGGATTTTCTTATTACCTCAATTTATGTGGTTTATTACATTTATCAACTTATATATGTTGAAATACCTCTACATCTCCAGAAAAAAACCAACTGACTGTGGTGGATAATCTTTTTTATATGCACTAGTTTTGTAAGCATATTATTGAGGATTTTTCATATTTGTGCATAGGAATATTGGCCTATAGGGTTTTTTATGTGCTTTTTAATGTATCTTTACCTGGTCTGGATATTAGAGTGATACTGGCTTTGTAGGAGTTTGGAAATGTGCCTTCTGTTTTTCTTCTTTTAAACAATTTAAGTATTAATTATAGTTCTTTAAAAGACTATTAGAATTCTATTATGAATCTATCAGAACCTGAACTTTTTGTAGTCAGAATGCTTGTTATTATTGTTTTAACCTCTTATTTATTACATTTTTTTTTCAACATGATATTTTTATTGAGTCTTTTGGAATTTCACATCATACACTCACTTCCCAATCCTTTCATGTCTATCTTCCTACCTTTGTGGCCTCCTTCCAAAAATAAAAAATAAATATAAATAATTGTAACTTTATTTTTTTCAAACCTTATTTTTAATGATGGTGCTTAAATGTTTTAACCTCCCTTGTAGCCCACCACCCACCAGAGGTAGTAGCAAAGAAAGAATATAGTAAAAATCAACCTGTTTAGAAAGGTTCCCTGGAGCAACTCTCATCTGTGTTGTCTGGAAATCAGCAGTTCAGTTCACAGGTTAGCAGGCAGTAGCAGCTTGATCCACTCACAAACACTTCATAGATATACTAGCAGTCCAGATCAGTAGAGTCAGGTTAGCAACAGTGGTGACACAACCTAACAGAGACAGCCAGGCCTCAGCCTTGGCTTGAGTCTGCAGGAAGGACCAACAGGAACACCAGGAGAAGTTCTCAGCTGTGCCTGTCTCAGGAAAGTGAAGATCAGCAAAGACTGGAGACCCACAAGTGTTGCACAGCTAGTTTTATCAGTAAGCCAAGCTCTCTTTCCTTCACTCTGTTGAGTCCTATTTATACCCTTCAAACATCACATGACCACCACATGTCTTGCCTCAGCACAGGTCTTGCCTCAGCATGTGCATCCAATCATCCCAAGTCTGCGGAGTCCTGACAAATGGAATTCAACTACACAATGTAAGGCAGATGAATACATGTGTGTTGTTAGCAAAGAATCCTTCACCACATGTCCTGCCCCTCCTTCACCCGCACCAGAAGTTACCAATTGTGGAGAGCTCCATTTCACCATCCTTATCACACTTTTCATGCATAGTGATAAATATGGATCTACTTGCATTCTTTTCCATGCAGGCATCGTTAGACTAGCACCATTTATTAAAAGATGCTTTCTTTCTTCCATTATATGATTTTTGACTTCTTTATCATAAATCAAGTTTCCATAGGTGTGCAGGTTTATTTCAGGATCTTCAATTCAATTCCTTTGATCAATCTGTCTATTCCTATACCAATGCTGTGAAGTTTTTATTACTATTGCTCTGTAGTACATCTTGAGGTCAGGGATGATGATTCCTCCAGAAGTTCTTTTATTGTGCAAGATGTTTTACCTATCATGGGCTTTTTGCTTTTCCATATGAAGTTGAGAATTGTTCTGTCAACGTCTGTAAAGAATTGTGTTGGAATTTTGATGGTAATTGCATTAAATCTGTAAATTGCTTTTGGAAAGGTGGACATTTTCACTATGTTCATCCTATCTATCCATGCGCATGGGAAATCCTTATGTCTTCTAATATCTTCAGTTTCTTTCTTCAGCAACTTGAAGTTCTTGTCATATACACTTTTACTACCTTGCTTAGTTACACAAAGATATTTTATATTAATTGTGGTTATTGTATGGGGTGTTACCTAATTTTTTCTCAACCCATTTATCATTTGTGTAAAGGTGGGCTTCTGATTTTTTTGAGGTAACTTTTCTGTAGTTGCTTATCAGCTGTATGAATTATCTGATAGGATTTTTGGGATCACACATGTATATTTTCATATCATGTGCAAATTAGGATACTTTTCACTTCTTCTTTTTGAATTAGTATCCCTGTTTATCTCTTTTAGTTGTCTTATTGCTCTATATAGAAATTCAAATACTATATTGAATAAACAGGGAAAGTGTAGATAGCCTCATTTTGTCCCTGATTTTAGTGGAGTTGTGTTGTTTCTCTCCTTTAGTTTGATGTTGGCTATTGGCTTCCTATATTTTTATCATTATGTTTAGGTATGCACCTTCTATCCCTGATCTCTCTAAGACTTAACATGAAGGGTGCTGTGTTTTGTCAAAGACTTTTTCAGTATCTAATGAGATAATCATGTAATTCTTTTTCTTTCAGTTTGCTCATATAGTGGAGTACATTGATGGATTTTTATATATTGAACCATCCCTGAATCCCTGAGATGAAGCCTACTTGATCATGGTGAATGATGTTTTTGATGTGTTCCTGGATTTTGTTTGCAAGTATTTCATTATTTTGCATCAATGTTCATAAGAGTGATTAGTCTGGAATTTTCTTTCTTTGTTGAGTCTTGTGTATTCAACTATCAGGGTGACTGTGGCCTCATAGTTTGGCAATATTTCTTTGGCCTCATAGTTTGGAATATTTCTTCTGTTTCTACTTTGGAATAGTTTGAGGTTATTGGTATTCACTCTGCTTTGAAGGTCTGGTAGAATTCTGCACTAAAACCATCTGGCCCTGGGCTTGGGGGACGGGGCTTTTAATGACAGCTTCTATTTCCTTAGAGGTTATATAGCTGTTAAATAGTTTACCTGATCTTGATTTAACTTTGGTGAGTGATTTCTGTCTAGAAAATCATCCATTTTGTTTAGACTTTTGAATTTTGTGGGTACAGGCTTTCAAAGTAAGACCTAATGATTCTTTGAATTCCTTCAGTTTCTACTGTTATGTCTCCCTCTTCTTTTCTTATTTTATTTATTTGGATAATGTCTCTCTGTCTTTTGGTTAGTTTGGCTAAAGGTTTGTCTGTCTTGTTGATTTTCTCAAAGAGCCAGCTCTTGGTTTCATTGATGTTTGGAGGTTTTTGTTTGTTTTGTTTGTTTGTTTCTCATGGGTTGATTTCTGCCCTGATTTTGATTATTTCCTGCCTTCTACCCCATTTTTGGTGTGGTTGCTTCTTTTTTTCTAGAACTTTCAGGTGTACTTTCAAATTACTGGTATGAGAACTTTCTAATTTCTTTATGGAGATAATTAGTGCTATGAACTTTCCTCTTAGCAGTGCTTTCATTGTGTCCCATAAATTTGAGTATGTTGTGCCTTCATTTTCATTGAATTATAGAAAGCCTTTCATTTCCTTCTTTATGTCTTCCCTGACCCAGAGATCATTGAGTAGAGGATTGTTCAGTTTCCATGAGTATGTAGGCTTTCTGGTGTTTCTGTTGTTGCTAATGCCAGCTTTTATCAATGGTGGTCTGATAAGATACAGGCATTATTTCAATACTTTTGTATCTGTTGAGGCTTGCTTTGTGCCTGACTATATGGTCAGTTTTGTAGAAGGATTCAGGAGGTTCCGAGAAGAAGGTATATTCTTTTGTGTTTGTGTGAAATATCCTGTAACTGTCTGTTAAGGATCATTTGATCATAATGTCAGTTAGTTTCATTAATTCTCTTGTTTAGTTTTTGTCTGGATGACCTGTCAACTGGTGAGAGTGGAGTGTTGAAGTCTCCCACTATCAATGTGTGATAAAGGATATAAAGGAGAAAATACGTGATAAAAGGAGAAAATTACAATAATGGTAGTTAATGAAATACAACTGAACTTTCTGTGACATAGATAACAAAAATAGTACTCATTATCCTTACTATCGTAAGTGATGTTTACAAAATCTGAAATGAAATGCCAGTTTGGCATTTACCATTAAAGAAAGAGTAGGACAGGCCACTCCAAATAACCAGAAATGACCCTGGAACTTGGTGTGCTTTAACAATATGGCTCTTGATAGTTCGAGCATGCTCCAATGTATGATTCCACATCCAGAATTATATGAATAGCATACTTACTAATTTTTCATTAAATTAATTCATTTTGTTTTTAATAGAAGACACAAATTAAGAAGAGGAATGGTAATGAAGTAGATCTGGGACAAGCTAAGGGAGAAGTTGGTGTTAATATGGTCAAATGATACTGAAAGAAATTCCCAAAGGATTGATAAACATGCTTTAAAATAGTCCTCTAAATAACATCTTTTCATTAATGGTATCTAGAATAAAGGAAAGGAGTGTGTGAGTTGGCATTCCACCCCACTGTTGGGCTGTGGGACATACTACTTGGGTAGGCAAATTCAGAGGAGTGCTTACCTGTGTTTCCCTGTACTGCAGCTGTCAGGTGCTGGGCTTTAGGGGTCTGCTCAGGGATGTGAGAATGCAGTCTAAGATAGGGGAGACTTGGGGTTTCCTGGCCACCAGGCACCCAGTCACCACTGAGGTGCCACACAGAGGAATCAGAAATGAAAGATTGGGGGTCCATGGGCCCACAATGAGGCCAGGACCTATTGGGTGTCTGCAGGCTGAGGACAGCAACCAGCCTGGAGCAAGGAGAAATGGGAACTCTGGCTTAGCTCATTGGTGATTGTCCTTAGCTTGGTGGTGGTTGTCTGGAAGCACAGAGAGGCCTTCTATAGGAGACTTAGGCTGTGACTTTGTAGACAAAGGCCTTTTCTCTGCTTTTCATTGTGGTTTTTGATGAAAGAAACAATTCATGTTTATCCATACTGTTTATTATGTTTATTGTGGAAAATGGATGCATACCAACTTCTCAGAGTGGACCAGAGATTAAATACCTTTTGCAGGGAGAAATGTCTGGGAAGTGAAGCTTACTGGTTAAACCCTCAGGACCTCTAGGTATCTCATTAGTATAGAGAACTCTGTTTTGAGCTACATGACCAAAGTGGGGAGTGTGGACACATGTTCCAGGCCAGGAATCTGTCAGGGAGCAGGGATGCACCTGCCATCTCATGTGTGTACCCGAGTGCCAGGGTCTCAGACCTGCTCTACCTTATCAAGTTTCCTGGCATGGTTCATTGTCCCACTGGAGGGCACTTTGCCTCAACTACTTCAGTGGACTTCTATCAGTGAAGGACTGAATTAGACTGAAATACTGAATGTGTCTGATGACCATGTACATTTCTCACTAGATATGGATCAGTGTGTGAAGTGCCCAGATCATCAGTATGCCAAAAATCAGTTTTTTTAAATTCTGCTTAAAAAATAACTGCTTTAAAAAGTCTGTCACTTTCATAGCTTATAAAGACCCCCTGGGAAGGCTTTGGCTGGCACAACCCTGAGTTTACTGTTCTCACAGCTGCTGTTCTTGGTCCCTTTATGAAGCACCAAGACATTCTTAAGCTGGATCTCAGTTATGTCCTGCTCATCTCCCTTATCTTCTCTTTCACCTGCTACTTTCTTTTCATCAACCATCCCAACATGTCAATCTGCATCCTACAGAAGACCACATTTGCAGCTATGTTACCTATATTATCCACAATCATAACTGTGGTTCTTGCCTTTAAGATCATTATTCCAGGAAGAAAACTGAGGCAATTGTTGGTCTCAGGAACACTTAAGTGCACAATCCTTATATGCACCCTCATCTATCTCACCTATATGAAGTCTAGATGGGAACTTTTTCTCCATTTATTGACATAGATGCATATTCTGAGCATGACCACACATCATACTGTGTGACAAAGACTTCATCATCAGACTTTTACTGTATCCTGGGATATCTGGTCTCCCTTACCTTTTAGAGCTTCTCTGTGGCTTTCCTGGTTAGAACTCTGCCTGACACTTTCAACTGAAGCCAAGATTCTGACATTAAGCATGCGAGAGTTATATAGTGTCTGGTTCACTTTCTTTGCTGTCTATCACACCAAAAGAAAAGTTCATGATGGCCACAGAAGTACCCTACATCTTGGCCTCCAGTGAAGTGTACTAAAGTCTATATTTTCCCTAAGTGCTATATCATTTTAAGTCAGGAATTCTTTGCCTGAATTAAGAGATAAAACACATACTAGAAAAAATAGAGCATATTCACATTAAACTTTTGTGTTTCCTAAACTACATGAAGAATCTAAAGCAAATCTGTACCATTTTTCAATTTAGATATTATATATCAATATAGTACTTACTTCAGTGAACAAATATAACCTCTTTCTTTAATAGTAATATAAATACTACCACCTGTATCTGTCATTTTACATAAAATTTCATTCGGACCATTTTTTGTTCTTCTCATTTTAATCTTCAGTCATTCGTATATATCCTTTCTGATTGTGAATACACTATACAATTTTATCTTGACTTTTCACCATTCAAATTATTTTTATATTTTTGTAACAAATTATTTCCTGTATCTCACTGTTTATGAATTTTTAACCTTTTACTGATTCTTTGTGAGTTTCACATCATGCACCCCAATCCCACTCTTCTCCCCATCCCTTCATATAATCCTCTGCCCTTCCAAACTGTCCCCAAAATTAAAAAAAAAAAATACAAACAAAAAATAAAGAAAACAAAGCATGAAAAATATCTCATCATGGAAACTGTAGTGTGTCACAGTGTGTCCCACAGTATACCTTTTGCAGTGTTCATTACAGTGAGTCATTGGTTTGGTTCAAGGTCTGTGGCACCATCAACATTGGATCCTCACCAGGACTCCTCTAGGTTATCCTGTTGTTGTCATGTGTCATGGAGATACTGCAGTTTTTGATCACTGAACCACCCCTTTCACATGCCCCAACAGTTCATAAATGATGTAGATTTGGGGATGGAACAACTCAAAGCCCTGGATCTAGGCCTGGGTGGCAGCTGAACTGATTAGTTCTCTGCACCACCAGGTTGACCTCTCCACCACTACTCCAGCTAGGCCACCCAGTGCTGCCATCAGCAAGAGGCAGGGTCAACTCTTCTGCTCTCTTGCCCTCAGAGCCAGCTCACCTGCACCCATACCTCCAGAGTCAGCTCCAGTATGTTGCCCAGTAAAAGCATGAGGCTCAATCTCCCAAGTGCTGCATCTGACAAGGAGCTAGACCAGCGGCCCTCCTCTCACATCCTCCATACTCTCTGAGCTGACTCACCCATGCCTTTGCCCTCAGTGCCATATTCATTGTGTTGTCCAGGAGAGGCATGGAGCCAATTCTCCCAAGTCATACAGATCATGAGAGACAGAGATATCTCTCCAGCTCTGATGACCCCACAGTCAGTTCTCTCAACTATCAGGTGGCAAGGGGCAAAGGCATTAGCTCTGTGCTTGTACAACCTCACAGCATAAGAATAGTATAACCAGTATTCCCACACTCTCCCCCTTGGGGGCTGGCTTGCCTGTGCCCCACCACCAGGACCACTTCTGCTGTGCTGTCCAGGCCAAGTGCAGAGCCTGCTCTCCTAAGTGCTGCAGCCATCAAGAGGCAAAGCCAGCTCTTCAACTCTCATGACTCCAGGGCCAGCTTTCTCAACTGGACTGATGGAAATGGCAAGGGGTAGGGGGCGGGCATCACCTTTGCACCCACACCACCCCATGGCAGACAGGGCAGGGTCAGCTCTTCCACAATCACGTCCTTGAGGCCAGGTCACCTGCTCCTTCAACTCCAGGACCAGCTTCACTATGCTGCCCAGGAAAGGTGCAGGGTCAGCTTTCCCAAGTTCTGTGGCTGGTGAAAGATAGGGCCAGCTCTCCAGAGCACTCCAACCAATGAGTGGCAAGTTCTGTATAGCCCCTGGACATCCATATTGTCCCTGGTAGCTGCCCAGACCAGGGATGTCCCCCATGATCTCTAGTGGTAATGTGAGCTACAGACATCAATACCAGCCACTATCATTGCATAGCAGGCGTGGCCCTCTGTGGCAGCAGGGCTCAGACTTCACTATGTCCTCAGGTGGTGGGACTGGCTACTCATAACAGGCTATTCCTCTACACCCGTGGTCTCCAGTTCCAGCTCTCTGCTTAATTCTCAAACTATTCCACTTCTCTTTCACTCCCATATGCTTACCACATACTTGTGCATTGTAGTAGTCCTCCGCTGCTGGCCAGCCACTCTGCTGTCTGTGCTTTGTGTGTGTGATGTGTGTGTGTGTGTGTGTGTGTGTGTGTGTGTGTGTGTGTTTGTGTGACTAGCAGGTCCTGTAAGTGTTTACAGTTCACCATGTGCATGGGGCAGGTCTGTGGAAAACACACACACACACACACACACACACACACACATATCTGTGGCATGTAGCATGGCAATCTGCAGGTCTATGGCTGACTTCAGGATAACCTTTGAATAGATGAGTTCATTTACCAGTTGTAATTTTAATTGATGGGACAGACTGCCATCTAGTGGCTCTACTTTGCCCAACTCCAAACTAAAGAGTGAAAAGGAATGTTGGCTTAAGAGAAGTCTGCAAGAAATTCAACCTGTGCTTGCACCTCAAATATAATCAAAGAGCTGATGAATTGGCTTCTGATTTGGTTGCAACTTCTGCAGAGTCTGAAGAGCAACCATACTTACTGTTTCTCCACCATCAGTCATAAGAATTCGAATTCCTCTGCCTTTCACTGTATCCACATAACCAATTAAGATAAAATTTTCCCTAACTGCAGCCTGAAGAGTTTCATCCTTAATTTGTCTCATCCTATATTAAGCTTGTACACCTTTAGTGGGACGTCAAAGAAAGTTAGCAATACTATGTTTTGCAGACACTAGGAGAACCATGGGCAGCCAGCTAGGGCTAGAAGGTTTATCCCAACATCTTGAGGAGATCCTGAGTCTGGCCTGTCTGTCAGGAATAGGAGAATTAGATTTTCCTTCTGTCTTAGTTAGGGTTTTATTGTTTGAAGAGACTCCATGACCAAACTGCTTTTATAAGCAAACATTTAACTGATGCTGGCTTACAATTTCAGTCCATTATCATCATGGTGGGAAGCATGGGCAGCGTGCAGGCAGACTTGGTGCTGGAGGAGGCAAGAGCTCTACATCTTGAACCGAAGGCAGCTAAAAGGAGACTCTCTTCCCCACTAAGCAGAGATTGAGCACTAGGAGACCTCAAAGCCCTACCTCCACAGTAACACACGTCCTCTAACAAGGCCACTCCTCCTAATAGTGCCACTTTCTATGGGCCAAGCATATTCAAACCACCATACCTTCTTCAACGTCTAATTTGTCCTGAGAATGTTTGTCTTCCTTTGTTTGAGACAATATGAATTGAAAGGATCCACTAAAAAGTAGAAAGAGTCTCCAAATCTGGTGGTCACACTATATGTGGATAGGGAAAGGCTTCGGTTACCTGTCTGTTCTTTATCTGCAAGGCAACATGTCTGTTCCCCAAAAGAATTCTTTTCTGCTGATGCATCACTATAGTTTTTCAGAGATTCAACGGTTTAACACTTTCTGTTTGCTTTAACTACCCCCTATCTGATATTTGAGAATTTGGCTTAAATTGAGCTAACACAAAACCATTTCATTTTGACTCCCAAAAATAGTCTTTGAAACAGAATCCAAAGTACTTTTAATGCATAATATATGAATGCTCATTTTTATACGTACCTTGGCTGCAGAGGTGTTAAGTTTCAAACTTCCACTATGTAAGTCATGCTTGGAGAGTATCAATGCTTACTGAAATGTGCTCCACCTTTTTTTAATTGAATGAAAACTCTGTGCACATTGACACAGGTGCCCATGAATGCTGGAAGATGTCAAATCCCCTGGAACTGAACTTAAAAGTTATTGTGAGCTGTCCAAAATCTCATATGACCTGCACAGTTCTAAGATCAACTGGTCATAAGATGTAATAAATCCTCTTGAATTTAGGAGAACAATCTCTGGGAGCTATTTGCTAATTTAAAAACTTGGAAATGCACCGTTCTAAGGTTTCCCTCCCAAGGTCAGTAGATCACAACAACAGCTCTCACAATGCCTAATCTCATGTGTGTTCTTTATATTCCTAAAGAAAAGCTTACAAGGAACATTTACTATCGAATGCAACCATAAGATGGATTATGCGGTAACTATTTCTACCAGAAATTACAATGGAAGTCCTGGTTATAGCAGCATTGTCTTGGAAAATAATTATCCACGATAAAACATATTAAAAGAATTTATGATCACTAAGCCAGCTCTATGGAGGATAATCAAAAGAAAATACCACAAAACAACAAAATAACAGGAATTAATATATATCTTTCAATAATAATTTGAGATTTACTTCTAGATAACCTGCAGCCAAAGTTGGTGATGTCTTCAGCACTAGAATCTAACCAGTTAGCCATGGTCGGATGATCAAGAGAAACAGCAATAGAGTGTTGTTTTGTGTGCTTCTGGGGGAGGTTTCCTGTGCTAGGCCGCATAGAGTTTCATTAACTAACATGTGTCTTCTGGGTACAGTATTGCCCACCCATCTGAAACATTTCTTATCACACTCCTTAAACTTTAATTTTCCAAACTTTATCATTTAAGATTTTAGCAAATAAGTAAAAACTTCACACACCTAAATTAACCAGACCTAAAGTCATATAACTTAGTGAACTTATATGAAGTTAGAATTAACATTCTAAATAGAAGCTCTGAAGATTCACATTAAACTTTACACTTCTATGTGGAATATATAATATACACTCATCCACTGTTGAAATCAAAAATTCTTGACAGAACTAAAACTGGAAAAACAATTAGTTTTATATCTTTTTATATTATATTTTAATTAGCTTGCAGACCAATTCTAGTCTGTAAGTTACATATATAATATATATTAAAACATAAATATATAATATAAAATAATTTAAATATAAAATATAAAATACTAGTCGATTTCTATAAGCCTCCTTGGTACATCCCTTTAGTTAACCCACAACCTACACCTGCTCTCGTTCCCCCTCTTCCCCATCCCCATTTATAACTCTGACTAGGAGAATCCGCCCCCAACTCTGGTTCTTTCATGTAACTTGGGTTCTACTGTCCCCTCTAGTTATACTTTTTTGTATTTGTATTCCAAGATTTTAAGTTTCCATGTATCTTTTTCATAACCCTTCATGTTGGTTGCGCCTACCCCCTCTCCCTCATTTTCCATCCTTTGCCCCTCCATGTCCAAACATTCCCACCCCTAATTATCCCCTTTCTCCTTTCATTTCCCTATGTTTTACTATATATCCTCTCTCTTAATAGGTCCACGCTCAATGTCTTGTTTCTAATTTCCTGGCTTCTTCATCTGTGCCAAGTTAAACATACAAAAGATTCAAAGCTAAGATCCACACATGAGAGAGAGAGAACTTGCGTCATTTGTCTCTCTGAGCCTGGGACCCTCTCTTAGTATAATTCTTGCAGTTCTGTCCATTTATCTCCAAGTTTCATGATTACATTTTTTCAGCTGAGTAACAGTCCCTTGTGTGTACATACCTCCATTTTCCTTAAGAGTTCCACAGATGATGAACATCTAATTTGATTTCATTTCCAAACTGTTGTGAATAAAGCAGCAGTGAATACAGATGTGCAAATCTCTCTGTTGATAGGAAATACAGTCTTTTCAATATACACCTAGGAGCACTAAAACTGGGTTAAGTAGTAGGACTATTTAGAATTGGGTTTTGTTGTTTGTTTATTTGCTTCTTTGGGTGATGTTTCTGGCTTTGCTTTGGAACTCGCTATAGTGATTTCTGAGGTACCTGTAATAGTTTACACCACCAACAGTGTATAAGAGTAAATCAAATTCAACAACACATTAAGACCATAAACCATGAAAGTCAGTTTTCTCCCAAAGGATCTAAAGTTAGAACAACATCTGCAAATCAGCATGTATAATTCATTACATAAAAACAGAAGCCACATATCAGAGCAGAAAGACCTTCAGTAAAGTTCAGTGTCCCTTCACAATAACAAAGCCTGAAGAAATCATGAACAGGAGGGACAGTTGTATGGAATATAATAAAATCCACATGTGACACACCAACAGCAAACATTATTCTAAGTGGGGAAAACCTTCAAGCATTTCCTCAAATTCTGAAAGGAAACAAATAATCCTGCTCTCTCTGCTTTTTTTTTAAGTTTAGAGACTTTCGTACATGAATACTGTATTTCCATCATCTGCACCCCTCTCTCCCCACAGCTACACACACCTCCCCCCCACTTTCTCTCCTTCTCCGTGACCTCTTCTTTTTCTTATTTATCTATTTACACTCAACCCATTGTTCCCCTCCCAGTCCCTCTCCCAAATCTACTCATCCCATTCCTCCTCCCCGTTGTCTCCAAGATGTGCCACCCCAGCCAGGCCTCCCCACTCCCTTGGGCCTCAAGTCTCTTGAAGGTTAGACCCATCTTCTCCCACTGAGGACAGACCAGGAAGTTCTCTGCTATGTAAGTGTTGGGGGACTTGGACCCGCTCTTGTATGATGCCAGGTTGGTGACTCGGTGTCTGAGAGGTCTCAGGGGTCCAGGTTAGTTGAGAGATGCTGGTCTTCCTATGGGGTCGTCGCACTCCTCCTCCTCAATTTTTCCAGCTTTCCCTTAATTCAACCACAGGAGTCTCCTGCTTCGGTTCATTGGTTGGGTGTAAGTATCTGCATCTGACGTTTTCAGCTGCTTGTTGGGCCTCTCAGAGGGCAGCCCTGCCAGGCTCCTGTCTGTAAACACAACATAGCATCAGTAATAGTATCAAGCCTGGGAGTCTCCCCTTGAGCTTGATCCCAATTTAGGCCAGTCACTGAATCTCCCTTCCCTCAGTCTCTTCTCCATTTTTGCCCTGCAGTTATTTTAAACAGGAACAATTCTGGGTCAGAGTTTTGACTGTGGGATGGCAACCCCATCCCTTCACTTGATACCCTGTCTTTCTACTAGAGATGGGCTGTATGAGTTCACTCTCCCCATTGTTGGGCATTTCATCTAAAGTCCCACCCTTTGAGTCCTGAGCATCTCTCACCACCCAGGTCTCTGGTACATTCTATAGGGTCTGCCACTTCCTACCTCCTAAGATTGCCTGTTTCCATTCTTTCTGCTGGTCCTCAGGACCTCACTCCTGTTCCCTACCCCCAATACCTGATCATGGTCCCCTTTTCCCCTCCCTGCTCCCTCTCCCAACCAGGTCTCTACCTCCCTCTGCCCCTCTTGATTGCTTTCTTCTCCCTCCCAAGAATTGAGGCATCCTCACTTGGTTCCTTTGGCGTGTTAACATTTTGAGATGTGTGGATTGTATCCTGGGTATTCTGTACTTTTTTGGCTAACATACACTTAGTAGTGAGTACACAACATGCATGTCCTTTTGGGTCTCAGTTACCTTACTAAACTAGTTACATCCACTTGCCTGCAAAACTCATGATGTCCTTGTTCTTAATAGCTGAGTAAATTCCATTGTGTAAATGAATCCCATTTTCTGCATCCATTCTTTAGTTGTGGGACATCTTGGTTGTTTCCAGTTTCTGGCTATCAAAGATAAAACTGCTATGAACATAGTAAAACACATGCCTCTGCAGCATGGTGGGACATCTTTTGGGTATATGCCCAAGAGTGGTATAGCTGGGTCTGCAGGTAGATCTAATTCCAATTTTCTGAGGATTCTCCAATATCTCACCAGCAATGAAGAGTGTTCTGTTTCCTCCACACCCTCACCAACACCTGAGTTTTTTATTTTACCCATTCTGATTGGTGTAAGATGGAACCTCAGAGTCATATTGATTTGCATTTCCTTGATCACTAAGGACTTTAAACATTTGTTTAAGTGGTTCTTGGCCATTTGAGATTCCTCTGTTGTGAATTCTCTGTTTAGTTCCATACCCCATTGTTTAATTGGGTTGTTTGGATTTTCGGAGGTTAGCTTCTTGAGTTATTTATATATTTTGGATATTAGCCCTCTATCAGATATGGGGTTAGTGAAGTTTTTTCTCAATCTGTAAGTTGCCAATTTGTCTTATTGACTATGTCCTTTGTCTTACAGAAGCTTTTTCAGTTTCATAAGGTCCTATTCATAAATTCTTGATCTTAGAGCCTGAGCCATTGGAGTTCTTTCTAGGAAATTTCCCCCATGCCAATGAGTTGGAGGCTCTTTCCCACTTTCTCTTCTATTAGATTCAGTATATCTGGTTTTATGTTGAAGTCTTTGAAGGTGACAAATATGGATCTATTTTCATTTTTCTACATACTTCTTGCCAGTTAGGCCAGCACCATTTATTGAAGATGCATTCTTTTTTACATTGTATATTTTTGGCTTCTTTGCCAATATTCAAGTGTCTGTTGGTATGTGGTTTTATTTCTGGGTCTTCAATTCTAATTCCATTGATCGAGCTATCTGTCTCTGTACCAATATCATGCAGTTTTTAGCACTATTGCTCTATACTAAAGCCTGAGGTCGGGATGGTGATTCCCCCAGAAGTTCTTTTATTGTTAAGATGTATTTTCACTATCGTGGGTTTTTTGGTTTTCCATATGAAATTGAGATTTACTCTTTCCATGTCTTTGAAGAATTGTGTTAGAAATTTGATGGGAATTGCATTGAATCTGTAGATTGCTTTTGGTAGAATGGCCATGTTTACTATATTAATACTGCCAATGCATAAGCATAGATCTCTCCATTTTCTGAAGTCTTCTTAGATTTCTTTCCTGAGAGACTTGAATTTCTTGTCATAAAGATCTTTCACTTGTTTGATTATAGTTACACCAAGATATTTTATTTTTTTGTGAATATTGCATAGGGTGTTGTTTCCCTAATTCCTTTCTTTGCATATTTATCACTTGTGTAAAGGAAGGCTACTGATTTATTTGAGTTAATTTTATATCCAGCCACTTCATCGAAGTTGTTTATAAACGTTCTCTGGTAGAATTTGGGGGTTGCTTATATATACTATCATATCATCTGCAAATAGTGATACTTTGACTTCTTTTCCAATTTGTATCCCTTTGAACTCCTTTTGTTTTCTTATTGCTCTAGCTAGAACTTCAAGTACTATATTGAATAGATACACAGTCAACAGCCTTGTCTTTTCCCAAATTTCAGTTGGATTGATTGAAGTATCTATTTAATTTGATATTGGCTGTTAAATTTGCTGTATATTGCTTTTATTATGCTTATGTCTCTGCCTTGAATTCCTCATTTCTCCAAGACTTTTAACATGAAGGGGTTTTGTATTTTGTCAAATGCTTTTTCATCATTTAATGAGATGATGACGTGATTTTTTTTCTTTGAGTATGTTTATATAGTGGATTACATTAATGGATTTTCATATATTGAACCAACCTTGCATCCCTAGGATGAAGCCTACTTGATCGTGTTGAATGATGTGTTTTGATGTGTTCTTAGATTCAGTTTGAGCGAATTTTATTGAGTATTTTTACATCAACAAGGGAAATTGGTCTGAAGGGTTTTTTTGGTTTTTGTTTTGTTTTGTTTTGTTTGTTTTGTTTTGTTTTGTTTTTTGTTGGGTCCTTGTGTGGTTTAGGTAGCAGAGTAATTGTGGCTTCATAGAATGAATTAGGTAGTGTTTCTTCTGTTTCTATTTTATGGAATAGTTTGAGGTGTGTTGGTATTAGCTCTTTTTTAGAGGTCTGGTAGAATTCTACACTAAAGTCATCTGGCCCTGGGCTTTTTTTTTTTGATTGGGAAGTTTTTAATGACTGCTTCTATTTCCTTAGAGGATATAGGCCTGTTTAGATAGTTTACCTGCTCTTGATTTAACTTTGATATGTGGTATCTGTCTAGAAAATAATTCATTTCATCTAGATTTTCCAGTCTTGTTGCGTATATGCTTTTGTGTAGGATCTGAAGAATTCTTTTAAGTTTTTCAGTTTCTGTCATTATATCTCCCTTTTCATTTCTGATTTCCTTAATTTGGATGCTGTCTCTGGGCTCTTTAGTTTTGCTAGGAGTTTATCTATCTTGTTGATTCTCTCAAAGAACCAGCTTCTGGGTTTGTTGATTCTTTGTATCTTTCTCTTTGTTTCTATTTGGTTGATTTCAGCCCTGAGTTTGACTATTTCCTGCTGTCTACTCCTCTTGGGTGTGTTTGCTTCTTTTTGTTCTAGAGCTCTCAGGTGTGCTGTTAGGTTGCTAGTGTAGGATCCCTCCAATTTCTTTACCAGGGCACTTAGTGTGAGGAATTTTCCTCTTAGCACTGCTTTCATTGTGTCACGTTAGTTTGGTACGATGTGTCAACATTTTCATTGAATTCCAGGAAGTCTTTTATTTCTTCCCTGACCAAGTTATCATTGAGTAGAGAGTTGTTTAATTTACATAAGTATGTGGGTTTTCTGTTATTTTTATTATTGAAGTCTAGCCTTAGTCTGTGGTGATCTGATAGGATACATGAGATTATTTCAATTTTTTTTTATATCTGTTGAGGTTTGTTTTGTGACCACTTATATGGTCAGTTTTGGAGAAGGTACCATGAAATGCTGAGAAGAATGTATATTCTTTTGTTTTATGGTGAAATGTTCTATATAAATGTTTGGTTCATAACCTCTATTAGTTTCACTGTGTCTCTGTTTAGTTTGTGTTTCAATGACCTGTCCATTAGCGAGAGTGGGGTACTGAAGTCTTCCACTATTATTGTGTGACGTTCAGTGTATGCTTTGAGCTTTAGCAAGGTGAGTGCCATTGCATTTGGGGCAAAGATGTTCAGAACTGAGACTTTCTCTTGGTGGATTTTTTTTCTTTGATGAATATGAAGTGTCCTTCCTCATCTCAGTCGACAATTTTTGGTTGAAAGTCTATTTTATTGGATATTAGGATGGAAACTCCAGCTTGTTTATTGGGACCATTTGCTTAGAAGGCTTTTTTCACCCTTTTATTCTGAGGTAGATTCTGTCTTTGTTTTTGAGGTGTGTTGTGTTTCTTGTATGCAGCAAAACGCTGGATCCTGTTTATGCATCCAATCTATTAGCTTATGTTTTTTAATTGAGAATTGAGTCCATTAATATTGATAGATATGAAAGATAGATGATTTCCTGATATATTTGTTGTTGTAGGTAGTATTGTGTGCATGTAATTCTCTCCTTTTTACTTTGTTGTGAGGTGATTAATATCTTGTTTTTTCTTTGATGTAGGTACCCTCCTTGTGTTGGAGTTTTTCTTCTAGAATCCTCTGTTGGGCTGGGTTGGTAAATATTGTTTAAATTTGGTTTTGTCCTGGAATATTTTGGTTTCTCCATCTATGTTGATTGAGAGTTTTGCTGGGTATAATAGCCTATTGTGACATTTGTATTCTATGACCTCTGTCTATTTGAATTCTGCATGACCTCTATCCAGGCTCTTCTGGCTGTTAGTCTGGTATAATTCTGGTATAATTCTGATAGGTCTGCTTTTTGTTTCTTGACCTTTTCTCTTACAGCTTTTAATATTCTTTCTTTGTTCTGCACATTTAGTGTTTTGATTATTATGTGATGAGAGGATTTTCTTTTCTGGTCCAGTCTATTTGGAGTTCTGTAGGCTTCTTGTATGTTCATGGGCATCTCTTTCTTTAGGTTGGGGAAGTTTTTCTATGATTTTGTTGAAGAAGTTTTGGGTTCTTTGAGCTGGGACTCTTCACTCTCTTCTATTCCTATTATACTTAAATTTGGTCTTTTCATTGTGTCCTGGATTTCATGGATGTTTGGGGTTAGGAGCTTTGTATGTTTTGAATTTCCTTTGACAGTTGTGTCAATGTCTTCTAACATATCTTCTGCACCTAAGAATCTGTCTTCTATCTCTTGTATTCTGTTGGTGACACATCTATAACTCCTGATCTCTTTTCTAGGTTTTCCATTTACAGGATTGCAACCATTTATGTTTTCTTTATTGGTTTTATTTCCACTTCTAGCTCTTGGACTGCTTTGTTCAATTCCTTCACCTGTTTTATTGTGTTTTTCTGTATTTCTTTAAGGGATTTATTTGTTTCCTCTTTAAGTACTTTACCTGTTTACCTGTATTTTCCTGTATTTCTTTCAGTGAGTTATTTATAGCCTCCTTAAGGTTTTTATTATCTTCATGAGATAGTATTTTAGGTCAGCTTCCTTTTTTTCAGGTGTGTTAGTATATCCAGGGCTTGCTGTGGTGGGAGAGCTGGGTTCTGATGATGCCAATGTATATTGACTTCTGTTTCTTATGGTCTTGTGCTTGCTTATTGCCATCTGGATACTTCTGCTGTTAGCTGGTCTGGGTGTCTCTGTCTGGAGCCTGCCTTCAGTGTCCCTGGGTTGCAGCAGGTCTCTTGGTAGGTCTGTGGCCCTGGCTGTAGCAGACCTCCTGTGGGGCTTTCAGAGTAGAGGGGCAGGCACACTGGTGACCTGTTTCTCTGGCTGCAGCAGCTCTCCTGGGAGGCCTTCAGACTGTGGGATCTTCAGAGGGGCAGACAAGCTTCTAATCTGTTGTCCTGTGTACAGCTGATCTCTGGAGAGGCCTTCAGACTGTTGGGTTTTCAAAGGAGCAGACATGGTGGTGATCTTCCCCAGTGGAAGGTGCAGGCCAGAAGGGGAGTGGAGTTTGGGGGCGGGGAGTGCTTGGGCTAGTGATGAGTCAGTCCCAGGTCCACTGGCCTCCTCCAGGTTCCCAGTTTAGCTGAGGTTGTTTGGGAGTGTCCCTTACTGTTGCCCTGCATGCAGCAAAACTCCTGGGAGGTCTTCAGACTATGGGGTCTTTAGAGAAGCAGACAAGCTGGTCCAAATATGATATTTTTAAAAATCTTGTTTTGCTTACAAGGTGGTACATGCCTGTATTTCCAGCACTTCAGAGGCTAAATCTAGAGGCTAATAATTACAGGGTTACTCTGAACTACATTAAGGAATGCCAAGCTGGGCCTTTGCTCAGAAAACAAAACAAAAACAATAGAAATCTTGAATTGAGGATGTAGCTCAGTTGGCAAGAGTGCTTTCTGTAGTTGTTAGGTCTGCTTCTTTGTCTAAACCCCAGGCTCCCAGAAGTAAGATTCAGACTCAAAATATATTTACAAATACCTTGGCCATATAGCTAAGCTCTTCTCTAAGTCAAAACTTAGTATAACCAATTTCTTCTGATCTACCCATGCTCAGATACCATGCATTCATCTTTTCACGTCTTTTCAGGTGAATCTCACTGTCCCAGAATCCTTTCTGCCTCAGGAATATCCCATCTTTTATTCTACCCTTTCCTATAGATCATAGTTTTTTAGTTGTATACAATAATAATAATTATGAGACAATTATGAAAACTATTAGGTAATATTTATATTCATAATGTCCAATCAATAGTATTTGGCAACTTCAGAAAATATTCTATTATCTATCCTATCTTGGTATGTTTAAAGTTTTTGTACTTAGCTTTCCACTCACCTGTCCTTGCTGTTCATCTCTGGTGTACATACTCACTCTCATCTAAATATCACAATAACCCCTGAATGATATTTTTTATTATTGTTTCCCTCCCAGGCCCATCAAATGCTATTAATACACATTTCCTGAGGAAAATACAAATAAATATGTACAAGCAAGGTAAAGCAGCATATCATCCCAGAGTTGGAGGCTGAGATAGAAGGACATCGAGCACAAGGCCAGCCCTAGCTGAGCACTGACATACTCTTTCAGAAGCTAAACAAGAGCTGGGATGTATCTCAGAGGTAAAAGTTGAGACCAGGCTGTACCCTGATCTAATTTGTTCCACACTGCATAAAATTGATGGGGTTTCTAGATTGTCCCTTGCCCCAAGAGAGTCTATTTTACAAGAAGCTTTGATAGAGGATGCCTGTGCACCTGAGTAGACATGGAAACGACATCTGTCTGACACCAACCATTTAGCACAGGCTAGTAGATGATTTGTCCTTGGGAGTAGAAATGGAGCTACCTTATGAATTTCTTGGGGTAGATTGAACTATAAATCAAAATGGACACATTAAAATCTTATCAGGAAAATTAGACCCAAGAACTTACTGAACATAGCAAAACAAGGAAAGGGTATAACTCCCTCACCTGGACCCTATAAAAATTCAGAGACATAGTGTTTATCTGTTATCTTACAACCCGGTGTGTGTACCAAGGACCAGCAAGCAGAGAAGTCCCATTTGTCCCAGGGGGCTTCAGCTTGGCTTGATCCCCATTGTTGACACAGCCTATTCAACTGTCATGTGCCCATCTTCCTGTTCTCCCATCTACACCTGACATCCATCCATCTGCCCATTCCTCCATTTGGATCCACGCTAAGCTTTTCACCTCTGTGGCTAGACACAAGCATCATTCTCAAATCCGTGACCCACAGTGGCCTGACTCCCAACAGTAGCTTCCTCTCTGCTCCACAGTCCAGGTCTCTCATGTGTCTCGATTGTCTTCCCAGCTTCGGTTTCTCAACCTTCTTTGAAACACCTTGCCTATTTAACTCTTTGTAATTATTCTGTGGCCTACATATAGAGAAAGAAATTTAATGTGTGTTGTGTACTATGTGAACTATGATTTAATATTAAGAGTGGAGTAAAAGAACTGTGTTTGCTTCAGCCAGGGTTACCAAGGAAAGCAGAAATATCTTCCAAATAGCTGCCATTAAAACCTCTACACTTTGTGAATTTGTTGTAATAATATAATATTAATAATAAACTCTGACAATGTAGAAAAACACAAATATGTCCATTCATGTTTCTGACATAGTAAACCAAGGACAATAGGGCTGCTATCCCAGCCTCCCTGAGGCCCTGGTTTCCCATCCCTAGCAAAACAAAAAAAGAAACAAGGACAAAACGGAAAAGCAATCTGCCCCTTTCAGAGACTAGAAGGATAACCCTGAACCCTAACTAAGCCAGTACAGGAAAAAAGTGTACATCCTACATCTTTTAACTCTCAGCATAGGTTTGCAAGGGTAATTTTATCTATTATCCTGATTAAGGAAACAGGAGTTCAGAATTAACCTGTTCAAAGATGAAGCTAGTGCAAAAGCAGAGATGCCAGATTAAATCCAGATGTGTCTTCCCAGACTGCATCACTCTGCTTTTCTTTGGAAATATCACTTGTTTTCCTCGTGTAAACTCACCTGATCATATTCCTATAGAAAATGTTCCAGCTCTCCTGTCTAGGTTTTCACATATTCTGGGTACATGGTTGTTGTTTTTTTATGCTTCCTCTTCCCGATTTTCTCTTGCTTTAGAGGGGGAAGATCATCTTTTTCATCCCTCGGGTAGTACTAGATGTTGAATAATAAGTAACCTAAATTTATCTATCTAAAGCACTCACAAAGTTGGAACAAACGTTTATTCTGGATAACTAAATCCACTGAGACTGCACTCAGAGGAGCTGACTACAGTGTGCGCCCCCAAGTGGTCAGAGCGAGCCTCGGATCAAAAGCGCGCTCCCCAAATGGCAGCGCGTTCCGGAGACAACTAGAGTCTCTTAGTGGACGTGAGCACCACGGGAGGGCACGCCCCCAACGGATGACGCGCACGCGCCTGAGAGGCCGGGTGCGCGCCGGAACTGCGCCTGTGTAAATAGAAAACCGTATGTGTTGGACTTTCAAAGCTGTAGTTTCTGTGCTGTGAGGCACACCGGGCTCATACAGTCGCCATAGAATTCGAGACCTCCAGCCACGGAGAATGCAGATGCCGCCTCCTCTATACCCATCGCTCAGCGAAAGTTCGCAGGGACCCAAGCTACCCAGCCTCGCCTGCGGCACACGTTGCCTCCAGCAGAGGGCGCTGAGTTGTCTGGTTCTGACCGACTGGTAGCGGTACTGCAGCCCAGGTACCTGTTGCTGGCCCCTTGAGGACTGCTAAAATGAGGTAGCAAAGTAGGAAAAGACCTGCTGCCACCAGGTACTAATTCCTACAGGTTAAAAAGCACAAGACTCCCTCGAACTGCAAAGTACCTTCCTCCATTTGAGTAGGTACCTTGACTGGTGGACCGCATACAGAAATAATAGGCCCTTCCTAGAAGAGGTTGTTCTCTTACCTCGGGAGAATTTAGAATTCAAAGTGAGTCATCCTGATCTTTACTGTCTCAGAGTTCGGCAGTCATATCATAGTAGAATAACTAGAACTTGGTCCTCTTGTAAGAGGTCTTCACAGAAAGCTAATTGGGAAGTGGAGACCCTGGGTACTTCTGTGTTGGGAGAGCATGGTAACACGTACAGAGAAGAGCCCTACATTTACCCCTATATGAACAACCAGGAACTCCACAGTGGATTAAGAGTTTATTTTCAGCCTATAAAGCCCTTAATCTTTTAAATAACAACTGGATTCTAAAATTTTACAAGGTAATGTGAAAGTTTGGTAGACCCACATTAACAGTGAGTTCATATGGGAATTCACCCATTTGAAAATAAAAAAAGCACTAAAAAAAATCACAGGTGGAGATTATGGCTTTCAGATATTAAATCATACTGTAAAGCCTGATTTACAAGGCAATACTGATGCTTTAATACACCAAGGAACCACGCACTAGAAAAGAAAGCACAAAATAGATCTAAAGCCATCGCAAATGACTGGGACATGCATTTAATAAATAAATGTTGAAACAACATTCATAAGGAACAAACCAAATGGATTAGAGATATAGTGTAAAAACTGACTCTACAAGTTCCAAAGAAAATAAGACAATAACCTTATTCTGAGAAAACGTTTTATTCAGAAGCATAGGCAGTGAAACAAAAACCACACAAATTATAAGCAAAATATGGGTGGTTTGGACTTAGTTTAAAGCATTTCATTGATTGTCAAAAGATCAAGAGAACAAAGGGACAACTTAAAGAATGGAAAAAATAGTTGCAAATTATATCAGATGAGGAACCTATACCCAGATTATGTAAAGAACTAATAACTAAGCAATAAATAATCAAGTTTTCCAAATGGGCAAAGGATTTGAATAGACATTTCTGTGCACACACACACACACACACAGAGAGAGAGAGAGAGAGAGAGAGAGAGAGAGAGAGAGAGAGAGAGAGAGAGAAAGAGAGAGAGAGAGAGAGAGAGAGAGAGAGAGAGAGAGAGAGAATATTGCATAAGTAGCCAAAAGTCACAAGAAAGGATCCTCAGAGTCGTAAATCATTAGAAAAATGCAAGCCAACACCACAAAGTTATACTGCTTTATACCCAGTAGGATGGCTATAATAACTTTAAAATAAAAGGATAAATCACCTGGCTCTGCCATTCACTGGCCCACAGCACAGTAGCTGCTCAGGCAATGGAGTGGGCACAGAGGTCTGGGCCAGCCCCCTTGATGGTCACTGTAGAGCTCTGCTCAGTTGATGGCTTCTAGAGAAAGATTCATCCTCCCTTAAGGGCTGATCACGAGGAATTTGACCATGCTCCATTGAGTATATAAACAACACAAAATGTACTTGTTTTCTTTCTTCTTTTTCTTGAAAGGGGGGAGTCGGAGTGGGGGAGGGAGACAGACATAGGAGAACTCAGAGTGAGCACAATCAGGGCACATGATGTGAAATTCCCAATAATCAACGTTTAAAAAAATGGTAAATCACAAGTATTGGAAAGATGTTAAAAATTAAAACATTCATACCTATTGGAGTGTAAATGATTCAGCAGTTCCTCAAACCGTTAAATATGGAGTTGCTATGTGACCTAGTAAATTATACAGACTATTAGGTGTACACCTAACAAAATTGAACTCATGTTCACCAAAACCTTGTACGTGAGTGTTGAGAGCAGCAGCATCTACAGTCTAGTTGCAGAAAAATGTCAAATGAAAGGTGGTACATCTGTACAATGGAATATTATTAAGTCACACAAAAGGAATGAAGTATTGCATATGCTATAATGTGGATGGACCTTGAAAATAATATACTAAGCCAGGTATGGTGACACACACATATAATTCCAGAATGGGGGGGGGGGCTGAAATGGAGGATCACTTGGGTTTTTTTGTTTTTTTTTTTAAAAATTATTTATTTTATGTGTATGAGTACGCTGTAGCTGTCTTCAGGCACACCAGAAGAGGGCATCAGATCCCATTACAGATGGTTGTGAACCACCATGTGGTTGCTGGGAATTGAAACTCAGGACCTCTGAAGAGCAGTCGGTGCTCTTAACCACTGAGCCATCTCTCCAGCCCGGAGGATCACTTGTTAAAGGCCAGCCTGGGCTACAGACCTAGAACCTGTCCCAAAATAAAAATCAGTAAACAAAACCTGAAAATAAATGAATGAGAAGGTAGGAAGGATGGGAGAATGGGAACGAGGGCAGCAGTGGTGCTGGGAGAGTGGCATTGCCTCAATGATGCCCTTGATGCACACATCTCTCTTAGAGCCATGGTATTTTCTCTCATACATACATATAATCAGGTAGGGGTTTTGGCAAGTCAAAATAGAATACAAGCAGTTAACATGACTACAACAAGGTAAGTAGCAAGAACACTTATTTGATACAAATTTAAAGTTTTCATTGATATAAATTTCTTATTGATATAAAATTGAGATTAATACTGTTACTCTCTTATAGGCATTGTGCCTATATAACACATTTAAGAATACAAGGCTTAGACACAGTCCTTCTATAATTGCTATTTTTAGATGATGAAGCAACATGAGTTAAGAGCCAGATAGCAAACTCCTGGTCCTGAGTTAATTAAAAGGGTGTTTCTGAGATATTTCTATTTAAAATGGCCAAAAGTAGTCAAGGTTTAACAGTTCAGAGATGCTTTGAATAGATAGATACTCTTCAAAGGCGTCAGAAGTCCACAGAATATGACATTTATGAGCATTTCTTTTTAAAGATCATTTGACTAGAGACCTATCTGTTCCTGATAGCACCCCTTTCTTAGATTCCAAGAAGAAACTGAGCATCACTGTGGGAAAAGACTGGGGGGCCGCAGTAGCAGAGCCCCTGGGCCCACGAGGCATCGGCCCGGGACCTGCGAGGTGGAGGCTGCCGGAGGCCTCCAGGCAGCCTGTCTCACATACTGGAGGAAGGTCCCAGGTTCCAGTGGCTGGAGGCTTCGGTGGTGGCAGGCCTGGCTGGCCCCAATGACACAAGGAATCCTTGGTTCCAAAAGGGTTTATTGGCATGGCGGATGGTAGATGGATCTGGATGTACCCCCCCAAACTCAGGGCAGACCTGGGTTAAGTAGGGAGGGAGAAAGGGGGAGGTTTGGGGGAGGAATGGTTAATTGGCTCCGCCCTCTGACCTTCATTAGTATGTAAATCTCTAGGGCCTGAGGCCTGTAGTTACACCCTCTACCTGTGCACTTTGGGAGGGGCTGTAATGGCCTTCGTGACTGAACAATGTAGGTCCATGGAGATTAGACTGCTTTTCAGGACCCTGAGTTCTGGGGGCGTGGCCGAACTCCTGCCGTTTCTCCCTTGGAGTCTGGGGTTCTAGGCCCATGCCCAGCCAAGAACCAGGATAACCTTACGCAGTCCCACATCACTGGAGTTGCTCCAGTTGTGGTAAGAGAGCAACTAAGCAAGAATTGCCTCATTTCCTCTACAGATAAAATACTGTCCAGAAAAAGGACATACTATGCAGAACAGTCAACTGGTAATCTCTGCCAAGACAGGGTAATCAGTTCTTCAAAATTCTGCATTACAAAGGTCTGTCAGATGATCCTGGGCCAGAAGACTGAAGATTGATGCTCCAGTGTTTTGAAGTATAGGGACTGTCCTAATGATCAGTGGTCACTATACATTGGCTAAGTTTTGGAAGCTATATTTTTGTGCTTCTCATATGTTCAGGTAATACTATTCATTCTTGGATTTCTGACTGGGTTAAAGACTAGTAGTCTCATAGTCAGCCCAAGATGTTTAGTATTGAGAAAGATGATATAGATTTGAGAGGATGGTGTTCAGATGGCATACAATCTGAAGCCAGGACATGAGTTAGGTGTAGTATTGTAAGTCTTTTAAGGTAGGATAGATGGCAGAGGTTCTATTTAATTGACAAAAATTATGGACTAGGTGTTAGGTCTATCTTGTACTTTATAAGTTACAAAATGTTAATAGTTGTGCTCAATTTATATCTGAGATAAGATTCTTTTAATTGGACAGAAAGGGGGAAGTGTTATGGATAGCCCTGGTATACAAGTGACTTCTTATGAACCGTCTGCCCACTTTAACTTGTAAAATAAAGGCTAGAGCCAGTGATTGGGCAGTAGAAGGGGAGGTGGAGCTGAAAACTTTGGGGAAAAGGGACAGGAAGGGAGGGAGAGAAGAGGACATGGAGGAGAAGAGTGGTAGAAGGACAATGGAGCAGAAACACGTGGTTTGGAAAAAACCGCAAGTTATAAGGGATCTCATAGATGGGGAAAGAGTAGTGTAATGGTAAATTTGCCCAATCTAGGCACGCAGCTTGTATTCATAATTATTGACTTGTGTTTTCATTTGACTGGGCTTATTTGGGTTGGAGATTTACTACAACTCATTTAAGCATCTCAAAACACAATATTTTGATTGTATATGGTACTGTTAAATAGAAAGAATCATATGTAGATATCGTGCTCAAGTTGGTATGTTTGTTTTACACTGGAATATAAATTAGCAACTGTGAAGGATTTTATCTGTGCTCTGTGACTAATCCGTAGGGACTGCTATTCCTTCATAGTAAGGAGGCTGAGTATCTAAGCATAATCAACAGTCTGGAAAGGAGGAATTAAGGACTTGGAAAGTGACTTCTAATAGGATCCTGACTCAGGCAACAGAGTTGGACATTGCTGGGGCAAGAGGGTGTTGGGTTCTGGTGCAGGGGTGAGGACAGGTAGGGGCTGAGGTTTGGAAGGTGGTTGGTTTGGCTTGGTTGGCTAACACCTTGTTGGACCTCAGGGGGATCTTGGCCAGGTTGGCTCAATAGCAGGATAATGGATATAGCTCCGATGTTATGGTTTTTCCATCCATAACATTGGTAAAGGTGTAAGCCCCAGGTTTTTCCCATTTTCCATCCTACACTCTGTTTTCTTTTTTCAGTAAACTTATGATACCCTACCTATTGTCGGCAAACTTGGTTCCTGCTCCTTTCCAATTTACTGTGACTAAATCTGAGGTGATGGGGGTGGGGAAGTCCACCATATATACCAGATGAATTCACATCCCCAAGCAACACAAAAGTAAACAAAGGATCCTCCACCATCTTTCTGGGACGTGGTGTGGCTATAGCCTGGGCAGACATAAAATCGGCCATTTTTGGTCCAATTGTGCCATTTCAAGCCCCCAAACCCATAGAAATCACCAGCCATAGTGCCAGATTGGGGAACCAGGTCCCTTCTGGCATCAGTTTGGAGACTTGGTGAAGTATTTCACCTCCTCCAGCATCTATGAGCATCCAGGTTAGACGGCAGGGTTGGTGGAGAGTACAGCATGCTGTGTGCAGCAGGCAAGCAAGATCAGGAGTGCTAATTGGATCAACAGGATGTGGGTGTACCTTCCATTGCTCTTGTAGTGGGCCATCTGGAAGTCTGTCCCTGATGGACCTCAGCTGCTAGGTTGTCTCTCTCCTGGCAGCCTTAACATGGGAGTGATGTATCCACATCTGGATCCCATCCACCTTTACAGCCATTGTGGTCAGGATCATGGTGTGAACACTTTTCCAGCAGAGTTCCAGTTATGTCTATTAAGCCAGACTTTGTCACCTGGCTCAAAGCAGTGTGGATTAAGGAGAGGAGCAGATTCATAAGCCTAGCAGATGGTAGGTAGAGTTGTATCTGGACCTGTGGAGGGCCTTCAAAGACTCCAAAAACTTGTGTTGGTCATATTCATCTAGAGTATCAGATGGGAGGTTAGGCAGCATGGGAAGGGCCTGCCATATAGGATATCAAAGGGAGGTGAGACCCAAATATAGGGGTGTTCCTACCCCTGTATAAGACATAAGGTAGGAGAGACACCCAGTCACTACCAGTTTCAAGGGTTAATTTGGTTAAGGCCTCCTTCAGGGTTCGATTTATTCTCTCTATCTGTCTACACTCTAGGGTCTGTATTCACAATGCAGTTTGCAATTGGTCCCCAAGACATGTACTAAAGACTAATAATTTACCTAAGAAATGAATGCTGGTCCATTGTTAGACCCAAGCAGGGTAAGTAGTCCATACTTGGTTATGATGTCTTTCAGAGTCTTCTTTGTCACTATGTTAGAAGTCTCCTTCTATGTAGGGTATGCTTCTACCCATCCTGAAAAGGTATCTATAAAAACTATCAGGTATTTATATGTTGTGGATAGCCTCAGCCTTGTATTTTGATCCTAGTTCCCAGTGGATAGCCCCAGCCTTGTATTTTGATCCTAGTTTCACTTTCCTGTGAGGGGCTGCAAAGGATGATTGAATCTGTACACAGGTGACGTCTTGTGAACCTTCTGTCCAATTAAAACTTGTAAAATAAAGGCTAGAGCCAGTGATTGGGCAGTAGAAGCAGAGGCAGAGAAAAAGGCTTAGGGGAGGAAAGAATGAAAGGAATTCGATATAAAAGGCAGAAGGAAGTCGTCGGAGGAAGGAGTAGGAAGCCTACTACGATGGAGGAGCAAGCATGCGGCCTGGATAAACCGCAAGTTATAAGGGATCTCATAGCTGGGGAATAGAGTAGTATACTGGTAAATCTGCCCAATCCAGGTGTGCAATTTACACCCATAATTATTGAGTTGTGTTTTCCTTTACTGGTCTTGTTTGGGTAGGAGATTTACTACTACATTTATATCCATATGTTCCTGGCTTCACTTCTGTGAAATCTATCTTCTAATTGGCCCCTGGCTGTTGGCCTCTAATTCTGATTCCTGGAGTTCCTTGAATGAGGCCTGGGGGGTTCACAGCCTGGTAGGTGGGACAATGCAAAATTACCTGATCAACCAAGCCTCCCAAATAAAATATTTTGTACTTTGCTCCTTGAAGCAATTCTTTTAATTTTTGATGACCCAGGTGTGAGGCCTAATGGATTTAATGGATGAGTTGCTTAGCAAAGTCCTTAGGTAAGATAGTACAGCCTTCGGAAGTATGCAATCATCCATTTCTTCTGTAGATTCCCTTGCATTTTGCCTGATCTTTTTTTTTTTTTCCTGAGCAGTATATTCGGCAAATGGCCATGCACACAGGAGGAGACAGGTGGCAGGGCAACCAGGATGTAGGCAGTGGAAGCCTGGGAGGCCTCTCTTGCAGCTTTATTAGCTAGTTGCTTTCCTCAGACTATTTCTGATGTTTGTTTTTGATGCCAGGGGCAACAAATTACAGCCTCCTTGGGGGGAACCATAATGCCTCTAGCAAAGCATGTATTTCATCCTATGTTCTATGGTTTTTCCTTCACCAATCAGCAGTCCCCTCTCTTGATAAATGGACCATGCACATGAGCTATAGCAAAGATACATCGGTTATCAGTGTAAATGTTAGCTTCAGATCCCTTAACCAGTTTTAAAGCCTGGGTCAAAGCCTTTAGTACAGCTTTCTGTGCTGAAGTTCCTGGCAGCAAAGCAGTTGCACAAATGACAGAGTTGAAATCTACCATGGCCATCCCAGAATACTTGCTTCTGTTCTGGCTGAAGCTGCTCCCATCCATGAGGTAGATGCACTCAACATCTGGCCATGGTATGTCAGTCAGGTCTGGCCTAATGTTTAGAACATGCCCCAGAACTATAGAGCAGTCATTGCTGTGTTTGAGGATGGGTCCCATAGCAGGGTGGCTGCATTTAGGGCAGATGATGGGTTATATCTTATGTGAAGAGGATTCAAAAAGAGCCTGGAAGTGCATTGGACAGCCATAAGCTGGGTGGATTCTTGAGGGTCTCCTCTATAGCATGGGTAGTGGTGACAAGATCCTGCCCTATGGTTGTTTTGTTAGCATCCTTGACCAGCAGGGCAGTGGCAGTTATTATGACAGATAGGCCAGCCATCCCTGGTACACTGGATCCAACTTTTTAGATACCCCATATAAATGACTTCAAGTTGACAAAATTGGGTCTTCTTAGCAGACACTCGGTAACCCAGTTGTCTCAGCTCTTGTAGCAGGTCTTGTGTGGCTTCCTGGCATGTCTCCAGGTCAGCAGCCACAATCAGGAGGTCATCTATTTACTTTAGTAAAGTTATTTGAGGGTGGGCCCCTGATCCTCACCCAAGTCCTCATGCAGTGCCTGGTCAAAGACTGTGGTGAGTTCTTGAATCCTTGAGGCAGATGTGTTAGTTGTCCACTGAAGCCACTCTCCAAATCTTGCCATTCAAAGGCAAATAGGTACTGGCTTTTGGGTGCCAAATCCAAGATGAAGAAAGCATTCCTCAGGTTGAACACAGTGTACACAGTGTGTTTGAGAGGGAGGCTTCTCGCTAAGGTGTAGGGGTTGAAACTTTTGGGGTGGATGTCCTCGACACATGTGTTTCCTTCCCTCAAATCCTGCACAGGTCAATAGTCACAGGAATGAGGCTTCTTAACTGGAAGGAGAAAGGTGTTCCATGCCTATTGGCAAGGAATCAGAATCCCTGCTTTCCAGAGCTGGTTGACATGTGAGGTGATGCTCGTTCTGGCTTCTCTAGGCATTGGCTATTGCCTGATTTAGACTAGGGTGGCCCCAGAGACCTAGTGCATTCTTTTCTGCCCACATCTTGGAGACCTCTTCCAGAAACCTCTGGAGCAACAGGCTCAGAGATGGGGCTAGCTGTGGGAACAATTTGTACCCCTATCCTAGGGCCAAGGTCAGAACATGGATAGGGCCATTCTTATCCAGCATTTTCACTCCCTCTGGGCCAAAATGGATTTGGGCTTCCATTTTGGTGAGAAAATCTCTTCCCAGCAGGGGTTATGGACATCCAGGCATCAAATAAATGAGTGGGTTATTTGTACCACTCTAAAATCCACCTTTATCCAAGTAGTCCATGGATAGGGCTTGGTGCCTATTGTCCCTTTCATTCATGTTTTCTGGTCTGACAGTGGCCCCAGTGGTTGTTTCAAAGCAGAGTGTTTTGCCTTGTGTCCATTCTAAAGTCTATGGGCTTCCTCTCCATCTTTAGGGTTACCCAGTGCTCATGGAGTGTGTATGGGGGGTGGGGAGGTGAGACCCGAAGCCTTCAGTCATCAAGTTCTTCCAATTCCAGAAGTTTTGGGCCCTCTCTTGGGCCATTTTTTCAATGGCCTTTTTCTTTCCAATAGGCACATTGTTCTGTCTGTAACAGAGGGTGGATTTCTCCTTTTTGGGGACTGGCTTACCTTTGCCCCTTCTGTGAGCCAAGTTTTTCAGTTTTCTTTCACTGGGACTGCCACGGTTCATTGCAGCAAGCAGCACTTTCACCAGTCCTCTGGTCTGTGGATCCTCAGGGGTCTCTCGATTGTTGTAAACCTTCTCAGCTACAGCTACTAATTCAGTCAACTGCTTACTCACCAAGCCATCTAGGCACTAAAGTTTCTGACAGATGTCAGGGGAAGCTTGGTTAACAAAAGCCATGCTCTGACTGGTGACCAGTCAGAGTGGCTAAAATCAAAAACTCAGGTGACAGCAGATGCTGGCGAGGATGTGGAGAAAGAGGAACACTCCTCCATTGTTGGTGGGATTGCAAGATGGTGCAACCACTATGGAAAACAGTCTGGTGGTTCCTCAGAAAATTGGACATATCACTACCTGAGGACCCAGCTATACCACTCCTGGGCATATACCTAGAAGATGCTCTAACACATAACAAGGACATATGCTCCACTATGTTCATAGCAGCTTTATTTATAATAGCCAGAAACTGGAAAGAACCCAGATGGCCTTCAACAGAGGAATGGATACAAAAAATGTGGTACATTTATACAATGGAATATTACTCAGCTATTAAAAACAATGAATTTGATAAATTCTTATGTAAATGGATGGAACTAGAAAATATCATCCTGAGTGAAGTAACCCAATCACAAAAGAACATACATGGTATTCACTCACTGATTATTGGATTTTAGCCCAGAAGCTTGAAATACCCAAGATTTAACTCACAGACCACATAAAGCTCATGAAGAATTACGACCAAGTAGGGGGGCCCTCAGTCCTTCTTAGAAGGAATAACAAAATACTCAAGGGAGCAAATATGGAGACACAGTGCAGGACGAAACTGAAGGAGGGGCCGTCTACAAACCATTCACCTGGATATCCATCCCATGTGCAGTTACCAAAGGTAGACGTTGATATGGATATCAGGATGTACATGCTGACAGGAGCCTGATATAGCTGTTCCCTAGAAGTCTGCAAGAGTCTGACATACTCAGAGGCAGATGCTCACAGCTAACCATCAAACTGATCATGGGGTTCCCAATGGAGAAGATAGAGTGAAGGCTGAAGGAGTTGAAATGATTCGTGACACCATGAGGAAAGCAACAATCCCAACCAACCAGAGCCCCCAGGGTCTAAACCACCAGCCTGGGAGCGCTTAGGGAGGGACCCATGGCTCCAGCTATATATGCAAGGGAGCTATATACAAGTGGGAGAAGAGATCCTTGGTCCCATGAAGGCTGGGCGTCGTGGGGGGGGATATTCGAGGGTGGGGAGGTGAGATACGGGGTAAGGGTGGGTGGGGGTACACCAACGTGGAGGCAGGAGGAGAGGGGAAGGGATAGTGAGTTCCTGGGAGGGAGGGATGGGAAATGGGGTAAGGAGAGAACATCTGAAATGTAAATAAAATTTCCAAAAAAAAAAAAAAAAAAAGCCATGCTCACAGCCAATTAGTTCTCTCTGGCCTCTGGTCAAAAGGGGATAAGTCCTATAGGCTTTTAAAAGCCTCTGTCAATATTCTCTGAGGCTTTCATTCTTTCCCTACATCCCTGGCTTACCTTGGAAAAATTTGTGGGCTACCTGGAGGCCTCCCAGAGGCCCCTCATCAGAATCTGGCAGTAGAACCAGAGGCTCTCCTTACCTTCAGCAGAGTTATAATCTCAGCCAGTTGAGCCAAAGGGAAGGCCATATCAATATCAGCCTGGATATGGGTGGGCAGCCCATTTGCTCCTGGAACCAATTTCCAGTTGGCTCCCAAGATCTGTTTCATTTCTTCAATAGTAAGAACACCTGGAGCAGTTGTGGGCAATTGTCCCAAGTGGTCTGGTGAGTCAGCATGATCGACTCCAAGAGAGCTATGAAAGCTGATGATCTCTCTAAAAATGGGGGGATTCTGCAACTTCAAACTGTTTAAACCATTACTGGCAAATGGCAAACAGGTCATAAATCATCTTCCTTTAGTACCTAGGGGTCCCATAAGTCAGAGGGTAGGGCTGTAGGAGAGTCAGCCCTCTGGGAAGCACAGGTCCTGTGTGAGGTGACTCCAGTGTCGGCTTCTCCCTTTCTGCCTGCACTGGCTAGGCAGGAGCAGCAGCTGCAGGGGCAGGAACCTAAGGAAGAGGGCAGAAATCCTTGGGAGAAGAAGAAGGAAGCAAGGCAGGTGGCCAAGGCTGCCCTCCCTCACAGGAAGGAGTGCTGGAAGTGGTGCAGCTGTGACATAAAGGATTTTAGTCAGGAGGCGACTTCTGGACCAGGTATTGCCACATGGTGATATAAGGCACCTGGTCTGGGAACCATGTGGCCTCATAGACTTTTAAGTCTTCACCCTGTAAATAGTGGGGAGATGGAAAGTTCCCTCCTCAGGCCATTTTATCTTGAAGATGGGTCATTCATTCATGCAAAAGGTTAATTGGCCGGATGAACCACCAGACCTGAGGCTTCTGTTACTCAGCAGAAGTCCTTGAAAAGGTTCAAATGAACCCCAAGGACATGGACTGTGTCTGACCCATTTTAAGACTCAAAAAGTAATTTGTACAGGAGGACAAAAGCATGAAGAGAATATGCACAGATAAACACAGAAAGATGTTCCAGTGAAAATGAAAAGACTGTCTCAACGTCGTCCTCCTCCCTGTGCACTGGAGACCCAAAGACCCATACCTAGTTCAGAAATCAGATGAGAATTATCAAATTCTCCCTTTCCTGGTAGGGAGTTGGAAGCATCCTCTTTAGCCCCTGGCCAGGTGACAAAATATGTATCCACTTTGTCCTCTTTGGCCTCCAGAATAAACCCAAAACGGAGACACAGAGACTGACAAGACACTCAGGTACCTGAACTTACCAATCAGAAAAACACTCAACTATTTGGGTTAGGCCCCAAATGTAAGGGTCCATGAATCATTGAAGAAAACACCCCAGACTCAAATAGTATGCAAAAGCTAAGAGTGTTTATTCTGCAGAAATCCAGTATGCAGGGGTCTACCATTCATCACAATGAATTAATTGCCTTTATCTCCAGGGTATGGATAACTCTGGGATTGGCTAGGGTTCTTGGGGCTTTCCAGAATCATTGCTGGAGGCCTGGAGACTTTCCAGAAGCATTGGTGAGTAACTATTCTTAGCTCAGGACAGATGACAGAGCTGTGTTTTTTTCCTGGACTGGTTTGTTCAGTTCTGGGAAACAGAAACGTAGGCTTAGTCTCCTGAACTGGCCCCTTGTAGCCTGTCATAGAGTCAATCTGGCTCGATTTTCTCACTTGGAAGTGAAGTTTAGAGTTATTATTGTAGATTTAAAAAAGAAGAAGAATTAAGAACTAGATAGGAATCATACAGTGATAAAAGGTACTGACTTTCTCCTTGCCAGGTACTATGTGTTAGTATTCTGTCTAAACTCCACTCCCACAGTTACCTGGAAAAGCCAGGTAGGCCTGCCCACTATAAAAGGGGGCTGCTTGCCCCCTCCCCTCTCTTGCTCCCTGGAGCTCTTGCCTGCAGGTTCTCCTATGCCCCTCCCCCTCCCTTCCCCCTCTCTCTACGTGGTCATGGCCAGCCTCTACCTCTCTGCTCACTCTACTTCTCTCTCTCTGTTCTCCTTCTCTCTCTCTCTCTCTCTCTCTCTCTCTCTCTCTCTCTCTCTCTCTCTCTCTCTCTCTGCCTCTATACTATCTGGTCCCTCAGGGGGAAGAGATGCCTCAGCATGGGCCTGCTGAGACATCCCCTTCCACTATCATTCCGCCATTGGTTTCCATCCTATCACTATGCTAAATACATTCTTCAAAGAAATTATGGGTATGATGTTCAATGCCTATCATCCCATGTAGGATAGCATGTAGGAATCAGAGACAGAAGGATTGCCACCAATCCAATGCCAGCCTAAACTACAGAGTAGGACCTTGCCAGTCTCAGGGAAATGTCTATTAATTAGGTAGAATATTACAGTGTTGTTTTAGATGAAGAAACAGTACAGATATACTGTTTGGAGATTACAAATGTAATGCCCAATTACTTGGAGACTGGATATTTGGTGAAAACTGATGGAAATCTTATGTTCAGATTTGGATAGTGAGTTGAATGTGGCCATTTATGTGGATGAGTCTACAGTTCAGAGAAGTCTTACCTAGAGATACAAATTGGAAGTACATAAGCAGGTAGTTGACCCATAAGTGTTATGCCCAGTCTTGGGATCCCCAGGAGAGGTCAAAGAACTGCCAGATCCAATGCAGTGAGGCAAAGAGCCTTTTAATAAACTCGAACCCAGGTTCAGATCGCAATCCATTCCCACTGTGCAGAGCAAGATTGCGATGCTGAGTCTAGGGGCTTAGGGAATTTATACACAGCAGGTTCTGAGGTGTCAGGGTTACATGGCAGATAAGGGAAGTCATTCTTCAAACACAATTCCATCTGTTTAGGCAGCAGGCGGGGTCTCACAATTGGGGAGAGATGCTCCTTTGGCCTTTATGGTGCTATAAGGGGTAAGTGTTTTTACAAACCGGTCACAGCTATCTGGGAATGCTTAATTGTCTCAAAATATGGCACTTAATCTCTCTAAGGATGTGTGGTTCTTCGATTCTCCCAAGGTCAGAAGCCATCTGTGCTGAGGAGTGCCTAGTTATCTATCAAAGAGTGCCAGTCTCTGCGACATGGGGGCTGGAAGCTGCAGCTGTTAATCTGTTCTCAGGATGGTATTTGCCATCCCAGAATGGGGGATGCATTAGGGAGTGCTATTGGAATGGGAATTGCCAAGAATTTCGGTGCAGGGCTGTGTCTCTTTGAAGGGTCAGGTGGTAGGAAGGAGCAAGAGGGTGAAGGGGAGCGTTTGTGAGCACAAGGGAGTGCTGCAGCTGGGAGAAGTACTGAGGCTGGCACTGGCTACCCAGCCTCTTCATAAGATCCTGGTACTGATGATTAATCTAAAACATGAGTCTAAATAAAAAAGATCAAAAGGCCATGGAGTAGCCAAAACAATACAAATTTCAGAGTTACGGAAGCTTCATCAAAGAGAGGCAGACAGTAGCAATCAGATTGGTGAGAGCCTGTGAAGCCTTGAAAATGCTGTCTGTGGTCATAAGGCCTACAAATCCCAGAAAACATGTCAATACTGTAGAAAGATGATTTGGCCATGCTCCATCCCAACACTGTGGCCCTAAGAACACCTAGCAGAAATAACCATGGGGATTTGGCAATGATAATGGCAATATGCTACAGAGCAATGTTTCCAGATCAGCAACTTTCTACACTCTCAGTTCCCTTTCCTCACACAGTGAGGCCAGTTTGAGTTGGAGAGGCCATCCTACAACAGGGTACACACAAAGAAGGGGATGGAGTGATGATGAAGGAATCTGAGGACACACACCTGACCACTGCTGATGGGAAAAATCTATAATCTAAGGTTTAAGTGAAGGGTGAGCTATAGGAGATACCTTTGTCAACATGAACTGCTAATGAGGGCTTCACTCTGGAGTATCACTTTCTGAGCTCCTACACTATATAAAACGCCAAGAAATGAGTTGGAGAGGGTAAGCATCCAGGACACTGGGAATGCAGCAAGCATAGGCCTCAGCAGAGTGACAGACCTTGGTCCCTGGGTGGTATACACTAACCACAATAACAATACAGAATAACTCTTGTGTAAAAAAGAATCTGCTATGAACAGGTAGAAAAGACCACCTTGAAAGTCAACACCCCTCTCACCAATACTTGTCTTCCGTTTTAACTTGGCCTCTTTGAAATTCTATACAGGCTCAAGAACTTAAAAGACAAATCAAAGAGACAAATATCTAGAATTTATCCATTAAAATGGTGGCAAATTCTGTAATTGTGTAAGGTCAGGTTCTATCATCAAAGTTGTTTAAAAATAGAAGGAATGTATATTGCAATAGTTCTCATGGGAGCAGGTCCTCTCTGGCCAGTAGTATTGCATAAGGATGAAGGCATTTCCAGATCTGTCCTGTGACTTTCAGCAAACACAGCCAGCCAAACTTAAGCTCAGACTTCTTTTAAAATTCATTTTTTATTAATTTCTATTAATTATTTTTATTTGTTTACATTTCAAATGTTATCCCCCTTCCTGGTCTCCCCTCCACAAATCTCCCATCCCATCCACCTCCTCTAAGAGAGTGCTCCCCACCCACCTACCCACTCCTGCCTCACCTCTCTAGCATCCCCCTTTTCGGGAGCATCAAGCCTCCACAGGACCGAGCAGCTCCCCTCCCACTGATGCCAGATAAGGCAGTCCTCTGCTAC
Organism: Mastomys natalensis; assembly: GCA_021653895.1. Classification (NCBI taxonomy): domain Eukaryota; kingdom Metazoa; phylum Chordata; class Mammalia; order Rodentia; family Muridae; genus Mastomys; species Mastomys natalensis. The sequence continues at coordinate 117,229 of JAJTUV010001589.1, read as the reverse complement.
AAATATATGTAGTAGGAGCCATGTAGTGGGCCCATGTATATTCTTTGGTTGGTGGTTTAGTCCCTGGGAGTTTTGAGGGGTCGGGTGGTGTTATATTGTTGTTCTTCCTATGGGGTTGCAATACCCTTCAGCTCCTTTAGTCCTTCCCCTAACTCTTCCATTGGGGTCCCCAGGTTCAGTCCAATGGTTGGCTCTGAGTATCTGAATCTGTCTTAGTCAGATGCTGGCAGAGCCTCTCAGAGGACAGCCACACCAGGCTCCTGTCTGCAAGTACATCTTGGCATCAGCAATACGGAGGAGCAGAGCTGGGAGGAAAACTGACCAGCCTGGAAAACACCACAAGTTATAAGGGATCTCATACCGGGGATTAGTAGTTAGGATTAGAGTGGTTAAATCTGAACTGCCCAATGTAGGTGTGCTATTTATACCATAATTATTGAGTTGTGTCTTCCTTTACTGGTCTCATTCGGGTAGGAGATCTTACAGTCACAAATTTGGGACTTAAATAATTTCCTCTGCTACACTATATAAACAGTATAAAATCAGCACTTACATATTCAATTCTTTTTGCATACCAGATCTTCAAAACCCGATGAATATTTAATAGTTCCATCTTAATTCAGACTAGTAACATTTCAGTTGTTTGGTGCCTACAAATAACTGGCCATTGAACAGCAAGCAAAACATAGAGGGCAAGATCTCTATATTTTTTTCTAAACATGAAATATATATTTATATTTATAAGGTATCAAGAATTTTGAGGACTCAGTGAAAATCCAAATGAAACCACTGAATTCAAGCCTATGAAGAAAAAAGAAAAAAAGAAACTGTTTGTTCCTACTGTAATTCATTGTTTTTAAAGACTAGATATAGTACAGGTGCATGTACTTGCCTAGCATATGCAAGGTCATGGGATTGATTCCCAGTGCTGCAAGAAGAGTGGTAATAAATAATAGGAAGCATAATACTATAATTAATTTACCATTAATAACTATAAAATGTCTCTGCTGGAAATTGCATTCAAAGGTGAGCTTAGTGCTTCATGCCTGTAAGTCCAAAGCTTGGTAGTCTAAAGCAGAAGGATTGACATAAATTTGAGGCTAGCCTAAGTTGTGACTCAAAGAAAAAAAAAAACTGAAATAAAGGTATGGAGATATGGAATCTCCTCTCCCTGCTCACACTCTATATACCCTTTGGCCCGGAGACTGACAGACAGTGGAGATGTGGGCGGAGGAAGCAGCAGAGACAGTAGTGGATCCTCCCTGCTCATCACCTGCCCCCAGCCGAGAGATCATCATGGGACACCCTCTGGAACAAGGGACCCACACCTGTATACTCATTGAAGCAAAGTCAAATTCCCAGTGGCCAGCTGCTAAAAGAAAACTTGAGATCTGCCCCACCCACTCACACCAGAAGCCATCAACTGTGAAGTGCTACACTTCAGCATCTTTATCACAATGTTCAAGGACTCTCCTTGATAACTTCCTGCCTGGACTGTTTCATTTTGGAATAGAAAGGAAGGTAGGTGGTCATGGAAGCCTTCAATGTCTCTTTCTCAGTTATGAGTCTTTAGTCATCAATACCACTATAAAAGAGGCTTGCTTGTCTATAGCAACATGAACTTCCACATGGTTTCTAGCAGCAGCACAGATCATGGTCATCAACCTGGTCTCTGCTGACAGCACAGATCAAAATATCAACATGCCCCTGTTGGCAGCCTCAACCATGAACATCACCAGGGTCTCTAGCTACAGAACGGATCACAGAAATCATGGTAGCATATGAACCATGGATAAGAATATGGCTTCCATTGGCAGCATGGATCACAAACATCAACATGTCCACTGTGAATTGATTGTCTTTAGAAGGGTATTTTTTTAAATAGGTACATTTCTAAAGATATCAGAAGCACCATTGCCACAGGTTGAGTGGAACAGCTGCTTAATGGATAAAGAGATTTGTTTTGTGTAACTCCAAATGCCATTGAATTTGGGCTGGAGAGATAGCTCAGTGGTTAAGAGCACTGACTGTTCTTGCAGAGGTCCTGAGTTCAATTCCCAGCGATTACACTGTGGCTCACAACCATTTTTGTATTCGTAAATTTCACCTCAAATAAAAGGTTCTAAAAACAACCCTCAGGCAAACAAGATTAATGAAAGTTTTGAATGTCAACCAGAGAGCATGGTAACAAAGATCCAGGATCTGTCAAATCCTGGGAAGACCCCCCTAGATAGTATGGCATTCTATGGGGAGGGAGGAGCAAATAGCTCCTTTGGATATTACCTACTGTCTACTCTGATATTTCTGAGAGGAAAAAAAGTTTGGCTTTAAGACTGACTTAATTTGTACTCTTAAGTTTGATAAATTATCCAGTGCCTGGATCAGAAATTATGGACTGAGAAAAGGTATTTGCCTGAGAATCAGAGGACTCAGACTCAGTCCTCACCAAATCCTTCTCTTACTAAACTTATGGCCTGGGCCATGGCTTTAGGCATAAAGCGAGACCTCAGAGCATAAAATGGGGCACAGGCTGCTCACTATATTTCTCTTACAGACTAAGAGGGGCTTGGCTTCCCAGCCATTTCTTTACCCAGAAAGTGCATAACTTTTAAGTGTACAGTTGTCCTTGAAAAGCAAAATTGTTATTTTCTACAGTTGACAGAAATTCTGAGAAAAGCCTGACAGATGCTGGATTCAATGCCTAAAAGGAGTGTTGAGGCTTTGAGTGGACTACCATTTCTGAACCTGAGTTCTGAGCAACAAAGACAACTACAAATACTTGGACATTGATTCTCTACCTCAGCCAGACACCATGAACATGTGGAAACAGAAAAAGGAAACATATATCTTGCATTTCTGAACTGTTACCCTAGAGCATAGGGGATTGGGGTGATAGTCTAGTGGCCATGAGGACCTCTCATCCATATTATAAGAGGATAGGTAGTTAATGGTCCCTACTGCTAGGCTTAGAATCTACATAGACTTTGCTCTGAAGGCCATGTCCCAGAGGATTCCCTAGTAATTACACCAGGGGCATCAACTATTAAACTGCTTTTGAATATATGAACCTCCTTTGGCAGGTGTGATAACAATTATTGTCATGGTAGAATCTGGAATCAACTAGAAGACAAACCTCCAGGGATCTTAAGAGGGATTAATCAGATTAGTTTAGCCTCTGGGGATGTCTATAAGGGACCACTTTAATTAGACTCATTGAAGTGAAAACATCTAATCTACAGGAGGTTCCACCATTCCTGGGACTTGGGTGGTGGATTGCATAAAAATGTGGAAGCTAGCTAAAGTTTAGGCCTTCGTCATTTTTTGCTTCTTAACTGAAGCTACAACCTGGTTAGTAGCTACAAGCTCCTACTGCTAGGAATTCACTGCCATGATGGACTGAACCCTTGACCTGAGAGCCAAAATAAACTTTCTTGTAAATTGTTTTTGTCAGAATGTTTTATCACTGCAACAGAAAAGTAACTAAGATAGTAGGTAGGTGATTCAAAAACTGTCCTAGAGTCAGAACTGGCTTACACTGCCCTGCACCCAAGACCCCTCTATCCTACCTGGCTTCCTTCTCTCCATTCTTCACCAAGGTCAGTCCTACACTGCCCTCTGGCTCTTCACCAGACTCTTCTGCCTCCTTCCCATTCCGTTCCTGGTGATTTCTTCAGAATATCTAGTAGCTTCATGGCATTTTCTTCTTGGAGCATCACTACTGACATATGGACTACATGGAGAAAAATGTACATGTGATTATATAACCAAGCCACTGCTCTAGGGTTTCCTCTGGAAAATTCCCTGCCTCCCCCCAACCCCCCACTGACTAGATTAGTCCACAGAAGCCTAAGACCAAGGGCTGCTTTCTGGCCTTAAATCATCTTTGAGTAGATAAGAATCAGCAAAAGGATTAGAGGGGGGTTGGTTTTCCTTCCCTCATTATATTCCATGTGCTGAGCAATTCTTAAAGCACGAGGTTTGAGATTTGCAATTAAGCATTCTGAGCTCAAGCCCTGCCCCCCATCCCCACATAGTTGCTTTTAAAGGTCTTAAATATTATCTAGGTGTAGTGGCACACATCTGAAACTCTTGGACTCCAGAGGTAGAGACAGCAATCAGGAGTTTCAGACATCTTCAGCTTCATAACAAAGCTGATGACAGCCTAAGCTAAATGATACTGTCTCAAAAATAAATAAAATAATTCTTAAATATTGTGACATCACTCCATTTACTTTGAGAAGTTTCCAAATAATCACTTTTTAAAGAAAAACTTGCGTTTAAAAACACAAAAGCCTCTATTTCCCTTCTCCAAATTATTTTTCTGTATGAAGTGCACAAAAGTGGAGGAGGTGGGGTCTTATAGAGGGGTGTGGCCAGGTATAGTGACACACTCCTTTAATCCCAGCACTTAGGAGGCAGAGGCAGGCAGATCTCTATAAGTTCAAGGCCAGTGTGGTCTACACAGTGAGTTGCAGGACAGCTAAGGCAACATAGTGAGACCGTCTCAAACAAAGAAATAATCACTGGATCACAAGCTAAGGCCATGCAATAATTTTGGGTGTCTAGGAAATACACATATGTGAGCTGATTGCAAAGGGGGTGATAACAAGAATGAGTCACCAAATCTCTTCATAATTATCAAGTACCTGTGGTAGATGGGTGTGGGGTGAGTTTAATGATATAACCCTTGCTTAGAATACCCTGGGTTCTATCTCCAGCTCTACAGAAAAAAAAAAAAGTAACGGCCACCAGACCAAAGATTTTTCCATGTTACATCATCCTGAAGTATCTATACAGAAGCATGAAGTCAGGGTAAGATTAAAGGAATTGCTAGTATCTGTCATGAGAACAAATGTATACACCATCCTTGTGAAAAATATGAGTTAGCAACTTCTTTCACTTGTGAAATGCTTTGCACTTCCCTGTCACTACTGATGTCATATACACAATCATCATTCTTGCATAAACAGCCACCTCTATACACATATACATATCCGTTGATTGTAACAAAGCACCTGCTCAGAATTCAAGAACAATTGTGTACTTTCCTACTAGCTGACATTTGGGCAGGACTCTATAGGACAGGCTGATGCCTGGTTCCTGATTCCTAGAATTCAGCTGAAATGACTCACACGGCTGGGTCTCTGTTGGCTCTGACCAGTGAACTGAGGAGAACCACTAACCAGGAGGAAACTCTGTTGGAGAGTGAGAAGGCAGGACCCTGAGGACATTCTGAACAATGAGAGCAAGGACTACTGATACAACTTTCCTTGCCTCAAAGAAGAAGGTGAAATCTGCTGGGCTTTTTTGCTGTTTCACTTGAGATAATTGCAGGGGAACTCTCACCTTCTTCTGGTCTATCTTTGTATAACTACTTCCCTTTTCCACATTCCAATCAGGGCAAATTTTCTAGAGAAAAGACTGTTCTCCAACTGGTGACACATGTAAAAAGAACAGGCATGGGAAAATGCACAGGAAGCCACCTGAGTACCCACTCCTATAATCTCTCTTAGTCCTGTGGAGCCAAGACTATCAAGACAACCATCTAAAAATGAAGCCAGAGATCCAGTATGACAAAGCTCCTTATAGGAGCTTGATTTCCACCTAAGGAGACTAATCTCCAAAATATATATGTGCATAACAAGCAAGCTGCAGTCTTCCTGCTGTCCTGCTGTGCTCAAAAGCAGAGCTTAAGAGAGTACTGGCAAACTGGGAGGTGATGTCACACACCTTTAATCCAGCACTGGGAGGCAGAGGGAGGCAAATCTCTGAGTTTGAGGCCAGCCTTGTCTGTAAAAGTGAGTTCAAGGCCAGCTGGGACTATACAGAGAAACTTATCTAGAAAAATAAAAAGGGAGCCAGAAAACTGGCTGGGCTGGAAAAATGGTTCTGGGGTACTTGGCTACTCTTCTAGAGGACCTATGTTCATTTCTCAACACCTATAGGGTAATTCACAACTGTCCAAAGGTTCAGACAAGGTCTAATGCCCTCTTCTATATCCTGAGGGCACCAGGTATGCAGGTAATTCACAGACATTCAAGCAAAAACACATGTACACATATAATGTTATTATTGCTATTATTATTAATAAAATAAATTTATGTATAATATATTGTATATAAACATAATAATTTATTATTTTATTATTTTATAATTATTACTTTAAGAGGATTGAGGAGAGTTATGACCCAAGCAAGCAGAGGGGCACTGGAGGAAAGCGAGATGAAAGCCATCTTCCCTTTTCATCATGTCATCATCACGCATTCTGCTCCCAGCTCAAGAGTCTCAAAAGGTCTCAGTTTCTGGGAAGGAGAGCCCAGGCCCATTAAAGGCTCTTCAGGCTCTGACTGAGTCCCTACTCCTTCAGGTGTGCCTAAGCTCATTTCTGTCCACTTCCCAGCAGCGCCCTCCTTGACACTGCCAGATGAATTCCACCGACATTCATTCTTCCTATTTTCTACCTAAAGCTTTCTCTTTTGTTTTTGTATTTCCACTTCTCCGCTCTTAGTTCCTAGTCGAGCAACACTTTCTCTTTTCCCCCCAGGGAGGAATGTTCTCTTCCTCTGTACTAGATGAGGATAAACAGCTGTGGCCAGAATATGTCACTCATGTCTCTCACTAAGGCTTCTGTGCTAAATCCTAGGAGGAACTATCTCGCTGACCTTGGACTCCTCCAGAAGGTCCAGAACAGACTGGTCAAGCAAAGACAAGATAATGCTGAGTTACATTTCATTATGATTGTTGCCAGTTATGCTATTTTACTTCTTGCTTCATAATCGGGCTGATACTGTGGCCAAAACTATGTTAGTTTTTCTGTTAAGTTTTACTTACCAAAGCAAAAGCAAAATTTCCTTCTTTTCCCAAAATGTCATATCAGGGAGCAACAGGAGGAAAATCTGTCTGACTAGGACCTTTAAAATGATGGGGGCACAGGAAATTGAACTTTCCGGTGCCCTGAATACCAAAGAAACAGAAGTACTCAGTGACAGCAAGTGAAACCTCACCCCTCTAATGCAATTCTCAGCAAAAGTCAAGGCCTCAGAACATATCAGAGAACTGACAGATACGCATTCAGTGAACTGCCCAGTCAACTCGACTGAATGTTTCCCACATGCAGGGTATAGACTGAGTCAGATTCCAGGAATCTGTGGACCAGGGTATTGTTTCACCAACAGAATGTTCCATTGGAAACCAATGGAAAGTTCAACTGCAGAATATCAATTTCTGTACTACAAATGATATGATTAACAGCTCAGAGGAGGAAGATGTTACCCCAGACAAAGAGCAGCTGTTGAATGCACAGATGTGTGTCGAGAAGCATGCTTCTGGTGAACCGAAATGTGGACTCCAGGTGAGGGTGAACTGAGCAGCTTCAGGTCACAGCAACCATGAGTACTGCCATAGAAGCTGGGGACTGACTGAGGAGCTCAAGTGTGGACTCCAGTGTTGGTGCATTTCAAGAACGAAACAGAAATCAGACTGTAGCAGGTTTAAGTACTAGCTTTGAAGCTTAAAACTGACAAAAAAATGATGAAGGCATCTGAGGGTTTAAAGCAGGGTAATTCCAAGGCAAGATCTGCATTTCACAAAAGATGGGTTGTATACTACTTGAAGTGGATTGGTTTCTGGATTGCATTTCTTGTTGCTGTGACCAAAAATGTGACAGGAAGCAATTTAAGGAGAAAATGTTGATTCTGGCTTACAATTCCAGGGAGATATACACCATCACATTGAGAAAGTCATGGCTGCAGGAACAGGAGGCTAGCTAGTCACACTATATCTATAGTCAGCAAACAAGTAAACAAGATGTGGCAGAGGAAACCCCAAGGGCCACCCAGTAGTGACACACTTACTCCAGTAAAGCCTCACCTCCTAAAGGTTTCACCATCTTTCCAAATAGAGCACCAGCTGGGGACACAAGTTTTCAAAAACACAAGCCTATGGGAGACATTTCACATTTGAACCACAACACTAGGGAAATTGGAATCAGGAATAACAATTTTTTAATCTATATTATTGGAATATAATTTCCAAAACTAAACTCCAGTGAAGGGTACTCTACAAGAAGCTTTGACAAATGCAAACACATATTTAAATATCCTTATGAAAAATACAAATTATTTCCACCACCTCCCAAAAAATATTCACTTGTGCCCCTTTATACTCAGTCTTTCCCATCCCCTGACCATAAGCAACTTCTGATCTGCCAAGGATGATATTGTGGGACCATGAAAGGATAGCTTGGTTTCTGGTAGATCACTGGCTAGAAATGGCCAGAGACTCAATAGGTATCCATACCTACAAGGGATGGCATACATTTTTCACCATGCCCCCAGATTCCAGGACCTCCATTGATCCACGCCTTTCAGTCACGTAGGACAATGCTCCTACAGGCCCTCCCAAAGAGAAGTTTGTGTCACCTAGCACAGGTAGAGGGCATGACTACAGGCCTCTCAAGAGATCTCCATATTAATGAGATACCTAAAGGTCAGAGGGTGTAGCCAATTGAGCATTTCTTCCCAGACCCTCCTCCCTCGCTATTTAAATCAGGTCTTCCCTGAGAATTGGGGGGAGGGGAGCAACCACATTCGCTTTCCACCATGACAATAAACCTTTTGGAACCATGGACTTCCTCGTGTCTTTGGGTCCCTGCCGTGGGGAGCTGTGGAGAAGGCCTTTGACGACCTAGCCTCTGCTTAATCTCCCACTAAGAACTTCTCTACGTTCTTACCTCGGAGCCCTGCCAATTCAAGCAAGCTAGCCAAGCCAGCCTTGAACCAGCCAAGCAAATGCCTTAACGAAGTGTCTCTACCCGTGGGGCACTGCTGGGGCTTCTCTCCCCCTCATCTCTCTCTCTCTGCCGTGAGCCGGTTCAGCCTGTATGCCCTCGGGTCTCAGTTCTTCTGCTGCTCCCAGCTGCATCTGGGGGCCCAAAGACAGAGACCACTGGCCTCCAGGTCAGCCATTGGCCCAAAGACCCCCACTCAGGAGCCCTGCCCCCACGGAACTTCAGGCTGAGACCGCTCCATGCCTAGGTGGAGCCCCCACAGCATCCGCCCAGCGCTCCGCTCCACGGAGTGAACTCAGTCAAATTCCTGCACTTCTGCAGCGCTGGACTCCCAGCCACGACTGGGGCAGCAGACACGCAGGAACCAGAACAGCCCAACAGGACCCACGCCTACCCACGAGTGAGCTAGCAGACCTGCATGATATATCAGTTTTTCCTATAGTCGAATTCAATATAAAGAAAACCCACCAGGCTGACCTCTTCTGTCTCACTTAGCATAGATTTTGAGATCCAACTATTCCTCTGCTTAATCTGTGTATCTCTTTATAACTTAGTGGCATCTATTATTGTATGGATCTTCCATAGTTTATTTATTCATTCTCCACTGATAAGATTGGGATTGTCCACAAATTGGTTATTTAAGTGCTGTGTATATAAATACCTGACAAGAAACCTTTACAGAAGAGGCTTTCTTTTTTCTCGTTTCAGAAAGCATGATCCAGTGAGGGCAGGAAGGCATGACACCAGAAGCTCCATTGTGGCGTGAGCATCAGGTAGATCCTTGCTCATATCTCAGAGTACCAGGAAATAAAGACCAGATAAAAAGCAGGGCCAGTTTACAACCTTCAAGACCCCTAGAGATCCACCTTCTCCATTAGGCCTTTCCTCTCAAAGGTTCCACAATACCCAAAACAATTCCACAAGCTAGGGACTAGGCGTTCAAAAGCATGGTTTATGGGGCAGGTTTTACATACAAACTATAGCAGCTATGCTACAATGATACTGCCTGATGATTTCCTCAGAACCCAACACCAATGCTTCAGTGTCACACCTGCCAGTGTCCAGATCAAGTGCAACAGCTGTGCTTCAAGCTCCACAGCTGTGAGTCAGCTTGCCTTGCTACGTTCCATGTGTCTCCTACTCCTAGGGCACTAGCATCCTAAGGGGCATGCTTCATTCATGGAGACATCAAAGACTGAAGATCAAAAACCCAATGACAGAAACTAACTCAGCTCTCCAACTGAACCCACCAATATCCACCTTGTATGAAGCAGTCACAGGATCAAACTAGACCAAAAAAGAGTGTAATATTGTTGAATTACCCAAATTTTTATGCTAGCCAAAAAGGAAGTCCCTTTCTTGGTAAATATAGAATGGGTCTTCCCTGTCTGGCTATTGTGGGCATATTTACTGTTTGTCTTCTTTGTACTTTCCCTTTATTTAGACATAGGACTTCTGGTTTTGTGACAAAACTCCCACTCACTAATTCCAACAATAGAGCTCTCACTCCTCATCAAAAGATCTTTTTTGGGCAGTAGATGGAAAAACTATTACAGAAAAGCCACAACTGGCCAAAATGCAAAGAACATCTGATTGTAAGGTTATACAAGTACTGGCAGACAGCAAGCAGGCTTACATTGAGACACTGCCTGACTAGTATTTGAACACCTGCCATGCACGTCGAAGGTGTGAAAAGTAAACAAGATAAATGTGCTTCAGGCTAAGAGGCGCTCTCAACAGAAGCTTGCCTTGAGGTTAGCAGCATGATTCACACCTTGAGGTATTACATGACAAACAGACATGCTAGGACTGGGTGTCAGCAAAGCTTTTCAAGTAGAAGAGCTATTTGACTTTTGTGGCAAAATATACAAAATATGCAGTTTATCACTTTAGAGAGTTAGCCGTGTAATTCAGTGACGGAGCGTTTGCCTGCCATGCGTGAGAGCCCAGGATTGATTCCCCGAGCCCAGCGCTATACCACTGCAGCCATTTTCAAGTAATAGCATGGCATTAAGTAAATACACAGATTGCTATGTAACAACCACCACCACCTCTTCCCAGAACAGGCTATTGTGCTAGGCAGAAATTCTGTGCCTCCTAAATAAAATTCCACACACTGACTACACTGTAACCACACTTCTGTTTTATGTCTCTGGGTTCTACTATTTCAGGTACTTCCTATACATGGAATAATAAAATATTTGCTTCTCCGTTTGATGGATTTCACCTACCATAATGTCCTCTAGGTCTATGCATGTTGTGGTATGTCTTTTTAAGGCCGGCTGTGTACAGGTATATACCAGTTCCTGTCAACCATCGTCTTTTATGTATGCTTGGGTTGCCTCTGCATCAGGCTGTTATGTGCAAGCACTGGGCACATTTCTGCCTCTATTTTCATTGGCAAGTGTGAGCTCAGGCCTGTACTCTCAACTATTTCATATGCAGCTTTTGATTCCTTTGAGCAATTATCTAGCAACTGAATCATGGGCTCATACCCATTTTAATTTATGAAGGACATTTCACTGAAAGAAAAGACTAACCTTTTTAGAGAAGGAAACTCTACTTTAGTGAGTTTTTCTGTCTGTGCTGTCTTTCTGTCTCTCTCTGCCTCTCTATCACATAGAGAAAGTGTTCTTCCATAGTTCTGAACCAACATTCTACATCAAGGAATAAGGATTTCTGCCTGGGATCACACTTGCCATTGGCATTATTGGCAGACATAAAGGTTACATTGAAACTCTACCTTACTAATTTTTGAACACTTGCTATGCAAACCTTAGGTATGGAAATAAATTGGATTATACCTGTTGAACTTCTGAAGTGGTCTATGTATAAAAACGGCCAGTGTTGATGTGCTGGAAGAAGTGCTTGTCTGGTTTGCAAGAAGCCCAGCACTTTGTGAACTAACTCACTCTCTCTCTCTTCTCTCTCTCTCTCTCTCTCTCTCTCTCTCTCTTTCTCTCTCTCTTTCTCTCTCTCTCTAGAGACTACTTGTAACTTTGCTGATATCTCATAGTGAGAAAGACAGAGAGAAGGGTTTCCCTTAAACATAGCAAGAGGTAGACCTTAATCTGAGAGTGTAATAGGGGAAATATACTTTACTGGCTTCTTTGAACTATATCAAAACAAATCCAGTGTGGAAAGTGGGGTTCTGTTTCTGTGCATCTCTGGGAATGAGTGTGGTGACCCAGTTCCTTCATCTTTACAGGTAGTCTGGCTGGTGATGACTAGTTGCAACTTTGCTGACATCAATCTTGACTACTCAAGGGGAGGTCCACAGCTAGTTTAATCAGGCCTCAAAGTAAAGACTAAACACTTGGTCACTACTAGGTAGATTTAAAAAAAAAATCAAATTAGAAGATGTCAATTTCATTTCTACAAAGCTGACTTCAAAGTCTATTCACTACATCACTTAATAAAGCCCTCCCTCTCAATCTATGTGTAAGTGTATGCATGTGTACTATATGTGTATGAATACTTCAAGAGGCCAGAAGAGGATACTGGATCCCATGTAGCTTGGCCTTGGCAGGAGATGCCTTGGGCAGAAGTCCAGAAGCATGGAACTGGGGGCTCTATCTAGCCCGAGTGCAGTAACCAGAGAACACAGGCATGGAGCAACTCTAAAATCTGTCCCAGCATTAATCTTTTGATGCTTACTTTAGATTTCTGTAAGGGCTTCGCAGCCTTCTGAGTCATGTTAAGAGTTGCTTATGATCTAGAAAAAAAATTATATATATATATATATATATATATATTGGTGGGAGAGAACAAAAGAATGGGTCAAAATGTTAGCAATTGATGAAGGAAGTGAGGTGCCCAGAAGCTGATACGCTTCTATTTTGAGTATGTTATAATTTTTCCATAAGTCTTTTAAAAAAAAAAATCCCCAAAGATACAAAATCTTCTATGAATTCAAATACCTTTAGAGACTTTGCTTTCCAATGCCAGTGGGAAGCTTCTACCTGACTAGTAACTTGTCACTTCTAAGGGAAAGCCCCTCTCTTTGTGATCTTTGATGTCCTTGCTCCATCCTCATAACAGTTTCAACACCCACGCTGTTCTAAAACTGGTTTTAGAAGGTTTTAGAAACTTCCTTTAGAACCTACCTCATATTCTCGGACTCCAGGTATTGGGTAACAAAACTCTGTCAGTACACACAGAGTTCCAACAGTTGCCTTGCTGGCAACTATAAAAGGCTTCTCACAGTGAGCAAAGCCCCATCTGTGGAATCCTGCAGGAGCCACCCTTGCCACCTTAATGTAGAGGAGTTGAAGGTCGTAAGCTGATATTATTCTTTCCCCTGCCCTGCATCCTCTTTCTCTCATCCCCTCCCCTCCTCCTCCTTAATTTTCAGATAGGGTCTAATGCATCTCTAGCTGTCCTTAAACTGCCTTTGTAGGTGAAAACGACTTCCGACAAACTTCTGATCCTCCTGCCTCCTGAATGATGAGATCACATGCGCTACCATAGTTGATTTACATAGTGCTGGATATCAAACTCAGGGCCTCTGATATACCAGGCAAGCACACTATGAACTAGTCCACACCCCGGATTCTCCCATCCCATTAGGAGGATTATGCTGTCATGTGGGATCTCAGGTAGAAATAAAGGGGCCCAAGATAGTGGCTCCAAGTTTGTAAAGCACCAGGTCCTCATATTCCAAGTGCAGCTCCTTGGGCATAGTCCACACTTGAGACCCTAAGCAAATCTGCTGCTAAGTAGCAGCAACTGTCTCTGATTACTGGCTGAGGGCCCTATATGACTCTTTGTTCCTGCTGACATGACTTCCCTGTCTTAGTGAACTGTACTCTATGAGCAAAATAAACCCTTCCTTCTTCAAACTGCCTTTTACAAGTATTTTGGCCCAACACTGAGAAAAAAAGCTAAACAGGGTCACTTCAGACTTTTTTAGAGTGATGCATTCACTTTTTTCTTTGAGAGAGGTGGTGTTTGTTTGGTTGAGTTTTTTGTTTTGTTTTGGGTTTGGTTTTTTTTTTTTTTTTTTGAGACAGGGTTTCTCCATGTAGCCTTGGCTGTCCTAGAACTCACTCTCTAAACCAGACTGGCATGGGACTCAGAAATCTACCTGCCTCTGCCTTCTGAGTGCTGTGACTAAAGCACTCAGAATCAACATACCAGGTAGAATTTTTTTCCTTTCTTGTGAAGAATATTTTATTTTGTTTTATTAAATAGCATTAACTCTTTGGAGGGAAGGATGAACAAATGCCTATTCATTCCCAACAGGGCACCAACAACAATAATGAAATTATTCCATTCAAGCCTAGCTGAATGAGCCAGTGAGCTAACTGGGGTTACTTACAAGGTGAGGGAATTATCTACAGCAGTGGTTCTCAGCCTGTGAGTCTTGACACTCTGAGGGCAGGAGATACACATCAGACATTCTGCATAATAGATATCTACATTACAGCTCATAACAGTAGCAAGTTATGAAGTAGCAATGAAAATAATTTTATGGTTGTGGTCACCACAATGTGAGGAAGGCTCACAGCATTATGAAGGGTAATAACAACTGATCTATACGAAATCCAACAACCTACCTATAGCTATACCAGTTTAAACATCCTCAGGGAAAGACAAGGTCCTGTTAAGACCTCCTTGTCCTCATGAAGAAAGGTTAGTGGGTCCAATGTTTCATGTAGATGCTCTGACATCAAGACTCCAGTACCAATGCTTAGAGAACAAAGTTTCAAAGCACAGAGTTTTAATTTTAGCTTTTAAGCGAAAATAACTCCTTAGAGCTGGATAGCTCAGCTTTACTTTTGTACAGAAAGAGGATAGAAAGTAAGTTTAGGGAGAGGGAAGGGAAGGTGTCAAATAAATTGCAGTTCATCATCTCAAATTATGTACATATAGATAGACTAATCCAGGAAGGGAAAAAAAAGTCGAGGGCCAGCCTAACAGCCCTCCACGGGTGCCATCTCGTGTTTTCCAGTGGGACTGCATTAGAAGAGCACAACCTTTTTAGATCAGGGTCCGCTTCAGTATGAATTCCTGAATACCGGACTGAGAAATGCTTCAGGCAAACACCAAATGCTTGGTTGGAAACAAAAATCCAGAGACCTCTCAGCACCCTTCTCTGGAAACACCTGCAGGTCAGTAAGGGTTGTGTCGCAACAAACGACCTCTGTCATAAAGAGCTCTTTCACTGGAGTTTGGGGAGGGACGGTACAGCCCTTGAATTACTCCCTCTAGTGAAGGAGACAGGAAAATGTCTGAAAATCCTATCGCTGTGTGCCAAGTGAGCTGATAGCCAGGAACACCGGGCGAGTTGGAAAGCTTCCCAGAGGAGATTACAAGGAGCTGACGCTTCAGCATGTGTAGGAGTTTGCCAGGCTGGAAGCGGGCAGAGATAAATGATCCAGGCATACGGATGAGGGAGGAAAGCAAACAGAATCGGGGAGAAAAACCGCCCTGTTTCAAGTTGAGCAGAATGTAATCAACAGGCAGCCGGAAAGGGAGGGGGTGGAAGATGAGCTGGGCAGGTCACTGAGGATCATTCAAAGACTCAGTAAACCCCAGCCTGTGAGGCCTGGGGCTTGGGGCAAGGCACTTCTGTTCTTAAGACAGAACTGCCTGGCTTGCTCGGCTCACTTCTGACATATTTCCAAACTCATTTGTTTCTGTTTTCTTAATAAAGAAACTGGGGGGAAAAAAGTGGAAAGAATCAGAAGAAGGAAGGGAATGAGAGACAGAGAGAATAGGAGTGGGGAAGAATGAGAAGAGGGAGGGAGAATGGGAAATGAACAAATGAACGAGAAAAGAATCAGTGGCCCGGGAATGGGGGAACCTCAGAAGTAGGTGAGAGACACAATAGCTCAGGTAAGAAACCCTAGAGAGGCATGTTAAATGCCAGGTAGGAGAGGATCCTGCAGTTTGAGATGCATTTATTCCAGGGAGCCAAGGTAGTGCCGCAGGAGCATGGGCAGGGTTTTGGCTGGAGGTAGGGAGGCATGAATATATTTATGGCCCTGCAGTTTTGGAAGAGGTTGAACTCAATCCTGAAGGGTGGGGGTAAAAGGTAGTAGATGGGCATTGGACAGTCCTACCCAAAACCTAGATTTTGACTTTACGCTTTTAACAGTAGACCCTGCAATACCATGAAGAAGTGTCAAGGAGGTTATAAAAGCCAGGTGCAGATGTAATCTATGCTTGTAAGGGTACTAAGACTTCCCAAGGAGTCCTCCACTGAACTCTAGAGGGTCCCCACACAACTTGTCTTTCCTAAATGTGACTTGCCTGTGAAGGAGCCTGTGTGTAAAGAACTAAGTAGATTTCTTTATCTGTGTTCTATTCCACATATGAACATCTTGATATTTTCCCTTAGAGGCATAGAACTTTCTGGATGCCAAAGCAGAGTTCAGTGTTAGAGCAGACACTGGACGTCTCTAGGAACCAGCCAAATAATCAGTGGATAATCATCACAAGCAATTTTGTCACTATGGGAAATTTTCAGGGTTTTTGTGTATTTGACAAATTATCAATTAAATGGCATTTATATAACAAAACTTCCATTCTTGTTTCCTTATTTAGTTTTTGAAAAAAAATTCTCATTGCTTATCATAAAAAACAGAATGAGAATTTATGCTAAACCTAGCAAAGAAAAATTAAAAACGTCATCCATGGACATGTGAGTAAATAAAATATTAATAACTTTTACTGTTCCATCTGTCTCATTCAGAGATGTGTTTCTAATAAATATACATTTTATAGTAAGGTTTAAATATATATATTATTTTATATGCTAAGAATAATTGTAATGAATCAAAAATTTTTTATTGTGATTGTGTGTGTGTCTACAAGAGTAAGGATATGGGTACCACAGTGCACACATGGAGGTGAGAGTGTAAATTGTGGGAGTTAGTTCTTTCCTTCCACCTTTATGTGAGTTCTGAGAATAGAACTCAGATCATTAGGCTTGGAAAGCAATCGGTTTTACCTGCAGAGCCTTCATATTGGCCCTCAAAGAAATGTTTGACACTTAGTGAGTTATAGTTACAGGAAATGTAGATGCCAGGTACTTCAAGGATTTACTTGTAAGCCCACATCCTCAGGGTACCAAACCAAACCTGAGGGTGACTCAGACTTGGCGTGACTGGTCAGGGGAAGATGGCAAGGGAAGCATTGCGAGTTCTGAGAAGCCAGCTGCCTGTTTATACTGGACAGAAGCAGCATTATCCCAGAACTGAATCAGTTATCTTAAGGCAGACGTCTGCATACAGCAGGTTTTCCCAACTTCCCTGTTCTACCCCAACCAGACTCAGAACAGAGAGCTGAGGCTCAGAGCATCAGTGAGTCAGCCACAGGCACAGGACAGGAGCTGTGATGTCATCTCCCCTAGCATGGATTGCCTCTCTTTCTTATGTCTCCACACTATTGAGGACAGGACTACTACCTCAGACTGTTGTCTTCTTTTTGGCTGTCCTGACAGTTGGGAGTGTGGGTTTCTGGCTTCTTCCAGTTCCTCTTCCTGCCCCCATCTCTCATCCTTAGCCTTTTTAACTTCTCTTTTCATTCCATTCACTCTCCACAGGTAATAGATGTAGGCAGCCAAAGAGACAGCACGGTTTCCAACATGGTGGCGCAGCGTCCTGTATAAGCCTACTGGCATGTGTCAGCCTCAAGCCCCTCCCGAGAGGGCTTATGCAAATGAGGCATGGCCCTAACCAATCAGGGGCTTATGCTAATGAGACATTGAGCTCACAGGGCTTATGCTAATGAGGCACGAGCCCTAACAATCACAGGGCTTATGCTATGAGGCATGAGCCCACCATTCACAGGGCTTATGCTAATGAGGTATTGGACCATAACCTATCCTGAGAGAAAGGCCGCCTGGCCCGCCCCCTTGGAAGGGTATATAAGCAGTGCATGTCAGTGCTTGGGAGTGGCCGCCCCTTCGATGGATGAAGACTGTGCCTGGAATAAAAGAGCTGTTAAAGAAGAATCCAGGCGTGTCGTGTCTTACTTGCCGGCCGAGAAAACGCCACAAATAGCAGATGAGCCTTTAGTTCAGTTGCTGTTTCCCTGAGGGGCTCCAAATCTACAACACTAGGCCTGATCTAGAGCCAGGACTATCCATGGTTTCTCTATGGCAATGACCCTACATTCTGCTGGGATATTACTGGGGTTCAGTTTCATACATAGCATTGTGGTAATGAGGATACCTTAGTGTGTTCAGGACTATAGGTCTTAGAAAGTACGAAGTTGGGCACTGTCCAGCTAGTTGGCAACATCTACTCTCAAGAGCACTTTTTGTCTGTCTGTTTTTCGGTCTCTTGAAACATCATGCCCTATAGCCCAGGCTAGCCTTGCACTGGCTATGTAACTGACAATGTCCTTAAACTCCTGCTGGCCCTGCTTCCCCAGGGATGATATTACACAGTGCAAGATTAGTTTTGATCATTTAAAAGTTTTACTTCCTTTGTAAATTCATTATAAATTAGTGTTTGTCCATCTGGCTTTTACCTCTGTCAAGTATCACTTTGTTATATCACTGCCACTGTTGTAGAAAGACCTATGTCCTAGAAACAATGCATCTTCTTATGGGCTTTTTGAGACAGGGTCTTGAGTAGCCCAGCATGACTACTTGCTGTATCCCTGAGAATGACCTTGAACGGATCCTCCCATCACCTCTACTTCCTGGCTCTAGACTTACAGGAATGTACAACCAATGTTTATGAAGTCTTGGGGATCACACATGGGGCTTTGAGAATGGTGGATGTATCCTACCAGCTGAGTTACATTCTCAGTCAGCATTTTCCCCTGTAATTTGCATTTTTTTTTCTGTAATACTATAAGGATACAAGCCTTTTTTCTGGGGGCCCTGCTAAACGATAATGTACACCAGACATTCCCTCAAACCAAACTTCTTCGGTGTGTGCAGTACTTCCCTCTGACCTAAACTAGGATGCACTGGAAGGAAGACACACTACACCTCTGACTTGTCTGCCATCCTTCCAGCTGCCTGGTGCACACCGTGCCTGAGAGGGCTCCTTACACAGTGCAGACTGCCTGGCTCCAGGCTTGTTTTCAGCACCATTACCTAGGCTAGGTCATGGCTGGCAAAGGACCCAACAATTATGGTCATTATCAAGATGAGGCAATCTCACAGGTAAGACAGGTTCCAGTGCTTCAAAATATAGAAATGTCAGACTGTTTACAGAGGTTTCCCCTAGCTTATGATGACAGTGTCAAACAAGATGACAAATGACTTTGGCAGTCCAGGTGGCTTTTTTTTTTTCATCCCTCCTCCCTCTCCACACCCTTGCTTCCTAACTCTTTACAGCTAAGTTCTTGGACTGCCTGGCAATCTTGGAAAATCTCCTCCTACTCAGTAAGAAGATGAATAAAAACAAAGTAAGAAAAACAAATATCCCTCAAACATGCTGACAGGAGAACTAATGCAGCAACATGTAACAAGAGGCAGGAAGTTCTATCTCAGTGACCATTTGTCTTTTGGGTACATAAGTCACAGTGCTCCTCCTTCCAAGTACTCTTTTGGTATGAGGATGGTTCTCTGGCTTCAGGATGCAGGCTCTTCTCTACACTATGCTCTAAGACAAGAGACAGGC
Source organism: Mastomys natalensis (assembly GCA_021653895.1). Classification (NCBI taxonomy): domain Eukaryota; kingdom Metazoa; phylum Chordata; class Mammalia; order Rodentia; family Muridae; genus Mastomys; species Mastomys natalensis. The sequence goes on along the minus strand of JAJTUV010001589.1, from coordinate 97,852 downwards.
GACTGACCACTGAAAACAGGAACCTCAGTAACAAGGCTCCCTGGCTCTTGGTCCCTGGGTTACAGAGATATGGATCCCTTCTGTCTGGTTCTCTGTTCTGATGGCCTGCCTGGGTTTCTGGGTAGAGCTAGTGTGTTTTACTGGTGTGTTTACAGAATTCTTTCTGTTTCTTATAGGTTTTCCTTGGCAAAATATGATGTCCAGAGCTGATCTCTGCTTTTAGTTTTCATCCTGACTGAATTTAAAACAGAAATTGGGAACTGTTACAATGACCAGCAGGTAAAGGTGTTTGGTGACTGGTGACAGGTGCAAAAGCCTGGGACCCTATACAGTGGAAAGGGAGAATCAATTTTGTCAAGTTGTACTCTAGCCTCCACATACATGGCATGATACACACACTGTGCGCGCGGCGCGACACACACACACAAATGAAAAACAGAAAATGGGTCATTTTCACTGTAGCTAACACTACCATCCAACTGCATGCTGAGATACCATATTCTATCATATTTTATGTCTGACCACGTTCTTTGCCGATACACTCCATCCCTGCTCTGGAAATCAGGCTATAGGTGTGGCATGGGTAAACTAATCTGAAATACTGAGAAAGCCATGTTACTATATGGATGTGGATGTGTGAAGCATGTCCCTGTCATTCTACTCACCCCAGAAGCCCACCACTCATCTGAAGCTACCCATGATACACACTTGGAAACACCTTCTCAGATTTCACAGTCAGGTGTCCAGTAATCCTATCTAATTGCAGACTCTCTGTGCCTCTGACCTGCTCCACTTAGCTGGAGTTAATTGTTCCCTACTCAGTCATGTCACAAGAAAACCAGAGGTGGTGGCTACTGTAGCCTTCCTAATTCGATGCACTAATGCATTTTGAATAACAGTGGGCAAAAATGGCTCCTAGATGGTTCAAAATGAAACTCAGTCAAGTATAATCAGCAAAAAAATATATAATTCAAAACTATTAAAATTTTAAAAATTAACTACATTTAAAAGTTAAGGATCTTCCATTTAAGATAAATTTTCTTAAAAACATGAGTGATGATAGCCTTGGGGGTCTTGCTTAAAACTCACCAAAGTGACTTGCATTAAAAGTTCAACCAAGTTGTGTCAACTCTTTGACTTACTAATATTCTCCATGGCTCATTGTTCTCATTTTGAGCCCTTGAGGCTTCATCCGAGTTTAACATTAGGTCTTTAAAAAGAACTTATTAATAATATGCAATCAGTTTCCAGTGCAAACATTTAGACACACCTGTTCTGTGATGAAGAAGCAGCCAGACCCCATTTGACCCTCTGGAAATGAGGAAGTTCAAAGGGCACCCGTTTTTCTTATAGCTTAAGAATTAACATAGTTGGCACTGTGGATCAATGGTATTTGCTTAACCCCATGAGGCCCTGAGGTCAGCCTTGGCACACTCAAAACAGGATAAAAAGAGATTTGTTTCCTCTAGTGATCTTCTGAAATATGCTCACTAGGCCCCATCTTTTCAGTTTTTATAAAGAGAGGCTGGGAACTTAGCTCATTAGGTACAGCCCTTACCTAACAAGAACTAACTCCCGGAGTGGTATTTCTAACTTCATTTAAAACTGGCTCATTCTTGGCTGTCTGTTGACTTTGAGGCCAACCTGGGGCTATATGAGACACAATCTCCAAAAAAAAAAAAAAAAAAAAAGCTTTAAAAACACTATAAAGAGTAACCAGGAACTTAACCTATTGAAATAGAAATAGAAAACCTATTGGCACCCACCTGCTCCTACCTACAGCTCTCAGTCTCAGGTAGGGAATAATGGGTTGAAAGGCTCCCAGAACTGGAGGACAAAAAAGGAAAAGGGGCCAAAACGCCATTTAAAGGCTGGACACGGAGCAGGAGGCAAGAGACACAGAGGTGCTATGTCCAGGACTGAGGGAGGGCCCTAGCAGACACAGGAATATTCCTATGAGAATTCTTTATTTCTGGAGAACAGATATCCAAATTCTCGATTTTTATCTTACAAGGGCCTTGGAACTCATAAAAGGCAGGCTGTGTTCATTTTAACAACAGCAGCAAAAAGTCAGCCCATTTTATAATCTATAATAAAAACAAAGGGAACAATTGGGGTTCTTAAAATTTAAATATTAACAAGAACCTGTCCAAAAAAAACCCTAAATGAGACCTAGTTTGTGAGAAAGAAAATCATGGCATACAAGATAAAGAATTTGAACCTGGAACGTATAATTAACTCTTAAAATTCAGTAACAACATAAACCAACATCTACAGATAGGCAAAGGATTTCAATGCCATTTTGAATCCTATCATGAAATAAGTCAATTTACAAAGCTCACCATCATGAACATACAGGGAAACATTAATTAAAAATGCATGAGAGACTACCTCCAGGCTTTCCATGGTGACAGAAGTTAAATATGCAGACATCATTAAGTGCAAAGAAAATGGAGCAACTGAACTGTCAACTGTACTGGCAGAAAGTATAGTGACGTGGTCACTTGGGAAGAATCACGGGGTTCTCATCAATATAAATATAAAACTCCCCATGTAGGTCACAATTCTAGAATCAGCACTGTTCTCAAGGTAAATATAGTCTTCCTATGGAAGTACTCAAATTTCATAGCAGGTTCATTCACAATAACCCAAAGCTAGAAAGAACCCACATGCCTGTCAGAGGGAATGGATAAACACCCAAGTGGATAAATATCCACAAGTGGAACTCTAATCCATAAGGAAGGAATTGTTAAGATAAGAAACAGCATGGGAAACTGTAAAACATTACACCAAGTAAAAGAAGCCAGACCCAAAAACAGTCTGTGCCTCATAACCTGTTTATGTGAAATTCTTGAGCAGGCAAACCCAATCTTAGAAGGGCAGAAAAAAGGAATCAGTGGCTTCCAGGGCTACAGTCTGGAAAGTCCTGCACAGAGTGGAGAGGAGTGTTCAGGGGAAAGAATATCCTTTATCTTCAATGTGCTGGCTTGTGGTTACAGATGGGGATTTCAACTGAAAAAACTCATCCAAACTGAAAACAACCCAAGAACCCCACATCAGATGGTGCATTTAAAATGAGTACAAACTTTACCCTAATAATTTTTTTAAACAACCAGCCTCTTTGGTTTGCAATAGAAACATTAGTTATTTACATTTTGAGAATGGAACAAGTTGGTACCGAGAGGAAGTGGTGGGGTGTAGCAGTGATGGAGTGTTTGTGTAGCATATGAAAAGCCCTCTAGAAACAAAGGAGGCTTTGAGAGAGTTAGCCATTTCATTTTAAAATAGACATTATTCTTCAGAGTAGCTGTGGGTTCACTGAGTATGAAATTCAGATATTTTTTCTTTTTTTTTTTTTCTCTTTTTACTTTTTCCCAATCTGTTTTTATACCATTTTAATTACATGCAAGTATTAAGGTCAGTTCTAGGTTGAGTAACTAACAATACAATAGATGCAAATAGTCAAGGAACAAGCAAGACAATAAATAAGTCAATAATAGTCAAAGAACAAGCAAGGGATTAAACAAAGTCCTGTGAAATGCATATATTTTCAATTTAATCTCTGTCCCCCACAAACAGGCAGTCCCTCTACCCCATCAGCACCCATCATGACACATTCCACTTGTGAGAACTCATGAATCGGTATGGAAATATCACTATCACCTGAGGTCCACAGTCCACATCAATCCAGGTATTGAGCACTGCATGGGTTTATACAGATACACGGTGACATGTACCTAGACCATTAGGATATCACTCCGAGTGTTTTCACTGCTCTAAAATCCCTCTGAACTTCATTCTCTTATCCATCTTTACTCACTCCTTACAACCCTAATCCCCACACCCCCCTCAGCAGCCATTGATGCATGGTTTCCCTTCTCAAGATTCATGGAGTTGAAATTGCACAACCGGCACAGTATGCAAACTGGATTTTTTTCCATTAGTCATAGTTAAGGGTCTCATCTTTTCATCAGCTGGCAGACCTTTTTTTTATATTGCTGACAGTGTCAACTTATCTTGATGTGCTACAGTTATCATTTATCCATTGACTACGGCATTTACTACTTCTCTATTACTTATTCTTGTTGCTGTGACAAATATCTCACAAAAGCAACTTAAAGAAGAGTTTATTTTGGCTCTCCTCGAAGGATAAAGTGCATGGAGGTGAGAAAGACCTGATGGCAGGAATACTAGGCAGCTGTTTTCATTTTCAAGTGTGGGAGCAAAGAAATGGGAATATAGACCTCCTGGTATTTTCTCCCCTTAACTCAGTCTGGAAACTGAGCCCATGAAAAGGTACTGTCCATATTCAGAGTGGGTATCCCTTCCTTAATTAAAGCTCCCTGGAAACACCTTCATCGAATGCTCAGGTGTATGTTAGAACCCTAGATGATTCTAACTCCCACCAAGCAGAAAATGACAATGAACCATCACTTTTATTCAAAGGTATCTTGGCTGTTTCAAAGTTATGGCTATATGAATAAAGCTGAAATACTCATGTGCCGATTTTTGTGATTTGTTATTGTTTAGGGGTTTGTTTTCTTTTTCCTGGTGCTGGGGATCAAAGCCACACCCTCACAAATGGTAGGCCAGCAACCTACTACACTCACGCCTGATTGTGAAGAGTTTTGTGTTGACATAGTTTTTAATCAAGTTAGATAAATATCTAGGAGTATGGGGACCCCCTTGATTGAATCTAACAGTGTTAGTCATCAGATCTACCTACTCTGAGTCTACAGAAATTCTTCAATTGTGGTTCTAATTTTCCTACTCTTGTATTGGATCCTATGATAAGTACCTGGTCTTGGAGTGATTGTGGCAATAAATAGAAGAGGCCAGGAAAGAAGAGAATTGAAGATCTAGGTTCTGAATTGGATGGCTTGTATTTACATAACCTGAGAGCAAAGCTACAAGACATCTATCAGAATACAGAAATCAAAATAAATATGACTAAAAACAAGGGGTGAGGCTCAGTGTTTAAGCTGTAACATTCTCCAAGAGTGTAATCATGTGTGTGCGCATGGACCACACACACCACACACACACACACACACACACACACACACACACTGTATTCTACTATACTCAACCAAAGACCTTAGAATCAGAGAAAATGGCCATTGGTCAACAATAGTGAAAGAGATGCTCAAACACAACTCTCTACTTTCCAAGAGCAAAGTGGGCAGTTTCTCTCCTTTTTCCCAGGGATATTAGGAACAGCACCCACCTATAAGATTCAGTTAGCTCTGCAGCTAGACTTCTGCATGTGTCAGAAAAGAGTGAGTATTGCTCTGGCACCAGAATAGTGGTACACCCTGATCCCAGTAGAGGGCAGCAAACCAACTTCTTTTGTTTTTTCTTTCTTTTTCTTTTTTTTTAAATTGGATATTTTTTTATTTCAGATACCATCCCCTTTCCCCATTTCCCCTCCCTAGAAAAGCCTTATCCCATCCCCTCTCCTCTTTTTTATTTTATTCCATTTCAATTACATGCAAGTATTAAGTCAGTTCTAGGTTGAGGAACTAGCAATACAATAGATGCAAACAGTCAAGGAACAAGCAAGACATAAACACAAATAGCCAAAGAACAAGCAAGGCAATAAACAAAATTCCAAGAACACTCCCCTGATCACTGTTGCTAAGAGCTTATCAGGATGACCAAAATATCTGAGCCAAATTCCCTGTCCTAACCCAAAGTCATTTTCATATCTGAAGCTTATTTCCTTGTTCTAGCTTAAATTTAGATTCCTGCCTGAAATTACTTCTTTGTTCTAGCCTAAGATTTAGATTCCTGCCTGAAATTACTGTTAGCAAGAGATAAAGTTGGGGTAGGATCTGGATTTCAAACAAATGTTAGTACATGTGCTAAGGCTCTTCTAATTGTCAAGCAAGCCAACTTCTACTACAATATAAGTTACCAGGAAGAGCCCAGCTACAGACATGAGTCAGATTTCTCAACGATAGACCACAGGATCTGTCCTAGCTCGTATAAACAGAAAGGTGTCTATTAAGGGTTAAAGACAGATCACAGAATCATTGAAGGCACAAAAGAAGCAAACACTAGCAGGAGCCTCCAGAAGGACTCTCAAAACCACAATAGAGACCTATACATTAAAGCCATCTCCTGCTTCTATGTGATCAGGAAGCTTCAGAAACAGGAAGCAGCCGCCCCTGTCACCTACTGGAAGCCATCTCTTAAATCAGGAAGCCACTAGCAACCTCCAATTTTATACAACCCTACTATCTTTCCCTCTACAAAATTCACTTATACGCAAAATAAATACACACACACACAAATTATTGAAAATAATTCACATCTTCTCTAGCCATACAGGAATCTGAAAAATAGCATTTGTAACTATCACCTCTTAGAATAGAAGGTAAACATACCAATCTATATATCCTCTATTTTTACTGGTCCCTTAATAACCACAACATATTTATGACTTTTGTTTTTGTGTTTTGAGACAGGGTCTCACTACATAGGCCTGGCTGGCCTGGAACTCACAGAGCTCTACCTGCTTCTGCCTCCCCAGTGCTGGAATTAAAACCATACAACACCACATCTAGCCTGTTTATGTTAGTTTGTTTTTATTTTTATTTATTTATTATTAGTATTTTTGGTTTTTCAAGACACAGTATCTTTGTGTAGTCCTGGCTGTCTTGGAACTTAATCTGAGACCAAGCTGGTCAAACTCAGAGATCCATTTGCCTCTGCCTCCTGAAGGCTGGGATTAAAGGCATATGCTGCTGCTGCTGCTCGCTGCTGCTGCTGCTGCTCGCTGCTACCTCTGCAGCTGCTACCACTACTTGTTTTGTTTGTTTGTTTTGTTTTTCAAACATTGTAAATTGCTGAAATTTTTTGTTTATAAAATTCTGTGGCTCTAGCAATAGCTTACAGTATCCCAGCCAAGAGGCTTCCTAAGTATATCCACTTTGAAAAGTGTAATATTTCTTTTTCTCCATCTCTGTTCTAAGAATGCTTTCTCTAGTATCTGGGGCTAACTTACTGGCTCTCCGAAGCCTCCTTCTCTATCCCCTGATGTTTATCTATCATGTGCTTTAACTTAGCACAGCATTATTTATTCTTTTGCTTGCCTTCCTTAATATAATATTTTATTAATTCTTGGAGAATTTTATACAATGTATTTTGATCGCATTCACCTCCAACTCTTTCCTCAACTCCTCCAAACAGGAATTGTAGACCATCTTCCCATCGAGAGGCTAGAAATTAAACAGCTTTCCTGGTAGGCAGACAGATAGGGAATTGGGTCTTTGGCTAGGCAATAAAGATGGTGATTTTCCAAGATGTCTAGTTCCTCCTCACCCTACTGACTTGCAACAAAAGCTGGTCAGCTTATAACAAAGGCTTTATAGGCTTTTGTCTCCCACCAGTAGGCACCCAGCTGATGGACTGGCTCAACAAGTTCAAGGCCTGCTCAGGACATGCCGCCCAAGTTCTGGCTATTCAACTCCCCTAGTTGAATTTGTGTTGCCCACATATTCACCATGAGTGTGAGGCTATCCACTGGAGGATGATTAACCTATCAATGACCACACCCTGAAAGAACTATTGATGGTTTATGGCTAGGGGTCTGAGATTATGATCTAAAATGTCAAATGGGCTTGTGCAGGCAAACCACCTGCTATGATTTCATAAGTGCAGAAGTCTTGGCATGTTCAAAGATACTGTTTTGCTCTGGTCTTCCCTGACCTCTGGCTATTATATCTTTCTGTTCCCTTTTATAAGATAGTCCCTGAGCCTTGGTGGGAGAGTGAAAGTGGGCATAATTGTCCCATTTGTAGCTGTGCACAGGAATGATGTTTTTTTTTTCTAGTGTCCATTTTCCTCCTCTGAGCAGCTGCTGTGATCTAAACTTTTCTTGCCCTGGGATTTTTCTTTTAAACTCCAACAAAATTGTCCTTGACAAAAAAACAAAACAAAACAAAAAAACCTTCCATGGCCCTGCTTGCCATAATCCAACTTTTCAGAGGCCCAAGGCCCTCTGTAGGGAAAGTGAAAGATTGCTCTGCTTACTTCACTATGGGCACACACTCATGGCTTCTTATGCTATAGCATAAAATGTTTGTCCTAACTTCAACAGAGATTTCGAGATGTGCCCATTTTACCTAGAGCACCACAGTTCCAGCTACAGCAACCATTATTCTCAGGCAAGCCAGCTCAGGAGATTTAGCAATTAGTCTGACCTTTTCTGTTCCTTGAAATTCATTAAGAACTTTTTATAATCTATAAGACACATGGGTGAATAATATCTTATTGACAGAGATAAAGACTTTGGAGTTATAACTAAGAGCTCTGAGTTCAAGTCTAACCTTGGTAATTTATATAGGTAACTAATTCATTTAACTCCTTTGAGATATTAGCTTTCTCACTGCTAAAGCGATCCTGCTATCAAACAAGTCAGTCAACTCTCCATGTCTGTGCATTCTGCATTTACTGACTTAATCAACCACAGATTTAAAATATTAGAAAAAATGTGTAAGTTTGATATGGTGATATATGCTTATAATCCCAGCACTGAGAAGGATAAGGCAAGAGGTTTACCGTGAGTGGCCAAATTGATTACACAGCAAGATCATGTCTTGAGAAACTTAAATACATAAAAGTAGCAAACATGCACAGGTTTCTTATCTTGCCATTACATCATATATAGATTACAAGCAATCTAGAGATAACTTAAAATAACAGAATATAGGAAGATATGCATAGGCCAAATGCAAAGACAATGCAGTTTTATATATGGGACTGAACATCCTCAGATCTGGACAATTTTAGAATCTCAAACCCAGGCCCTAAGGATACTGAGGAAAAACTAAATTACACAAAACTAGCAAGAAAAGTAAAGGCAACATACATTGAAATATTGTATGAGCTGGACCTGTAGCACAAGCCTGGAGTTCTAGCTACCAAGTAAGCTTGTGGTAGGAGGATTCTAAATTGTGATAGCTAACCTTGGTTGTCTACTTGACATACCTGGGAAGAAGGAACTTCAGTTGAAGAACTGTCTCCATCAGGCTGACCTGTAGGCATAACCGGCATATCCATGAGGCATTCTCTTGACTGCAAATTGATATAGTAGAGTCCAGTCCACTGTGGGCATAAATCATCGTAGATGTGTGGGCCTACTCTATATAAAAAGGAGTTGAACATAAGCCCAGAGCAAGCCAGTGAGCAGTGTTCCTTTGTGGTTTCTGTATCCAGTTCCTGCCCTTCTGGCATTCCTTCCCTGACTTTCTTCAGTGATGGATTGTAATCTGCAATATAAAATAAATCCCCCAATTCTCCCCAATTATTCTTGGTCATGGTATTAATCACAGAAACAGAAAGCAAACCAGTACACAACTTAAGCTCTACTGAGTGAGTTCAAGGCCAATGTGGGTATCTTAGTAAAAGTTTGATCAAATTAAGAAGCAAAAAGGGGAAAATGGAGAAAATGACGTAATTATATTTTAATTTTTAAAAAAAATTATTTAATTTTATAAAAAGCAGAAAAAAATCTGGAGATATAAGTCAATGATAGATGCTTGTTAGAATGTGTAAGATCTTAAGTTGAATCTTTGATATCACAAACACAAAAATAAAAAGTTGGTTGAAACCAAAACCATTGGGCAGAGCTAGTTATAGTTAGCAGAATACATTTCATGAGCTAACTCATGATCTATCAAGACTAGAGCAACATCTCATGAGTTAATTGTGATGATGTTATTCAGGACTTTTGCAAACTGGGTTGAGAAGGATTCATTGAGGAAAAAAAAATTGCTTGGTAGAAATGCCTGTTGCAATTATCAAAGGTTGATTGTATTAGAAGGGCATTGATTAGTAAGGAGGGTGCCATTGATGGCACATACTTGACATTACTCTTCTTAACATGTAGGTGTTATCATCATAAATGTCAGACATCATCTGCAGCAGCCTTAAGAAGACAAGGCCAGCTCATTGAAGAAGCAACAGGACAGCAGCCCAAGAAGAATGGGGCTTGAAGAAGCAAGGGACTTACTTGTTGGACTAGGAGTTGTTTTCCTAAACAGCAAACTCTAGACACAGCAAGGGCCTCCACTAGCTGTAACTAGAGATCTACTACTCTTGTCCCTTGTGGAACGTTCCTCCCTGATCTGCCTTGCCTCCTACCTTGCAAGATAAAAACTTGTAGAACAATATACTCCCCTGGTGTTAGCCTCCTCCATGATCTCTGTGGCATAGATCTCCTAAGCCCTGTTCCTGTCAATCCAAGTGGGATCTATACTTGGAGCTTTATGCAGGACCAAGTGCCTACCTAAAAGCAACAGAAGACATTACTGATGAGTTTGTGAAAAAAAAAAAAAAAAAAAAAAAAAGGCTATTCTCTTGTTGTTGTTCTTGTTTGTTATATATTAAGTAGTTCACAGAATATGAGAAACAATCAAGAACAGCAAGAACAATGTGAAACACCACTCCACAGAGCTGGGACCAGTGGACAAAAGTGTAGAATCTGGGCTACTGATACCACTGACACATATGCTGCTGCCCATGCAGATGTCATTCTAGCCTCTACTGGCTGTGGAGGACATTGCCACTGCCTCTCTCAGCTGATTGGATTCTCAGAGCCTATTGATTCTTTATGTCATTTGTTTCCAAACCAAAGTCAGAAGGAAAAGCAACTAAATGGCACAGGTGTAGCCAGGCACCCAAGCCTTGGAGTTCAGAAAATTTGTGAGCCTCAAATGTTTAGCCTTATGGTAAGATATAACCGATGTCACATCAGTTTAGGGGAGGAATTAAATGCTAGATGCATTTTGGGGCTACAGTGCTACCGTAATAACAGATGCAAGAAATCAGGGAGCATTGAGCCATCATGTCAGATATTGCTGTGCTAATTCCAAACATTTACAATTAGACCATGATGTGGTCCACCAAAACAAAACAAAATAAAACAAACAAAAAACAATTTAAAATTTCACTTCTTTGCTCCAACAGAGACTTCTGATTCTCAGGGTCATCTTTTTTATTCTATGCCTTCACATTACTCTCTCTTATTTTCAGTCTTCTAGCCATCAGTGAGAACCTTGATTGACACCTGTCACTCATTCCTTTTCTCTCTTTCACTCCTGAAGCAGGCACATCCTGCAACCACAGACCAAATCGGGTAGACCATCTCCTGCTAAACCTTCCTTCGCTTTCCCTCTTTTTCCACTGTGGCCTATTCCCTAACCCTCAACTAGTTCTGCCTTGATACTAGATCAGTCTTTTAGCTGGCCTTCATTCTGCCTTTGCTCTAGTACAAACATCCTTCAGCTCTCCATCCATGCATCCACCCATTCATCTACCCACACAACCAGCTATCTATCTCCACAGAGAGCCAGCCAGCTAGCCAGCCAGTCAGCAAACCATCCACACACCCAGCAACACTGTCCACCCATTCATCTACTACTTCAACTTACGTTATTGAATGTTAGACAGCATAAATACTATAATAAATGACTCCCTGGCAGACATGATGGACACTAGTAAAATAGTTCCCCTTATAAATACATAATCAAAGATGCTATGAAAGAAAATTACAGGGTGCTAGGAAAGCATCACAATGGGGCCCTGCATTGGTGAAGAGACCACGGAAGCTTTCCCTAAAGAGATGACCTCTGAGGAGGGTTAAACAATAAAGAAAATAATCTAACCTAGGTGGATAGAGCTAAGCTAACCAAAGGAACCAGTGAGGATGGATGTTGTCAGATAGGAAGAAGCAGAACACATTGGGAAAATCAAAAGTTGATACAACAGAAGACCCATCCTTTGTATCATAATTCCAAGACATAATACGGGAACAGCATGCCTGGCATTCAATAAGGGTCCAGTAGTTTACTGAAGGAGAAAATGGATGGATAGGTGGGTGGATGGTAGAAATATATGAGCAAGGAGATGAAGCTGTATGTAATTCATGGCAAAACCTACAGCTGAGAAGCAGAGCTACAGCCTCCCTGCTCCTCTGCCACCTTTAATCTCTACCTGACCTGACAGCCACTTATGTCACACAGGCACTTATCACATTGTATATAATTGACCGGTTATTGTCTCCTCTTCCTCTGTAATGAGTGTTTATAGGTCCTTGTCTTGTTTACCAAGAAGCCCAGCACCTAACCCATTGCCTGCACAGAGGAAGTATTGCATATAAACATTTAATGAGTTGGTAGGCATCAAAGTCAGGAGGGCAGGAGGGTGGAGTTGAGAGAGTGAGTAAGAAGAGTCAGCTGCCAGCACAGGAGGGGCTGAAAGCCAAGTGGAGCACACACATGCCAGTGGCATTCAGCATTCATGTCTGGAGACAGGCCCAGAGCCTGCAGGTGAGCAAGGAAGCAGGTGTACAGGACTCAAGGAGGAGGCACAGTGTGGATCCAGGCTGTCCAGGTTATGGCATCCTTCTCACTGCTCTACAAGACTTGGTTTATAGCTTTCAGGAGGCCTTACCATTGACATTTAACCTTCTGCACAGACAGAGGGGATGGAAGAGATTGTGTGTGTACACACATCTATGTGCAGACCAAATTCCCCCCACACCCAGATCCTCTTGACCTGTGCTGCTACTGCCCAGCCGGTTGACTGGCCAACTGAGGAGTGAGCAAGTATGTACTAGAGAAGCCTGAGCCCTGGAGCAGTGGCCTATCCACCTGGATTGGAGACCCCTCCTCTCCAGATAAATTGAACCCTGCTGGGAAAGATAGCAACACCGGGTATCACAGATGGTTGTGACTTGTCTGAATGCTTCCTGTTGACTTGCTGGAAACAAGACTCTCTATGCTGCCTATTCTGGTCCTCTTGTTTTGAATTAATGGCTTTCAAAATTACCAGTACCACCTATTTCATTCTGCCCCTTTGGCTCCTTGTTTCTGCAAAGACCATCCTGACTCTTCTTGTGTTATTTAGTAAGTATTTAGTAAGAGTCCTGAGTATGTTTAGGTACTAAGTCACCATATAAGGTACTGTTTGTTTGTTTGTTGTATTATTTATTTATACAGGATCTCACTACTTAGCCCAGGCTGGCTTGAAACTCAAAATCCCATCTGCCTTAGCCTCCCTTAAGGCTGAGTTTACAGATATGATCCACTGCATCCTGCCAGTACTATTTAATCTTAATGTTTTCCTTAAATATATTTCCTCATTGATGAAAATGACTAATGAACCAGAATTAGAGGTATTTAGGTCAGAGATGCTGCTAATTAATTGCTTCCAAAATGCCCAGCCATGTGGTCCTTCCAAGGAGCTAGACACAAACACCAACTTGGCCTCATTTGCAAGGATGATGAAGCCCTAGGGCTTCACCTTGGCACCATCAATAGCTTACTTTACACATGGCCACTGTTTACTCTTGTCAAGGATCTCAATTCTTGAACCTCATCATTTTATTCTACAGAGATTTCCAGGGATAGTGATAAAAAACCAAGTCAGTCCCAGGTAAACTGAGACAGTCAAACTCAACTCTGTGTTCTTTTGAAGGGGTTCATCTGGTGCTGCTTCTATTTAAATGCTAAATAAAATGGCTCTGAAAATCTGGTTGTCCCCAAATGAGCAGATCCTCATATACTCCCCAATTTACAACTATTGGTTAAATAAAACTGGTGACATCCAATTACTGTGGGGTCTACAGAGAGGTGGAGTTCAAGTTATCCAGTTGGGAGTTGTAAGTAAGGCACTGAGGAGGAGGTAGAGAGGGAAAAGGAGCACAGAGAAGAAGATGGGAGAATAGGAGATCTCCAAGAGTCATGATGGACTAACAGCACGTGCCAGAATGACAAGCCTCCCCAGGACACCAGACTGCTGGAACAGAAATGACCAGAGAATTTCAAACAGCAAGTATTTGAGGAGCAGAGTTGAGCCAGTAGATAGACTAGCATTAAGAGATTTTGATAAGGGCGAATCCCCCAGTAATTATGCAAAGCCTAATAAAATATTATAGTTTGAGTCTCATTTATTTAAAGTTTGATGGGGATAAGTTTAACAAATATCATTTTACATTCTTTGTTGCAACATGTTCAAGAATAGGCAGTTTGGACCTGTCCGAGAGGGAGAGACAGTGTCTGCTGCACAAAGGAACTGGTTCTTCAATCAGGCACTCAGTCCACCCCTGTATGCAGGCCAGGCCACTCACACCTTGGGGCCTGCTGACTCAGCCACACCTGGGCTGCCAAGTCAGCCATCCTGGCAGCAACAGGAAAGGCAGCTTTGAGCTCTGGAGAGTGGAGACAGACCTGCTATGCTACTCTGGTTTATTGCTCAGTGCCTCACTGTAGCAGAGACCATTGCACAGCCAAGCTCAGCAAGTGAGCAAGCAGTGACCCTAGTCTCTTTCTCTATAGTGAGAGGCTTAGAGTAAATCCTTGAACCATGGCCTCATGTGTCACTCTCCTCAATTCTCCTTTCCTGCCATGAAGCCTCATGACAATCCTCTTTCATCTTTACCTCAAGGGTCAGCCTAGGAATTCCTTCTTGCCTAAAACCCAGGCCACCATAATTGTCATAGGGACTCTTTAAGGCACAGGCCCTTTTGGCCAGTATCCAACAATATCCCATTGCCTTTTACCCCTGAAGTGACTGTGCCCTGTGTCAGCCAAACTTCCTGTGACCCAGGGCTGGGATTTTCACATCCTAGTCAGACCTCTAGTTGGAGGTCAGCTTCCTCACTCTTGGTTTCAGGATCTATTTCCAGGCTATGCATGCCTAGGAAATCTCCATGTTGACTTTTGTGAATCTCTGAGTTGGCATCATCTGTAGATTCTATCCCAACCCTCTATTGGGATAACCCAGCTACAACCTCAGGGTCAGTCATAGTTAGCCAAGTCAAAAGGTGAAAATAAGGCCCCAAGGGAAGGGCCAATATTTCCTCTTCCTAATTAATACGTTTACCATCAGCTAGCTGCCCCACCCCACACAGTCTCTCTCCCTCTCTGTCTCTCTCCCCCTCTTCCTTCCCTACTCTTTCAGAGTGTGCAAAATGTCTGGATCCTCTTGACCTGTGCTGCTACTGCCCAGCCAGTTGACTGGCCTACTGGAGGAGTGAGAAAGTATGTACTAGAGATGTCTGAGCCGTGGAGCGGTGGCCTGTCCACCTGGATGGAGATCCCCTAGACAAATTGAACCTTGATAGGAAAGATAGCAATACCAGGTATCACAAATGGTTGTGACTTGTCTGAATGCTTCCATTCAGACAAATAACAGAACCCTGTATGGTAACTTAGTACCCAAGACATACTCTTACTAAATATTTACTAAATAGAAGGAGCTGTTTGTAGCCTTATGGCTTCAAGCTGGAAGGAACTGAGCGGGTCACTGAACCCTGCTTCTCAGCTGTATGGGAATCTTGCTATATTGAACTATACACATCAAAGTGCTTCAGATTTTGTTCATCTCTGCCTGAATGAGTGTTCCTTTCTTTTCCCATGGCTAGTTGATACTTGGGAAAACCTCCAGTATCCCATATTGATCTCTTTGAAGGAGACAGATCTTTGTGGTATATGTTGTTCGATCCAATGCTTGATTCTGGTAAGCCTTACCTTATTAGTACCACTGAGAGTTGGGGTGGCATCTCCCTCCAATGATGCAACCATCTCCAGCTATACCAATCAGGATCCCAGCATGGTTCACTCAAATTAATTAAGACAACGTGAGGTAGGGTCTTAATTAAGAGACACCATAACCAGAGCATCTTAGAAAGGAACACATTTAATTAAAGGCTCGCTTACAGTTTAAAGGGTGAGTCCACAATAATAGTTGGAAGAATGTTTGCAGGCATGGTGCTGGAGGCATAGCTGAGAGCTTACATCTGATCCACAAGTACTTGACAGAAAACAAGAGTGGTGGGGGGGGAGAAGGAGAAAGGAAAGAGGGAGAGGAAGAGGGAGAGGGGGAAGTGGGGGGATTGGAGGAGAGTAGACTTGGCTTAGTTTAGGCTTCTGGAAACCCCACCCCCATGACACACCTCCAACAAGCCCATACCTCCTAATCCTTCCTAAACAGTCCACCAACTGGGAACCAAACAGTCAAATATATGAGCTTATGTGGACATTCTCATCCAAACCACCACAGGTAGATTTATTCTCAAAAGGAATAGTGGTCAAGTTGAGGGACAACTATAATGAAAGTTCAGCTACCTTCCTGAAGTAGTAGTAGTCCTCAGGTCTAAAACTAGAAAAGAAGGCTGGTTACAAAGCCTAGAAAGTGGGCTAGTGTGCTGGAGATGGGCTATTAGTACCATCCAGGGGGCTTTCAAATATACTCTCTCCACCAACCCTACCATCCAGAGTCAGAAGACAATGGTAAGGTGGATCTCAGCAGGGAAGGCCTTTCCAGTAGAGTTTTCTAGACTAATTGTACACAAGGGGTTGTGCTCCAGGGGCTATGGAGCAGGGAGATTCCATTTTTGTCATTAGATCTAAAAGCTGAGTGGGGAAAAAAGCAAGTGAGAATTGTGAGAATTTCTAATTCCTAATGCAATTGGCTAGGACAGGAAACCTGGAAGGAGGGCACAGAAGGGTCCCTGCCTATGAGAAGAGTGCCTGGGGCTTACTACAGTTGGTCTTCAGCTGTGGTCTGCCTGTGCATTCTCTAGGATTTCTTTGCTGCCCCAGGCTGAGGAGCCATTTCCTCACAGAGACAACCTGTTTGACTGGACTCTCCATAGATGGTGACTCTGAGCTGCTGAAGTTTCTTTGAGCCTTGAGCCTTGTTTAAGAGGTCTATACACTGTCCAGTCAGCAATTCAAGCCCCACATCTCAAGTAGAAGGTGTATAAAAATCCTCCAGGGGTCTTATTAATCCAGCAGGTCCTGGTGGACTGGAAGATCCTGTTTCCAACAAACTCCCTGATGGTACTTAAGCTTCCTGGCCACAAGCCATCCTTGAGCAGCAAGGCTTTAACATAGCAGTTCTCCAACTAGATAGAATCTGAACCACCTCAAGCTTTGAGGGAGTGAAATACAACCAGTGTAGGATACTAAGCCAAGATATAGCTAACAAACCTTCGATAACAGCAGTTCTTGCAGGAACTCTTCTCCTTTGGTATCCACTGATATCCTCCTTACCTCCTTCCTTCCTGTCTTCATGACGCACAGACAGAGCTGGCCTACAAGCTTGGACCACAGTTGCTTTCCACATGAAATAAACAAACATATTCTGCTTGCCCACTGATGACTAAAGTTTTCAAGTACAATGCTATGATCAGCAAAGACAGTGGGAAGAGTAAAAATGAAAGGAAGAAGCCCAGAGGTGGGTGGCAAGGCATCCAGCATCCTCTTCCATACCACTGAACCCCTGGTGGGATGCACAGAAAGACCTTTAGAGTGTCTTCTAGGCTTCTGCTCAACAAGGCCAGAGCATCGCTGCCATGAACAACCTTAGCCAGGGATATGACAAACAACCGTAGACTGGGACTTGGTTCAATCCAAGGCTTTTGCTGGGGAACTCTGGATTTCACGGATCTCCCATGATAGTTCTTATCACCCTCTAATTCTGGTTTCCCTCCTGCAAAGGTCAAGCTTAATGGTGACATTGGTAGTTCCCACTACCTATTATTATTACTATATTGTGGCATTTAAACTCTTGCTTTTTATTTACAAGTCTAAAAACAAACTTACATGTGAATAAAGCAAAGTTAGCTTTTATGGTAGTCGTGTGTGTGGTGTGTGTGTGTGTGTGTGTGTGTGTGTAGTGTATGTATATGCATACACACATATACTAGGAGTTGAACACAAGGCTTTATGTATACTAAGCAGATAATCTACCATTGATCTGTACTGAATTTTTTCTTTCTTTAAAGAAATAGACATTGAGGAACCGAGGAGATTGCTAAGTGCATGGAGTGCTTGCTCTACAAGCATCAGTGCTATCTCCAGCACTCGGATTAAAAAGCTGGGCATTCCTGGAGTAGTGGCACACACCTTTAATCCCAGCACTTGGAAGGCAAAGGTACATGGATCTTTGTAATTGTGAGGCTAGCCTAGTCTACATAGCTAGTTCCAGGATAGCCAGGGCTACACAGAAGGACCCAAGTCCTGTCTCAAAACAAAACAAAACAAACAAAACAAAGGCTTAGTGTGACTTCAGGTACTTTAACCTCAGCATTGGAGGGTAGAGGAACTTGGATCCCAAAAGCCCTCTGGCTAGCCAACATAACTCAAACAGTAGGCTTCCAGTTTTGTGAGAGACCCTAACTTAAGGTGATAGAGCAGAGAATAGTAGAGAAAGCTTGCATTTGGCTTCCACATGTGCCTGCATAGGTATGTGCACTTGTATATACTCACATGTAACACACATGTATATACAAACACAAACAAATAAACAAATAAATAAAAGTATGTACAATTAAAAAAAAAAAAAAAGCATTGCTGGTAGCTGCCCCTTGAGAAGCTTACAACTATACTGAGGTATGTGCCATTCCTTCCTTAAGCTAAAACCCATGTTAAAAACTATGTGATCTTTGCATGATAAATTCCAAGTTGGCTTCATAAGAAAAGAAGGGCAGTATTATAGCAGCTTTAAATACTATTAGAACAGTCTTCTAGTTTTGGAGGAAAGACATGCATACTATTCTTCTAGTTCCACTTTCTTGACTTAACCATCAAGGTTGAATAAGTTTACAACTTCTTTTGCCAACTTTTTTCTTTTGGACCCATGCCTCACATATACTAAACCAACTGTTTTGGTTGCCCATCAACTATTTATTTATGATCTTATTCATTTATCTATTGTAAAAGACAAGCAAATTTTAGCTGTGACTGAACAGTATAAAACTGATAAGCATGGTTCTATTGTCCCACCGTGCTAAGCACTTTTTAGGGATTGCTCACATTTAATCAACCAAGGGAAGAAGATACCCCTATCTGCACTTTAAAGATAAGGAAGTAAGTCTCAGAGAACTAACATCACTTAAATTCACCTGGGAAGTTGAAATACCCACAATGTGAGCCTAGCCTTGGCGGTCCACCTCTCTAACCACTTAGCAACACTGTTACAGGGTCTTATAATTTGGATTATCTGAAGTTCATGGCTGACTCATTCATTTAGCAAATATTGAAGGCCCATGGGGGCAAGCACCTATCTGCCTGGTATCCAGGGTAATGGTGGCGTTGCTAGGGAGACAGTGATAAACTCTCTCCACAGTGCAGGGCAGGAGCTGTGCTTCAGACTGATAAGAGACACCAGAGCAGGGGAGTGAGCTGCTAGTGGATCCTGGAAGAAGTAGATGAATAGAGAGGACTGCTAACACACGCTGTGGCTTTCATAGGAGAATGTCCCAACCTTTTGTGAGCCAGAGGAATTAGATGTGAGAACAAATAAGCCAACTTCACGCACACGCACATGCACACGCACACCTCCTAGAGACTTTTCTATAGACCACACTCAACTGGAGGGCAAAGGTCATTAGTATTCACTGAAGAACTCCATGTGGCTCATCCTCTCAGAGAAGTTTTGGGGGAAAAGAGCATGGAAAAGTTACCTAAAGAGATGATCAGAAAATGCTGTCTTTTGCACATCAGCACCAGGTTCACAGCACTGGCTGGGTATCTTTGCATCTTCCTTAGTGTAAAGCAGCATTCATTAGCTTGAGACAGGGCCAAAGCAGGTCACCAATACACATCTGTAGGAGACAAAATGGGTAAGCAGTGTCTGAGGTGTCACTTAAATGAGTAAGTGAAATAAATGAATTCTTATAATTTTAGAGGAGTTTATATATTGAAATTTATTTAAGAGTTCTAGATTTACAGAAAAAAAAATGATTATACAGAATTCTCATTTAACCTATTAGTAATAATCTTGTGGTACATTTGTCACAATTAATGAACCTACATTGGCACATTATTAACTGGAGTTACACATCATTCAGATTTCCTCAGTGTCAATTACATCTTTCCTCTGTTCCCAGGTCCACTCAGGACATATTTCACCATCAATGCACCCTCAGGGTCTCCCAGAGGGTAAAGATTCTTACTTCCCTTGTCTTAGATGACCTTAACAGTTGTCAATATCAGTCAGCAATATAGTAGAACATCTTTTGTTGGATTGATTTTATTGTTTCCTAGTGATTAAAAGGAGAGGAAGACACGGATATAAAGCCTTCTCAAAGGATAGACTACCAACAATGACTTTCCTGATGGACCTTGGTTCATGGGTTTGACTTATTTATTCAAGGCTGCCCATGTGATTTCCCCAAGATCCATATACTACTGTGACATGGCACACATGAAGACATGGGAATCCCACTTGATCTTCTTAATGCTCAAATATCTCTAAAACTTGTTTGGAATGTTTGCATGGGGAGATTTGTCCATTTTCCATCATTTATTTATTTAACTATTTTTATTAGTGTGGACTTGTGGATATTTTCTACTTTGGTTCTAATTCAATTGTATATTATCCACTTTGTTACTCACATCATCCTTGTCTTAGCTACTGATGACTCTTTCAGTTAGCCCTGTGTTCCCTCAACACTCCACTAAGATAGGGATTTTGTAAGTAGCTTTACTTTCTGACAATTCAAGATAATCTACAAGTACTCTGTATACTTCTGGCCTCAAGCTTTAAAGAGCCTTATTTCCTAGTCTCATACTTCCTTTCTTGGGAAAAGCACTAAAAACTAAGATCTGGGGTTAACTGTCCTAATCGTTATCAGGGTGTCATGACTTTTAGGTCTTCTCAGGTACGAGAGCAAGAAAATCTGTGTATGCTAATGAATATACTCATTACACATATATGTATACACATAAAGATATATGAATATCCCTATATGTCCATCTGTATCTATATCAGACATAAGTACACATGAGTCTTAAATTTGAAACTAATCTAGTTCCTTATGTATCTTTTTAGTTATTTTAACAGGTGCACAGCAGTACCTCATATTTTATGTTTGCTTATGTGTTTATATGTATGTATACATGTGTTTGAAAAAGAATCTCATACTGTATCCCAAGTTGGCCTCAAACCACCATGTCATCTCAGTGACTGCTGTGGTGGTAGCTATAATTGTTTTGGTTTTATTTATGAAGATCAAGCTGCACATCTGTTATATATGGTTGCCAGCTATGTTATGAGGCATACAATGCTAGGTATTTTAAAGGTTTTGTCCAGTGAGATTTGATTCAAAGAAGTACATACAAGAAGAAATACAATTCTGAAAATACAAATGACAAGAAGTTAATAAAGGAAGAAAAAGAAAGCCAACATGAAAGCCAAAGATCTTCATGGGGTTTTCACACAGAAGAGACACATTCACAGTCTGAATGACTTTATAGATGAGACTGTAAGAAAAAAACTTTTACTTCATCTCAAGAGAAGTGATCAGTGGGTAGGTACAACTTTAATCCTAGTACTAGGAAGGCAAGGCAGGCAGATCTCTGAGTTCAAGACCATTTGGTCTACACAGCCAGCTCCAGCCACCAGTTCTGCATAGTGGAATCCTGTCCTCCAAAAATGGGGAATGGGGGAACATGTTCTGGTGAAACCTTTAGGCAGAAAGTAAAATTAAGTAATACAAAATACAAAAATCAACTGGAAGCCATAAAAAAGTAGACTATATAAATAAACACAACAAGATAACAGAAACAGGTAATCTCTAAACCCCGATTAAAACTGGTAATGGTCAAACTAGAGAGAAGAACTCTTGCATGGGCAGAGCAGGGCATTATTGTGTTGAGGATGATTAACATGACCACTGGCTGGGCCTGGCTGGTGACTACAGAAACTCCATGGAGCAGCATTTATGTAAATACATCAGACTATTATCCTTGTTATTAGATCCATTTCTCATCAGCAGACTCATTTAAGCCAAATTCATAAAACCAAATTATAAATCTAAGTTCCAATTTATAAATTAAAAATGAGAAATATAACTAAGACTAAAACAGGGTCCAATCATATTATCTCACAGCAACAAACGTCTGTTAAATAAATTAGGCATGTAGTAACCAGGAGAGCCTTAGAAAATTGAAACTGAACAAACACTCTAGCTAGGCAGTCTAGAGCATTTATCTACTCTAGCATTGACCCTGCCCACCCTGAGATGATACTGAACTGGCTACAACTCTCCCTTTTTCCAGTTGACACACGCCATCTTCAGATACATTGTTGTATTCAAAAAGGATATATTAAGCATAGTGGTGCATGCTTATAATTGACACACTCTAGAGCATCGGTTCTCAGCTATGGGTTGCAAGCCCTTTGAGGGTGGAATGACCCTTTCACAGGGATCACCTAAGACTACTAGAAAACACAGATATTTACATCATAATTCATAACAGTAGCAAAATTACAGTAATGATGTAGCAATAAAAATAGTTTTTGGTTGAGGGTCACCAAATGGGAAACTTGAGAACCACTGCTCTAGAGGCTAAAGCAAGAAAACTCCCACAATTTCAAAGCCAACCAGGGCTACACAAGAACACCTTATCTCAGAAACAAAGTGTATGGCAAGGTTAGGAGTCACTGTACTTAGTTATAGAGTCCAAAGATAGGGGTCCAAAATCCACAGACAAGGTCTTGGTAATCTAGGAATTTCTAACCTAGATGGAATTTTTTACTCATGGTTCTCGCCATTATCTGGTGGGTTTGCAGCCAAATTCTTGGCAGACATTTTTATATCATAGTGCTGAGAGTCAACTCATATTGGCTGTGGAGTTCTGAGAATACAAAACTACATTAACAATCATATTTTTAAAAATCTCAGTAATACTAGCAATGTCTTAGTAAGTATCCATATTATCAAAATTTATAGCCAGGTGAGGCAATACATATTTCCAACCCTAACACTAGAGAGACTGAGGCAAGGGGATCATAATTCCAAAGCCAGCCTGAACTCATAGGAAGATGCTGTCTTAACAACAAAGACATTGCTACTCTGCCAGAGCCTGACATATACAGAGGTGGATGCTCGCAGACAACCATTGGACTGAGCACCAGGTCTTAAATGGAGGAGTTGGAGAAAGGACTGAAGGAGCTTAAAGGGTTTGCAACCCATAGGAAAAACAACAATATCAACCAACCATACACCCCAGAGCTCCCAGGGACTAAACCACCAACCAAAGAGTACACACATGGAGGGACTCATGGCTCCAGCTGCATATGCAGCAGAGGATGGCCTTATCTGGCATCAGTGGGAGGGGAGAGCCTTGGTCCTGGGAAGTCTTGATGCCCCGGTGTAGGAGAATGCCAGGGCAAGAGTGGGTGGGGTGGGTGGGTGGGTGAGGGAGCACCCTCATAGAAGCAGGGGGAGGAAGGATGGGATAGGGATTTTCCAGAGTGGAAACTGGGAAAGGGGATAACATCTGAAATGTAAATAAATAAAATACCCAATAAAAAAATTAATATATGAAAAAAAAAAGACATTGCTAAACACAGAGAGAAGCTGGGTGTGATGCTAGATACCCATCAACTCAACACATAGGAGTTGGAGGCAGGATGATTACGAGTTTATGGTCAACTTTGACTATATAGTATGTTTTAGGCAGTCTGGTC
This sequence comes from Mastomys natalensis, assembly GCA_021653895.1. Lineage (NCBI taxonomy): Eukaryota > Metazoa > Chordata > Mammalia > Rodentia > Muridae > Mastomys > Mastomys natalensis. Next base: position 74,359 of record JAJTUV010001589.1, on the reverse strand, counting down.
TACAAGAAACTCTGTCCTTAAGGCCCCAAACCAACCAAAAGAAAAACAAAGAAACAACAAACAATCAAAATCTATGGAGTGAAAAAATTCTGACCACACCAAATCAAACAGAGATTGACACATTTATCGTGAATAATATTGTAAACCAATTTTACATATGGACGACTGACTGTAGGTGTGCTGGGAAGGATAGAAATAATAAACGCACTAATTTTTAAAATTACCTATGGGCATCTTACCAGGCTATGGGTATTCCTGCAAGTCATTTCAATATCATTCCTAGCTACCTCCAAATTAAAAGGGGGGCAACAAGATAGCTCAGTGATTAAAAGTATTTGCTGTGCAAGGTTGGTGACCTGAACTCAATCAACAGTAACCACACAAAGTGGAAGGAAAAAAATCAACTCCATAAAATTGACCTCTGACCTCCACTTGTACACAGTGGCTTGTATAATAATAATGCTAATATATTATTTTAAAAAGAGGACTAGCGATGTAGCTCAGTACCGGAGTATTAGCTTAGCCAGAGTCAAGTTCTACTTAAACCCCAGTACTAGAACAAAATATGGGAAGCATAATGTAAGGGAACTATTAATAAGAAATAAAACATTCCCAAATTGTTCTCTTTAATATTTCACTGAATTATTAACAAGGAAATAAAAATGCTTGAGAAACATTTTATTTAAAAATCTGAATATCTCCTGAGAAAAAAAAAGAGCAGATTTCTTCTTTTGTTGAGGCAAGTTTCACTATGTATATAGCTCACTCAGCCCTCCAACTCACAATCCTCCTGCCTCAGCCTCCTGGATGCTGGGATTACAGGTGTGCATCCTCAGTCCTGGCCATGAAATAGAAATTATTTTATTTTATTTTATTTTATTTTATTTTATTTTATTTTATTTTATTTTATTTTACTTTATTTAGAGGCAGGGTCTCTACATAGCCCTGCCTATTCTAGCACTTCCTTTGTTGATCAGGCTGCCCTCTAAAACACAGAGACCCATCTGCCTGTGCTCTAGAGTGCTGAGATCATAGAGTGTGCCATCACACCAGCTGACAGAAGGTTCCTTAACAAGTTATTGACATTCTGTGGAGGTATAACTATTCCTCCCTGCTCACGAACTTGTTTTCAGCAAATGCAATCTCAAAAAACTAAAAATTATTCTTTGTTTATTTAGTTGGGTCTCCCAGCCCCATCCCCAAAAGGAACAACATAGGGTCCCATTAGCCAGGCTGGCCTCGAATTTCCCACATAGCTTCTCCTGTCCTTCTTGACTCATTTCCCAAGTACCTGGATAACAGGCACATGATATCACTCCTCACTTTCAAACAATCTTCTGAAGTTAACCTAGAAACATAAACAGATCAAATATTCACATAAGATATAGAAGAGCAAGGGCAGGTGATGGTGGAGAGGTGAATTAAAATGATGATGATGATGATGAGAGATGATTAAAATGTCATGGGTGATAAGGGGGAAATGGCTGAAGCAAAGGCCTTGCACAAAAGCATGGTAACTGAGACACCTGTTAGCACTGTTAACTGGAGACTTGGAAATGGACCAGATCTCTATCAATTACTTCACAACCAAAAACTCATCAAACTTCAGAAAGCGATTTCTGCTACATTAGGAAGGTGACAAATCTAGTGACAATTTTTATTTAACTCAGTAATCACTACTGCATAAGAAAAGTAAAGCATGAGGACAATCAGGCCAGAACTGGAAACTTCTGCCCTGTTGATAGCACCCATCATGCTGGAAGGTGCTTTGTAGGCTACTCAGGGAGACTTTGTCATCAACAGTCTTACTCGATGTAGACTCGGAGTGCTACTTTACCAATTGACCAGGAAGGTTGTGCCTACTGATGCAATAGTGGGAAATCTGGTATAAGGGAAAACAAAACTTTCTCCTTGGATTTGATGACCACTCCACTGGAGGGAATCCATGCCTAGCACTGAAGACCTTATAGTGGGGTAGGTTACAAGTCTTCATGAGGAAGTTATTGTTTTTTTAAATGGACATGATATGCCCATCAATTTGCCTTCTAGATAACTGTATTTATGGCCGTATAGATTACTATTACTATTGCCTTTGGTCAGAGAAGCTTCTTTTAGCAGTGTCAGTGGTAACTGCAGAGACTCATAACTGGTCAAAGTGATGATAATAAGTGACTGTTGAAAACTCAGTCATCACTGGACAATGACAGGAGGATCGGAGCCATTACAAGGTCCCCTTCAATTACTGGAGGTCAGGCCTTTATCCCAGCCTTCGAAGATTAGAATCACCATGGACTTCTATACTTAGAGAAGGGAGGAATGTCAGGGGCAGCCCTGCTTATACACTGAAGGCCTAAAATCAGCAATAGGCCTGACATACATGCATGCTAACACAAAGTCTTGGGTCTCTGTGGAAAAATACTGAAACAGATGCTATAAGCTATTGTAAACAGGCAGCTTTTGTGGAAATTTACCAGCCTGAGTAGTCATAGATCTTGTAAATAGGTAGCCTTGGCAGATAGTACCAACTTAGATAAGGACAAGTGAATCATAGGCAGAGTCATAGTGACCTGTCCCCTGAACCTTCACCCAGCTGATACCCTGTTCTGAAAGATATCTGTACTCCCCCTGAACACCTATGCTCTGGTGCCATTCCCTTCCCCACATCCTGCCTTTTTTGTTTATAACCCCTGTGTGAATAAGTAAAAATTAAGATTTGATTTAAAAAATATAAATAAATAAATAAGAAAAACTCAGTCATAAATGGGATATCTATAGCACCCTATAGTGATTTTAATGAAAAATGTCCTATAAAGGCTCAGATACTTGAACATTTATTCCCTGGTTGGGGAAGTTACTAGTGATGGGCTTTGAGAGATTTTAGCTTCACCCCATTTCCTGTTCCATCTCTCTGTTTTGGTTTCTGTTGGGGATGTGATCTCTCAGCTTCCTGTGCCTGATGTCATGTCATCTGCTTGCTGCCATGCCTCCCTGATCTTATGGACTCTCCCTCTAGAAATGTAAGCTGAAATAAAATCTTCCATAAGTATTATTGTGTTTTGTAAAAAGATAAAGAGAGAGGGAATATGGTTGATGGAAGTACAGTAAGGTGTGGGGGAAGGGAGTGCCTCTGTAGGGCCCATGTTGAGACATTCCTTCCCCCTGAGGGACCAGCCAGTATAGTATAGAATAGAGTTTGTTCAGGATATGGGGGGGGAATTTGAGAAGGTAGTTGAGACAGAGAAGGAGAAGGAGAGGGAGAGGGAGGGGGGGGAGGGGGAGGGGGAGGGGGAGAGGGAGAGGAGGCGATGAGACGTGTAGAGAGGGGAGGGGAATGGGAGAGAGGAGGAAGAGGGTAAGGGAGCAAGGGCAGGAGAGCGTAAGAGGATGGCAAGAGGAGAGAGGAGAGAGGGAGAGCAAGAAGAGGCCCCTTTTATAGTGAGTCAGGTACACCTAGCTGTTGCCAGGTAACTGTGGGGCAGAGCCTAGACAAAATGCCAACAAGTGTCTTTGGCCATGGTCTTTTATCACCAATATCAACAGAAAAGTAATTAATACACACCCCCTCCAAGGATCAGGGAATATCTTGAAAACACAGGTGAATGCAGTTAAGAGCTGGAAGAAAAGAGGAAGAAAGGTGGAAGGCTTGACTCCTCAGTACAATATGGCTGTTGTGCTCTTAAACTCACTACAGCTGTGATCACCTGCACAAGAGCTGGCCTGTCAACATCCTATCATGGGGTTGATGTGGGCTCCTGGGCCACAGCCCTACCTGAGGGTTTATATATCACTAATAATTGATGGTAGAGGTAGATGAAAGTCTTTTGACTTTCATTTAAAATGTTATTTTATTGTGTTTTGGTATAGGTTGGAGATTGGTGTGGGTGCATGTGTGCTACTGTGCACACATGACGATCAGAAGACAACTTTATGGACTTCGTTTTCTTCTTCTACCTTTATATGGGCTCTAGGGATGAAACTCAGGCTTACACAATAAGAAGCACTTACTGACTGAGGCATTTCACTAGCCCTAGGGCTTGAAGAAACACTTTCTTCAATGGTATAGCATATGCTCATGCTTCCTGTAATGGCTATTCCTTGTCAACTTGACTATATTTGGAATGAACTACAATCCAAAAATGGAGGACTCACCTGTGATCCAGATCTTGAGAATGGAAGACATGAATTTCTGACCTGTATCTTGACATGGAGATCTTGAGGCATAGTAGCCATGGAAAGCTTAGGCTCCAGCAAGGTAGTACACATCTTTAATCCCAGGAGACTGAGGCAAGGAGATCTCTGAGTTCAAGGACTGCCTGGGACAAAGCAAGTCCCAGATCCAGGCATGGTGGTATACATCTTTAATCTGGGCCACAGCTCCCACTGGAGGCCTACATAAGGACATTGAAAGAAGAAAGACTCATTCTTCTTCGGCTGCTTGCACTTACTTGCCAGCACATTTGTTAGAACCTACTTCTACAGAAGACCAACTGAAACACCCAGCCTTATGTGACTGAGCAACTACTAGATTCTTGACTTCCCATTCACAGCAGCCCATTGTTGGGTTAATTGGATTGTAGACTGTAAGTCATCGCAATAAATTCCCTCAATATAGAGAGACATCCCATAAGTTCTGTGACTCTAGAGAACCCTGACTAATATACTTCTATAACTAACACTAATGAAAGTGATCAGATTACAGAAACAAACAAAAACCTCACCTGGAAGTGGAAGGGGGTTAGCTGGGGAAAGACAGAAGGAAACCAGTAAGAGTGGGGGGAGGACAACGGGGTAATGGGAGAGGGTGACTATGACAGCAGTACATTAAACACATGTATGCAAATGTCACAATGAAACCCATTATCCTCTATGACTGAGATATGATGATAAAAACACCAGGAACAAAAATATAAAGTGTGAAAACAGGTGAAGAACCTTAATTTCGTCTATAGAAGTCAAGAAAGTCTTCATCAAGGAGCATGCGTTTACACTGGGTTTAGAGGGAAGCACAGGAGTTTAGTGGGAATAAGTAGATGCAGTAAAGTCATAAAACAGAGCAACATCTAGAGTCCGAAGAGTGGCAAAGGGTAGGTATAAGCACCTTACTTAAGTATATTGCCCTTCAACTATTTCAAAGCAGTATGTCAACAATGGTGGCAATTTAAACCAGTGGCCCTCAAAGTGTGAGCCATAAATACCAGGGGTGGGGGGAAGTGTCTTTGAAAGATCAAAGTTAGCTGGATAAGGTGGCTCATGCTTAATTGCAAAACATGGGAAGTAGAGACATGAAAATTGGATATTAAAGGTTAACTGAGGCTGCAATCTATAGTATTTTCTTTTTAAGATTCGTTTTATGTGTGTAAGTATTTTGCTCCATGTATATCTATGCACCACATGAATGCCTGGTGCCATCATAGGTCATAGCAGACCTGCAATTACGGACAGTTGTGAGCTACCACATAGATGCTGGAAATAAAACCAGGGTCCTCTACAAGAGCAACAAGTACTATTAATGGTGGAGACATCTCTTCGACTCCAGAGAATATATTTTTTTAAGTTCATAGTTATTTTCATTATAATGTCAAGTTATTTTTTTGTTGTTCTTTTCATCTCCAGCTATTCAATGGTGATTATCAGAGGCTATACAGTATGTGACACCATAAGAGAAGTGTACCAGCAATTGCTGGCTGGAGAGAAGCAGGATGGTCACTAGAGCCCAGGAATTCCAGACCAGCCTGGGCAGCAGATAGAGATGGCAGCTCAAAGTTAGTTAGTTAATTAATAATATAAAAGCCAAGCTGTCTTATGTTAAATAGAATACGGGAGAGAGGCAGAGATGCTCCAACACAGTCGCATTCTTCCTACTAACATCGTCTAGAAAGTCATAGTTATTTTTCATTTTAAAATGTTCCTTATGTGAACACATAAATAAGGCTATTGTTACTTTTAAATTAATTAATATTTGAAGTAGAATTGCTAGATATCCATATAAATAAAGTGGGTTGTTGTTATTGTTTTTCAGTTCTCAATAATTTTTAGGGATATGAGGGGATTCTGAGAACGGAAAGTTAGAGACCTGTGTGGCAGAAAGAATTAGAGGAAGTGAGATTTCGAGGTAGGTCAGGAAAAAGCTTTTCTAAAGGACAGCACAGGCTGAAACTATGCTCTGGGCACATTCCTCTTGTCCAGCCCTATTAGAAGTGGCCAGGCCCTTGAACATGACTGAACCTGAAGATACGCAGAATAAATTAACATGCCCACAACTCTGCAAACTTCTGGCTTCAAACGAAGGGGTTCATCTCCCTGCCTCTTGAATCTGGGTCAGTCTTGTGCTTCTGCCATAGATGTTGACTTGTCTGAATTAGAAAAGTCTGTATCCCACCTAGAAGCTCTTTAACTTCCTTAGCTGAGATGGCCCCACAAAATCAGCGAGGACTGGACCTCCTATTCTTAGAGCAGTGGGCTATGTCTCACATTGGGACAACAATGCTGTTTATGTGCCAATCACTCAGGGTCATAAGAGAATCAATACCTTTGGTTCATAAAAGGTTACAAGAGAGCAAGAAAAACAACAGGTCCAGAGCTGGTACGACTTTCTTCAGTTGGTCTCCATGGCTCACGACACTTGTTTCCATTTTAGTCAGACCCTTGGTCCTATGCATACTTACTCTGACATGTGGGCTCTGCGTTACTAATGCCCTAATAAGATTTGTTAAGGAGCAAGTTTCCATTGTTCAACTCATGGTCCTAAGGTCCCAATACCATCCCTTAAACTCTACTCAGGGATTTCAGATGGACCCTTACTCAAGTGGGGAATGAGAGGACCTAACTCACTCCATTTTAGAACAGGCAACTATGTTAGGCTTTTTCCTAGAAAGGATAATTTCTTAGAAGAACAGCCCAGGCTTCTCAGAAAAATCATAGCCAATCAGCAACTGCCCAACATCTGGCCAGGGGCTTACAATAGATACAAAAAAAGTCCCTATAAGGTAACCCTCTCTTCCTCGAGGTATGAGCCAATCAAAAGTATATAAGTATTTCATACTATAAGCTCAACCAATCCTGATAAAGGTGACCCACAGCAACTGGAAAACCCCCTAATTGGCTTTAAAAGGGGCCTGTGAGCTTTCTTCATGGTGGCCATTTTGTTTGGATGGTTGCCCTTGACATGTTGGTTGCTTCTGCAGAATAAACACTCTTTGTCTTTGCATACTATTTGAGTCTGGGGTCTTCTTTCAGTGACTCTTGGACCTTCACACAACAACAAACATAACCTTGAAGACTGGTGATATAACTCCACTGTGCTTACCTAGCACGTACAGAACCCTAGGTATGACCACCAGCATCATATAAATTGAGCATTAGTACCAAGGATCAGAAGTTCAAGATCATTCTTGGCTACAAGGCCAGCTTGGAATACAAAATGCCTTGTCTCAAAACAAAACAGCCTGACATAATCTAACTTTAAAAAGAGCAAGACCTGAAAAGACATTTATTCAAAGAGTTAACAAATAATCAATCCATAAATATGTTAAAAGATACTGAGCATCATTACCCACTAGAGACAAGCAAAGCAAAGCTACAATAATATGATATCACTTCATACCAACCATGATGGCTAGAAAAGATTACACAGAAAGTGTTGGTGAGTATGTGGAGAAACTGAAATTGTTTTGCTGATAGAAAGTGTAAAGGGGTTTGTGTGAGTGAGGATAAACCAACATAAAGGTACCTATGGTGGTTTGAATTTGCTTGCCCCAGGGAGTGGCACTATTCAGAAGTGTGGCCTTGTTGGAGGAAGTATGTAACTGTGGGGGTGGGCTTTGTGACCCTTCTAGCTGCCTGAGGATAGTCTTTTCCTGGCTTCCTTTGGGTGAAGATGTAGAACTCTCAGCTCCTCCATGACCATGGTTGCCTAGACGCTGCTGTGCTTCCTGTCATGACAATAATAGACTGAAACTCTGAACCTATAAGTCAGCCCCAGTTAAATGTTGTCCCTTATAAGAGTTCCCTTGGTCATAGTGTCTGATCACAGCAGTAAAACCCAAATTAAGACAGTGTCCTTGGTGGGTGGAGGTCAAGGTATGATGCTAAAAGACCAAGTCATACAACAAATTTAACACATGAAGTTTACTGGGGGAGAGAGGAGTTCAAAAGGCCATCTCAGATGGGGACATGAGAGAGAGAGAGAGAAACAGAGAGAGAGAGAGAGAGAGAGAGAGAGACAAAGAGGAAGAAGAGAGTGAACAAGAAAGAGAGAGTGATCTGGGGTGGTCAGGACCTTTTAAGAGTGCACTTATTGCTTCACAATTCCTAAGGACAGTGGTAATGTGCCACATCTGATGGTGGTGGGTATAAGCCCGATGAGTTACTGAAAAGCAGGCTGGCAGAGTGCAGTGTGCCTGATTTACAACAGTTTGGTCCTTATGAAAATCATCCTGATAGTTCTTAAAATGGTTAAAAACAATCTTAAAAAAAAAAAAAAAAAAAAAGCAGTTAGGCTAACTGCAGATCTTTACCTCTCCCTCAGCGTCCTCTAATCCAATTCTCCAGTCTCATCCTCATTGCTACAGTGGACCACATGCTGCATCACCCCCACCCCCACCTCCAGTGGCTCTTTCCCTCCTTGATTCATTGCTTTATCCCAGTCCCTAACTCCAATGGGCATTCCCTGGGAACCCTTAGGCAATTCCAGCCAGAGAAACAGGTAGTTGACTACACAGCATACCCAAACATATGAGACACTATAAAAAGCCAATTTTTTAAGGGGGGGACCAGGAGGGGGGAGCATTTGGGATATAAATAAACAAACAAAGAAACAAGAAAATAAATAAAGCAAGTTCATAACACTAAGTGCCTACATTAAAAACAAAAACAAAACCCTGGAGAGATCTCATCCTAATAATTTAACAGCACACCTGAAATCTCTAGAACAAAAAGAAGAAAAAAAAATCACACCTAAAAGGCGATGGAAAAAAATAGTCTAACTCAGGGCTAAAATCAATAAAATAGAAACAAACAACAAAACAATACAAAAAAATTCAAGGAAATGAAGAAATTGGTTCTTTAAGAAATTCAGTAAGACTGACAAACTCTTATCTAAATTAACAACAAGGCAGAGAGAGAACATCCAAATTAACAAAATCAGAAACGAAAAGGGGAAAATAACATACGACATACATTGAAAATCAGTATTCCATCAAATTAGGAAATCTAAAAGATATAGATAATTTTCTAGATATATAACACTAACCAAAGTTAAATCAAGATCAGGTAAGAAATTAAAACAAATCTATAACCCCTAGTGAGAAAGCAGTAACCTTGAGAATGCAAAATGATTTTTTTTTATCAATCCACATCTGATAGAGTTCTACTATCCAAAATATATAAACAACTCAAGAAACTAAGTATCAAGAAATTAAATAACCCAATGAAATCTGGAGTACAGATCTTAACAGAGAATTCTCAAAAGAGGAAGCTCGAATGGTTGAGAAACAAAGAAATGTTCAACTTCCTTAGCCATTACGGAAACACAAATCAAAACATCTTTGAGATTCCATATTACACCTGTCAGAATAGCAAAGGTTAATAAAACAAGGACCTGGTGGGAACCTGTGGACTTTCCTTAAAAAAGGTGAAAATAATCTACCTCAAGATTCAATGATACCACTCTTACCTGTATACCCAAAGGCCTCTACATCCTACTACAGAGATAACTTATCACTCATATTCATTGCTGCTCTATTCATATTAACCAAAAATTTGAAACAACTTCAATATCCCTCAACATATGAATATGAAAATAAAGAAAATGTGGTACATTTGCAAAATGAAGTATTACTCAGCCTTTACCAAAAAATGACAACATAAAATCTGCATGTAAATGGATGAAAGTAGAAAAAAAATCATCCCAAGTGAGACAAATACAATATTTATTCACTTATATGTAGATATTAGCTATGAAGTCAAAGATAATCAAGCCACAATGCATAGAACCAAGAGGTTCGGTAAAGAGTAAGAGACTAGGGAAATACATAGGTCTCATCAACAAAGGAAGATAAACTCAATATGAAAATGGGGGATGGAATGGGAGAATCAAGAAGGGAGGGAAAAGTGGAACAAGGGAGGGAATATGGGGAACTCAAATGAAGGGACATTTGAGGGATAGCATGGAGACCTAGAACAGTACACATGTTCTAAAATATATATTAATATATGTATATTAATTATATATATATATATATATATATATATAATTATACGAAGGTAATTTAAATGAAATCACTAAATAAAGAAGGAGTCTGAGTCCAAACGAGACATCTCTTGTCACCAGATGAGGCTTCACCAGTACTAGGATTAGGATATATCTACTTGAGTTGGCCTAAGGGGTCACATGGTAATTCTCATGCAACCCAGGACTACAGGTTGTTCTCTACAAACTTACAGCAAGGTCCATTGCTGAAGACACCTACACAACTCATTGAACATGGAGAAATTGAGATGGTGGCTACGCAGAGCCTTCACCATTACATGCTTAGCATCTTTGGTACAGGAAGGTACTTTGTACACTACTAAAAAAGAAATGTAAACGCTAAGTCTGCCACAAACCTCCGATCTACAACGTTGTCTGCCTACAAGATATGCTAGGGCAATGGTGGCACAAAGTTTGTGGGAGTAGCTGTCATAGTTAGGGTTTCTATTGCTATGGAAGACATCATGACCATCATGACAGCTCTTATAAAAGAAAATATTTGACTGGGGCTGGCTAACAGGTTCAGAGCTTTAGTCCATTATCATCATGGGAGGAAGCATGGTGGCAAACAAGCAGATGTGGTGCAAGATAGAGTAGGAGCTGAGAGTTCAACATCTGGATTGGCAGGCAGCAAGAAGAGAAAGAGAGTCTAGGCTTGGCTTGAGCATTTGAAACCCCAAAGCCCACCCCACAATGACACACTTCCTCCAACAAGGAGTGGCACTCCCAGGAGACCCAGCATTCAAATATGAGTCTGTGGGGGCCATTTTTATTCAAACCATCACAATAACCAACCAATACCTGATTTGACTAAAGTCCCATTCCACAAGATGAAATCCATAACGGACACTGCTTACTTGACCATGAACCTGTGACTAGATAGTCCACAGACCTAGCAAAACCAAATAGTACCATTCAAATAAACAAACCACCATCATCACCACCACCACCACCAACAACAACAGCCCAGTAGCAATAAAATGACTCCTAATGACATTCTGCTATATTCATGGATCAGTGTCTTGCTCAGCTGCCAGCAGAGAAGCTACATCCTGCAGCAAATACAGAGAGTCATAGACAGATTATGCAGAGAATGAAAGAACTTGGAACACTCCGTCAACATGGGATGCCAATGTCTCTCCAAATTCCTTTCTTCAGAGCTCAGGGAACTGTGTGGAAGAAGAGACAGAAAGAATATAAGAGTCAGAAGGGATGGAGGACACCAAGAAAACAAGGTCCTCTAAACCAGCACAATCAAAGCTCATTTGAACGCACAAAGACTGAGATGCATGCACAGCACCTGCGTAAGTCAGCACTGGGTCCTCTGCATATATATCAGGGCTTCCAGTTTAGTGTGTTTATGGGATTCCTAAGTGTGCCAACAAATGGGTCTCTGTGTTCTTACGCCTTTTCTTGGGCTATTTTTTTTCTGTTTGTAGTTTTGCCCAATACCAATTTTGTTAGTGTTTATCTTATTTTATTATATAATTTATTATCCCTTAGAAGCATGTTTGTTTTCTAATGATAGACAGAAAGGGACAGATCTGGATGCAAGGGGGTTTAGTAAGTAGGAGGAGTAGAGGGAGGGGAAACTGTAATTAAGATATACTATTTGAGAAAAAAATCTATTTCAATAAAAAGAAAAAAATCTTACCATATGACCCATGAATTTGATTCCTACACTCAAGAGAAACGCATAGCAGGGCAATGGAGACATATCTCTTTAATCCCAATACTCCACAGGCAGAGGCAGGTGGATCTCTGAGTTTGAGGGGAACCTGGCTTACAGAGCAAGTTCTAGGACAGCCAGGGCTACACAGAGGGAAACTCTGTCTCAAAGGGAGAGAGAATTGGATATATGTTCCCAGTAAAACTTAGAAATATTCAAAGTGGCACTGTTTATTTTGATCCTGAATGGAAAGAAGCAACTCAAATGTCTGTATGTTGACTAGTGGATAAATAAAATCCACTAGTGGTATATCAACACAATGAGATATTACCCAGAATTAAAAAGGACATTCAGCACTGATACAAAGCATGAATGGACTTTGCAAACATTGTCCTGAGTGAAAGCAGCTACATATCATATTATGATCCTTTGTTTCTGAAATATCCAGGAAAGCAAAAATATAAGGACAGAAAGTAGGTTAGTAGTTGACTAAGAATGAAGTGTGGGAAATATTTGGAAAGAACAATTAGATTACTTTTCATACTATGGCAAAAATACATGACATAAATAGCTCAAGAACAATGCCTTTAATTGACTCCTAGTTTCAGAGGACTCAGTTCCTGATGTCTTGACCCTGTGAACTGGAACCAAATGATGTGGTGGTGGGAACATGTGGAGGAGCTTCATCCTCAGTGTGGGCAGGAATCAGAGAAAGATATGAAAGGATAGAGGGCAGGGTACCCTCAAGGACCTCTCACCTCTTCTACTATTTCTAGCTGGGTCCCTACACCTAAATATTCCAGAACCTCCCAAAATGGTGTTACCAGCTGTCTGTGAACTCCCAAACCCAAGCTTAGAGCTCATCCCTTACTTTTCTCCTCAGTCGTTTTTCCATATCATTCTCACTGGCTTAACTACTATGTTCTAATGACATAGGAATCTCTCTGACTCGTCTGTGAACCCTAGTGTCAAATATCCAACTACAACTCTCACCCTTCTACTTGGATGTGTGGCAATGCCCAATGCAATGTATGCAAAAAACCAAAATCGCTGTCTTGCTCTACCTCTCAGTTGTCCAAGCCAAAACCCAGCTTCACCCGATTCATCTCTCTTTCCCTTCACATTCCACGTAGAGTGAAAATGTACCATCCAATCAGGAAACGCAGTTGGCTCTACCATTAAAATGTATCCCGAATTTGGTCTCTTCCTGTGGCTACCCTTGTTGCCACCTGGGTCCAAGTCACCATTATCTCTTACATGGAGTCAAACAGAACCTTCCATATAGAGGTTCTTGCTGCTAACATTGGTGTTCTTGAGACTATTTCCAACATAGAATTATCCTTTAAAATCTATGGTGTTACTTTTATGTTTAAAACCCTGTGCTGGTCCATTTAACTTATGGTAAGAGCCATAGTATTTACACCACCTCACAGGTCCCCCTAATTCACACCTTCCTCATCTATCCAGATCACAGGATCCACTAACATAAGCCTTTTCTATGCTTCTGGCTTGAGGAATAGTGCTTATCAATCCACTCACACTGGAATTCCCACTAGGATACTCTCACTACTTATAATTTTATTTAAACTTCCTCTTCCCCATGGGGCCAATCATGACTACTGTGCCTGGTCCAACAGCCTTCAAGCCTCTGTTTATATAGTTACCTTCTCCATCTAGGTCACATATCACCTTATAATTCACAGCACACAGATGTCTGCTATTAGGTTTATTTGCATGCCCTCCATTAGAATTAACCCTATAGAGGTAGGAAATCTTTGCTTCACTCAGAAAACTTAGGACCTAGAATGATTAGAGATGGCTCAACGTAGTAAGTCAAAAAGTGCCTGAGCAACAATTTAAATTCTAGACAAAATTCTACATTCTTCTCATATAATTTTCCTACCCAATGACCAGAAACTAGTGAACCCTAAAAGAATCCCAGGCTGCAAAATAACTCCTGACACTTGCGGCATCTTTCAGCTGTTGGGATCTATCCACCCTTTCCTTTCCTTCCCTCCTCAGTTCTAAGAAGTTTTCATTTCTTACTAAAGAAAGTAACTACTCACTTTGACCTTTTAGGCCTGCTATAATTGAGCTTAAAACAGACCCCAGTCTATCTTATAGCCTCGTCTCCACCATTAAAGATCATCTTGGGCAAAATCCTCTTGATGTTTTAGCCCACTGTTTTTAAGTGTGTGTGGTGTGTGTGTGTGTGTGTGTGTGTGTGTGTATTGTTGTTGTTGTTTTTCTTTTTGTTTTTTGCCTGTCTGGGAACTTGCTATGTAGATAAGATGGGCCTTCAACTCAGAGATCCATCTGCTTCGAAGCCTCCCTCGTGCAGGGATTAAAGGCGTGAGTCTCCACACCTGACTTTAAAGATTTATTTTCAAGTGTATGAGTGTTCAGACAGTTGTGAGCCACCATGAGGATGCTGGGAACCCAATCTAGGACCATTGCAAGAGCAGTAAGTGCTCTTAACTGCTGAACCATTGCTCCAGCCCTAAATATAAATTTAAATGGAAGTTGAATGTGTCTACCCTTAGGCACTGGGTAGGGACTTTCTGTTCTGCTCTGATTTCACACAGTAGGCTTAGCTTTATATTTATTTGGCTCTGAGTTTCACTAAATAGCCCTGGCCAGCCTGGAACTTGCTATCTACACCAGGTTGACCTCGAACTCAAAGAGGTATGTTTATCTTTGCTTCCCCATGCTGGAAGTATAAAGGCCTGGGTCACCGTGGCTGGCCAGGCTTAGCTTTGGTGATTTATTTTAGAATATCTTGCCCCAGAAACTTGTCTGTCACCTCACAAAAGCATTTGTGTTTCTCTCAAGCCCTCTTCAGGAACACATCCTTTCCTTTTCCATGAAGTCATAAGAATTTTTCAAATGCCACCTCTTCCTCAAAGAATTCTACCTGACCTCCATCATGTCCTCTATTCCAACTGTCTCCTCCTTATTCTACAGGACTACAGAAAGCAACCCAAACCACACATGGTCAGCTGTATCCCAATCCTGTGACCATGAACCCCTATTACTGTAAAAGCAGGGCAGAAATAGGTAAAGGGGCACAGTGACCAAGATAAACATTTTAAAACACCAAAATTAATGCAAAATCCCGCGACTAACAAAATAACATAATTTCAAACAAAGGACTCTTGGCACTCCTGTTTGGACTGGGGAAATCTCAGGCCAGCTGCTCTCCACACCATGCTTGCCTGACCCCATTCCCCCCCGCACGACATGTGTAGGGTGCCGGACTAGATAGAATCTAGGCTTCCGCGAGAAGGTCCAAGGGGCTTCGCGAGCCCAGGCGTGTAGGTGTGCATCACACAAGCGAGTACACACGCCCCAGGTCTCACTCTCCGTAAATCGTGCCTCTGGACAGGGCAGAGTTCAGACCTTGCACTTTGCGCTGGCCCACCAGGTCTCCTAGGGGCCTGGGAAGCTCAGTCTATGTCATCTCTCAAATTACGCAGGTGGAGCAAGGGTAGTCTCTCCCTGGGAAGCTGCAGAGCCAGGAGCTACGTCATCAGACCCCCCCAAGTCTGCACTGGACCATTCTGACCAGTGAAGGCGACAACAGAAAGCTAACCTAGCCCGCAGACCTCCCAGAGGCAGGGGCGTGACTGAGAGAAGAGCAGCGCCTCTGTGCCACGCCCCTCCAATGCCTTGACCAATAATAGCACTCTCCGAGTCCAGCCCCGCCCCCACACCGCCTCCGGCATACGGCCCCGCCCGGGCCGTTCATAATTAGGCAGCGGGCTGGGACTGCCGCGTCAGCGCGCGTTGAGAGCCAATCGCCGGCGCTCCCTTGAGGCCGCGTCACAGGCCGAGCAGCCAAACAGAAAAGTTTAATAAACAGCGGACGGAGGGCCGGCGGCGGCGGGCCGGGAGCGAGTGGGGGTTCGGCGGCCTCACCTGTCCTCACTCAGCGGCGGCGAGAGGCGGCGGCGGCAGCGCGTCCGGCGGAGAGGGCCGCCGCCAGGTGAGGAGCGTGGGCAGCGGTGGGCGCAGCCTCCGGGCGGCCTGGGAGCCGGAAGCGGCGAGCGGCGCAGCAGGTGGCCTCGCGGCGGCGAGCGGAGGGCGCGGTCCCGGTGGGGCGCGGTCCCGGGCTCCCCGGGCGCGCGCAGAGCTCGGGGTCGGGGTGGGCGCGCCTGGGGCCAGTCTGGAGCAGCTACCGCCAGCCGGGCTGCGTCCCTACGTCTATTTTGTAAGCTACAGCTAGGGAAGGCTCAGATAGAGTCTCCGGGATTCCAAGCTCTCTGCTCCTCTGAGAGCGTTTTCAAGTTTCTCACTGTTTGATGCGTAAACAAGCTACACGGAGTGTGGCGTCTGAAGTCAATTTAACTATATCAAAGCTCAGTGATTTGCCATCATCATCCAGAGTTGTCAGGCGTTTGTGGGAACTGGAGCCTCGGGGTCACCTCCAAGCCTTGCATGCTAACTAGCTTGGTAGTCAGCACCTAGTGGCTCCGAAAAACGAAATTAAAGGCCACTTTCAAACTATATTCCAAATTTATCTTTTTCCTGATTAAAATGCCACGTAGGCTTTTGAGATTATTTGTGAAGTATTTTATGGCAATTGCTGTTTTATGTGTTATCTCCAGGCCTGCGGGGTAATTTTTTAGTAAACCATGAACATTTAAATGGAGAAAAGAGGTTGTCTTAATTTTCCTTTTGTTTTTTTTTTTTACATTTAAAAAGCATGTAAGAGGGGTAATAGGCACAGATAGGAAAATTTCGGGCTTGATTGCTGTATTATTCTGACTGCAGCCATACTTTCCTGCATTAATGTCAAAACTGTTTTAAATCTGTACAGTTTATTAAATATGAATTATCACAAAGTTTTTAAAGTATGGTCAATCCTGGGAGAGTACACAACACAATGTACTATAAGAAGAGAAAACATAAAGAAAATTTCAGACTTCTCACTCCAAGCCAGAACTAGAACATTACCCAAAGTTGTATTGCTCATGAGTTTCTTATCTGGCCTAACCCAGTATGACTGTTTTTTACTGAGGTAAACGTTCTAGACGTGGTGGATATGATCATTCTCTGGCGTTTTTATAATTAGTTTTGTCACACACTCATCTCTTCAAACAGTATCATAATTTTAGGTTCCTTTCCCTTTAAACTTTGGACAGATAGTATACGGTTGTGGTTCATACATGTCATTGTTAATGCCGAGTTCCTCTCTTAACCCGGTGTTTCGATCATGTTTCTTGTTTTGCATCTAACAAGTGTACTCTGGGAACTTCTCTTCTTGCAGCTGTTGTTGCACAAGTTGTCTGTCTAAAAGTAAATACTATAGATCCGGGGAGAAGGTTATAGGCAATCAGTAGTAAAATAGAAATGAAAAGTTCCGATTTTTTTCGTTTAATCAGAAGGCTCATGTTCTTCTGACTGGTTCTAGTTGCTGTGTTTGCATGAGGAACTAAGATTTCTGTTAATCTCTACACGGAATCCCTGCAAGCCGGTTTGGAAAGTCTGCACTGTTTGGTACTTTTAGGGCAAAACCAGCAAGTGGGAGAAAACACTCCATGATTTGTAAAGCCACCCTTTCTGTTTTCCGCCACTCCTCCCCTCCCTGCAGTCTTTAGCAGATTACTGAGGAGTAGTCTTTGCCTTAAAACACTCTTGCAAAAGAAACTTGTAGTAAGCTTTCTCTGCCTAGCTGGCACAGGCTTTGTTGGAGGGAGAGTCTGTCAGAGGGCAGATCCTTTAAGAGAAACATTAGGAGCCAGGTGTTTCTCTGCCACTTTTGAGAAGGCTATGTGAGTGTAGTAAGTATTTCAGGACTTGTCAACCATACATTGAAGTTTTTTATGTCCCAGGGTTTGTTCCAAATTACCGAGCAGTATTTCCTTAATTTCCAAAGATGGGGTGTGTGTGTTTTCGTACACTTTGAATAACTTGTTTTGTTGAAGGCATGAGAGAGGAGCTTTTTAATTTTTTTAGATAGGGTCTCACTATAAAGCCTAGAACTCTCTACATAGACCAGGCTGGCCTGGAACTCACAGAGATTCCCCCAGTCACTGCCTTCAGTGATAGGATTAAAGGCCTGTGCCATCACATCTGGCTGAGGGGGCAGTTTTGATGTTTAGCTTGCAGATGTTTTGTTTTATAGGGTAGTTGATTCTACTTCTAAAACTTAGTTTTGTATTTTATTATAATCGAAGTGGCAGAGAGTTTGGGGATTTCCCCACAGTTTGAAGATGAATAGGAACACAAGTACTTCCACAGATAAGCATCGTTAATTAACATTTTGTCAAGCATACCTGTGGTCTTCCTGTGGATTTTGTCTCTGAGCTATTCACGTTTCTTGAGGATTCAGTCTTGGTCCAGATGCTAAGTCAAAGCATTTGAACATTCATTTTTAAAGTTATAACCATTTCAAAATTTTTCTTAAAAATTTTATCAAAATGTGTTTGTGTGTGTATGGGTGGGTGTGTAGATATGTGTGTGTATATTTGTGTGTGGGGGGGTAGGTGTGTGTGTGTGTGTGTTTTATGCCACTGTAGTCCCAGCTACTCCAAAGACTGAGGCAGGGTAGTGTGAGTCTAGGTGTTCTAAGAGTTCTAAATGTGGATAGGCAGGTTCTACTTTCAGAACTTACTCCAAATATAATGTCTCAACTCCTTTGTTTTATGGAAGATGATAACAGTAGCCATCTAATTATTACCCTTCCTTCAGGTTTTGCTCCCTATAGTCTGCACTGCCTGCTCCAGTGTCTAGAAGTTTAAATGTGGTTTTTGGTTTTTGTTTTAATTCTGTGTGTGTGTGTGTGTGTGTGTGTGTGTGTGTGTGTGTGAGAGAGAGAGAGAGAGGAGAGAGAGAGAGAGAGAGAGAGAGAGGAGGATGTGAAATTCGTACACATCGAGGTCAGGACAACTTTGTAGTTTTCCCCTTTCTATGTTTACACGGGTTCTTGGGATCAAACTCAGGTCTCAGGCTTGTACTGCAAGAACTTTTACCCACTTAAGCCATCTTGCCAGCCCTTAATGTGTTTATAGATTATAGTAGTCCTAGGCTCAAAGTCCTTCAGTCACTTTTCGATCCATGAGATAAAATTCAGACACAGTTTTACCGTGGTTTATATAACCTATACTGGTTGTGCCAATGGAAATGAATGCAAATTCATTTCAGAGCTGTGATGATTTAAATTTTTCTCATGGCCATAGGACAAGAGAAAGGCAGTGGAATATATTTTTATTTAGCCTAAGGTATGTTAGAGATTATTTGTGGGGTATTTTGCACTTTTGGAGCTGATGTGTACCATCTACCTGCAGTGCGTCCTAGTTCCAACTGGCTATGATTCAGTGTTTATACTTGTAAGATCTTTTTTATTGTGCCTTTTATCTGTCTAGGATAGCAGTCTTTTGCTCTGTACTGCAAATATTTTTCCTGGCTCTTCATTTCCCTTGTATTTGCTTACAGGCCTTCCTCTTTTCTCTTCTAACCCCTGTTTCCTTCATTGAATTTTTAAAATATCTTGGTTAATACTTACCTTTTAAATTTCTATTTTGTCTGAAAAGTGTGTGTGTGTGTGTGTACACATGCAGTGAACACTGGTTCCTTGGGGGTCCAGAGACGAGTATTGAACCCCTTGGAGCTGGAGTTATAGTCGTTGTAAACTGTATGCTGTGGTTGCTGGGATCCAAATTCAAGTCCTCTGAAATGCACTCCTAGCCACTGATCAGTCTCTCCAGCCCATTACTTACATTAAAGGAAATTATTATTGCGTATATGTTGCAGGTGGTCGGTGCATGCATACATGCATGGTATAAAACATTTATGGAGGTCAGATTATGACTTTGTGGATCTGGGAGATCAAACTCAGACTATCAGAATTCTACAGTTAGTGCAACACCTACATTTTTATGACTTTACTCTGCTTTTATATTAAAGTAGTCTCATTCCTGGATAACTTTCCATTTTTTTCAAGTATCTATTTTGATTATGTTTTTTGGGGGGGAGGTATGTGCATGAATGTGCAGGTGTCATTGGAGGCCAGAGGCATTGCATTCCCATGGGGCTGGAGTTACAGGTGGTTATTAGCTGCTCACTGTGGGTGCATGTGCTGGAAGCTGAACTCAGATCCCCTGGAAGAGCAGTACTGGATCTGACTTCTCACTTATCTCTCTAGTCCTTCTTTAAAGTTTCATTTTTTTCACCCATATTTCTGTTGTTCTGAGACGTGTTATTTACATAAATGTGAAATGAAATAACTAGATGTTTAACTAGTTACTACAATTCTATCAAAAATATGACTATGGGATCAGGCCACAGAAGTCTGGTGATCAGAGTTCATCATCTGTTTCCATGTAAAGGTAGAAGGAAAGAACTAACACTGTAGAGTTGTCCCTTACTTCCAGACATGCCCTCTGGCACAAGCACCCTTAATCCCCACCTCATTGTGGATACTTTTGGATTTGCACACAAACAAAAACTTTTTTAGCAACAACACCCCACCCCATGTTTCTCTATAATAAAAACACCTTTATTTACATGCTAAAATGAATACACACTTGGTTTGTTTTGTTTATTCAGTACCACTGGTTTGGTATTAATAAAGTTTTGGTATCCAAAAACTTGGTTGTTGGGTATCAGACTCTGGGTCTGACTTAGTGGGCAAATGCTTTCCCTGGGCTTACTCTGAACCCTGTACTTAGAAAGTTCCTGTACTTGCATTTTCCTCTCTTTCAACACTCTGAGCACCTGATATACACCAGACTTTGTGTTCAGTGTTGAAGGTACTGCTATGACCAGGATGTATGTGTTCCTTGCTTTCCTGGAGTTTGTAAGTATAAGAATGGTAGGCAATTAAAGCAACAGACAGGATATTTAGATTTTAAAGTGTTTAGAAAGTACTAATTGGTACTAATTGGGTACTTTTAACATGTATCACTACAGATGTAACAGTTGATCAGTGCTACCTACCTGGCTTTGGTAGTTGCATAGTTTCACCAACATGATAGAACTTTTTAAAATTCTCCCTTTAAGACATGCTTCCTGCTGTGGAACCCAGATTGGACTCCAATTTACAATCCCCCTGCCTCATCCTCTTGAGCACTGGGTATGTGTCATTGTACCTGGCAAAAGTTTTAAAAACTGATGACAAACTTTTTTTTTTTTTTTTGCCACCTTGATTCTGCAGCTCTGCCCTAAAGCTTGTCCTGTGGTTTTGAGACTGAGAAGGAGTTAGAGGAATCCCCAAGGAGAGGAATGGCTAGTGTAACAGATACGGTATTTGGCTTGACTTAACACTTGAGAAAATTTAGATTGTCAAGAGTCTGCTGGTTGAGGGTGAGTGGGACAAGCTCAATTCTTATTTTGGAGAACTCCATTAATCAAGGATGTCATTTTGGCCCTAGATGCTTTTCTTCATCATTTCTAATGGATTGCCTGGTTGTTGTTGTTGTTTGTTGTTTATTTTGTTTTGTTTTCCTACTCAGACCTCTACCCACGCAGTCTTTGCTTCATTGTGATTTTCTTGAGAACCCTTTTCTGTTATAGGAAATAGGCCTTAATCTTTCTGTTGGTTGTGTGGCTTATTCAAAGTAGACATTTCTTTTGAATTCAGTTAGCAGTCGGAGTCCATTAACCAAGCATGGTTCTAGTATTTGTTTCTTCTACCAGTGCTGTGCTTGCTGGTCTGCTAACTACCAGCCCCTCTGGCTGTTTAAGCATTTACAATGATGTAATATTAAACTGCAGTCCCTCATTTATATTGGTCACATGGTAACTGCTCAGTAACCATTGACTTATATTGGATAGGAGAGATAGGGAGTCTTTTGCATTAATAAAAATTAATATTAATTTATAAGGATGTGGCTTTAGCCACATTATTTTAATTAAAATAGTCATGCCTAGCTATTAAAATGTGGCAAGTCAGAACTAAAATACAAAATTGACATTTGTTTTCAAACAAGAATGAAAGTTTAAAACAAAATGTGATGACATGTGATTTTTAATCCCTAGCATACAAAAGCACAGGCAGGCAAATCTTTGCAAGGCCAGCATGGTCTACATAGCATGTTCCAGTATAGCCAGGACTGAGACTTGTCTACCAACAAAACAAACAAAAAAGTATATATTGAATAATATATTTTACAAATGTAGTTACAATTTTTATATTTTAATCTTTGACTCATAGAAAATTGGAAATGCATACTCTAGTTATTTTTATTTGGACATATTCTCACTCTTGACACAAGTTTCTAAAGAGGTAGAGACTATGTTCATTTTGTTGACCTTGGCATCCTCAGCAGATCGTACCCAGGGTGACGATCAGATAGTGGTGAGGTAGTAAGTTGACAGACAAGAGACTCTTAAAGATTTATTTTATTGTCTAATTATGTGTATATGTGTGCAGCAGGTGGGGAAGGGGGTTGTAAATGTGTGAGTTCAGGTACCCATGGACTCTGAAAGAGGATGTTAGCTCCCTGGAGGTGGAGTTACAGGGATTTCTGAGCCACCCAATTGTGGGTACTGGAAACTGAATTTGGCTCCTCTCCGGAAGCAGGATATGTGACAAGAGACTTACCTGTTCAATTTCTACTTTTCAAAAATTAATTGTAAGATTGCTTTGTTTGTAGCAGTGATTTTTTTAAAGTCTTTTTGATAGCTATCTGATAATTAATCTTTGTCTTTTAATCTTTTATTTATATTTTGTGGTTGAAGCAGCAAAGTAGGTACAAGAAAACAAAAACAGTTTCTTTTTCTCCATCTGCAGTTTCATTTAAACCCATGGAACATTTATTTTGTGCACACTTCTGCTTATTAAATAATATTGTTTGCCTCTAACCTGGACAGTATATCTTAATACATGAACTTATGAATGCTTTTTCTTTTCCTTACATTTTTGTTTTCTTATTTTGATCTCCATTTAATTTATGCTTATTGGTAACCTTGTTTAATCCTTTTACAGATCTAAAACAAAGCATGTTACTGACTCTCGTAAAAGAGTTCATTTCTATCAGCTTGGTTTATTCTTTCCTATCTCTAGTTTGCCTTAATTTTCTTAATGTTTCCTTTGTGTGCAGTGTATGGTTGAGTGGGCCATGGCCGACCTCTATCATATACACTTTGTGCTCTCCTCCATGGCCAGTAAGAAGATAAACCACACCAAGAGTTGCAAATTAAAGCACATCCCTCACTGCTGGGATTATATGTGTCTGCCAGGGGAGTATGTTTTGAAAATTGTTTTCCTCGTCACTTGGATAGTTGATTTCAATTCTATTCTCACTGATCCCAACTTGTTACACTTAAGTCAAGGATGGTCTTTTTTTTCCCTGACTTTGTATATCACCAGCTCTGCTGGGAGAGAATGACAGGATTGTTTTTGTAAGAACAACAAAGGATACAATTCTTTTTAGGTTTTTTGTTTGTTTGTTTTGTTTTGTTGTGTTTTGTTCTGTGGGCAGGCCTAACACTATGTATTAATGATAGCTGACTATGAACTTCTGATCTTCCTGTTTCCACTTTCTGAGCTGTAGGATTATTGGCATGCCTTGTATATAGTGCTGGACGTCAGATTCTTGTGGTTCTGGGGATCAATCCCAGGGCTTTGTGCGTAGTGAGCAAGTACTTTCCAACTGTGCTTTTAGCCTCTCCTTACCCCCAAGCCCTGTGTAGGATTGTTTTCATCAAAACAGGTCTGACCAAGTTGTTTATCTTGTTCAGTGGTGGCTTAATGTTTCATTATATTTTTGAGCTGGTTAGGTTTGGAAGAATATCTGGACTGCTATAAAGAATATACAGAATATTCTCTGACTACTTGATATTTAGAAAATGGCATGGTCACACACAAAGCTTCTCAAGAGCTTCATGCAGACTCTTTGTTCTAACCATGCAATATTGTTGTCTTGTAGTTTAGACTACATAGTTTCTGGGTTTAATATGGCTTCCTTGCACTTGTTTTTGTGATATCTGCTTTTGGACATAGCAAAAATACCTCATCTTAATCATGTACCTAGAATGATGACTACCACCTTGATGTTCTTTCTCTTCTTGGTCACCAAGTCTCCATTTCTCTTTTTGTTTTTGTGGTTTTGAGATAGAATCTTGGTATGTAGTCAAGGCTGGCATTACACTTGTGGTTATCCTCTTGGCTCAGCCTCCCTGGTGTTGGGAGTACAGGCATGTACCAGCCCAGTTAGCTCGCATCTCCCCTCTGGTGTCTCGGTAATAGACTAGTGTTAGTATTAGTGTTGTGCTAACATATGATTAGTGTCTTTCTTACACTTTGAAGTGAAAATTGTCCCAGAGCAGTAGTTTGTTTGGTGCTCACAATTGTCTACTAATTCCATTCTTGCCATATTGTAAAAAGAAAATTAATCTTTGTTTATTTTATGATGTATATCTTACTTTGTACATATGGAGGCAGAGTACTACTTGTAGGAGTCAGTTCTTCCTTCCACCATGTCAGTCCTGAGATCAGACTCTGATGGTCAGTCTTGGGGCAGGTGCCTTTACTTGCTGGGCTATTTTACCAATCTGATCCTGCTTGCCAGTTTTTAACTTTTTTTTTCTCTAACTTGTAAAAGTTTTGGTCTGTCTATCTCAGTCTGCACTGTAAATTGGATGTGTTCTTTTTGCTGATTGTTCCTTCTCTTCCAATGTTGTTTTGCAAGAGTGTCACACACTAGGAAGAAAACCTGAACTTGACTCATGAAATGCTAGGCATTCAAAGCAATGAGTTGTTGCAAAGAATCTTGGGACTAGACCTCTGTGAATTGGCTCTTTCAGTTTGTCCACTTAAAGGGCATAATAGAATATGCAGCTGTTTGGGCTTCACTAGGGTGTTGCTCCATATTCATGTCTAGTTGCAATTATGTGAATTTTCAGTTTCTTACAAAGCCTTCTTTTTGTATTCAAAACAATTTTGTTGGCTTTCTGTTCTAACATACAGTTTTTCTCTGAGGAAAAAAAAATTGTTGAAAGATTGTGAACTTTGAAAACTGAAATTTTAAATTTAAAATTCTTTAGTATGTAAGCTTGTTGAAAACATTGTAAGAATCACTGTTATAGCAGGCATGGTGCTACTTGCTTGCAATCCTGGAATTCAGGAGATAGGGATAGGAGGAGGAGTTCAAGGCCAGCTTCATAAAACAAATAAGAAAATCAGAAGACCCCCCCCATAGGCTTTATTTTTATTTTTACCAGTTATAGTTAAAATATTGGTAGAAGTAAAAAATGTATTTTACTAAGCATCTTAAATGCTAGTTACTGAATCAGGTAATGCTTAGAATGTCAGAATAAAGTTCGGGCTAAGCTACTAAAATGTAAGTAATTCTAATTAAGCCATAAAATACAGCAAATGTAGCCATGTATAAGTTACAGCAGGTTTTTTTCTTTGAAAGTCAGAATCTCTGTTGTGTATGTCTCTTAAGAGTCTAGTAAAAATACCATTATGCACAGCTTCTTGGATAGTTTCAACGGAACACACATTTCATCTACATTTGGTAATAATAATTTCCTTCCTTCCCAGCACTTGGGAGTCTAAGATAACCTCCTCTTTAGAAGACAATTTAGTGACTTCTGGGCCAGTCTGAGCTGAATAGTAAGAACTCTGTTTGAAACAAACAAAAAAGAAGTAAAAGCAATACTAGAGAGGGGTGACATAAACCCCCTCAACTTTCTCCCTGGGACCCATGGCAGGGGGCTTGCCTAGCATGTTTGAGGCTCTGGGGTAGATCCTTAACACTGTGAAATAAACAAATTAACTTTGTTCCTGAATGTGCCATTAGACAAACTGCCTTATGTCTTTAGATCTCCTTCTGCCGTGAATAATCAGTTTTAACAGGAAACAGCAGTCTTTTGGGTCACTGAGAACTTTATACTGTGTTGTGATACCCGAGACTGTGTCAGTGAGTTTGACAGATAGCTTAGAAGTGACTCTTAGCATTTAGGGTTTAGCTTAGAAATGAGTGTTTAACATTTAGGGTTTGTTTTTAAATGCTGTTTCTTTTTTCATAAGTTTAATGGTCCTCTCACTATGTCTTAGAGAACATGCAGTTTGTTCTTAGCAAAATTTATAGTGGATTTTTTATAGATCTTTACATTTTTCAGACAAAATGTGAACTCTGTTAAAAGGGAAAATCTGTTTAAAGAATAACTTTATATCCGTGGTTCTGTAAACATGCCACATTATTTATATTAAAAGTTTGTATCTTACATAGCTTATCCCTGAGTAAATGAAAGTTGTGCCTGTGAATTTTCATTGTACTTTAATCCAAACAAAAGAAAGCAAATTGCTTATGATGGGAAAACTGAAACATTACAGCCTGTTTCTTTAAGAAACCAGCTTATCCAGGGGTTTAGTGTGTTTAACCTAACCTGCTAGCGAGGAAAAGTTCTTTAAAATAATGGATATTAGTCGTATCCAATCACAGTTATCAGCCTCACTAACAGGGAGGAGATTTGACTCTCTGGCCACTAGAATTGCGGGAGGTGGAGCTTGGTATTCAGGTTTGGTTGCTTTGGAGTACAGCTTCAAGTGAAGTTAATCTGAGGTGAAGCAAACAGAAAATTGTGGAGGTTTTGTTGGTAGGATTTTTGTTCTAATCTTTTAATAATCTTATATTTTATACTTTGGCTCCTTTAATCTTTTGTGTATACTCGGCTTTGTCATTGTTTCTATTTTCTGATGCAAACTGAACATTAAAATTAAGCAGGGAAGCAGAACAAAAGGGCTGTTTGAACAGGAAATAGGTGCTCAGAGCATCAAACTTGACTTTATTATTATTTTTAGTTTAGAATGTGAGTGCCAATAAAAACCTTTGAATCAAAATCATCTTCATTAACAGGCTTTTCTCTTGAATCAGATGTTGAAGCAGTCATTTGTCAGTTTTTATAAATGACATCTGAAGGAGGTCTATTTGATGTCATTTTCCTTAAATCTAAACTGTTAATTTGCTAAGAGAATGAGAAATTTGTTCTTTTTAAAAAATTGAAATGCCAAGTGTGTTGATTTTTTTTTTTTTTATTAGTGTACCACTCCTCCTTTAACTCCGGGTTTTTTTTTTTTAATTTAGCAATATGCTGACATTTTAGTATCTCACAATTTTAGCTTTGTTCAAAAGTCATTGATAGATGCTACATATAGTAAAATAAAACTTCTTTCTTTAGAATTCATTTTTTGAAGACTGAAGGGATCAGTATCCCTTTAAAACAGGAAATGAATAGTATTTTATTTCACAGCTGTAAATAGGCTATCAAAACTTGAAAAAAGTATCTGTGGGTCTATTAACCTTTTAACCTAAATAATTGGAAGTACACCTCAGTATTTTTTTTCTTTCTTTCCTCTTGTGCCCTTTGCTCTCAGGAATCAAGGTGTAAAAAGTTCGCTTTAATAATCAGCACAGGTGCCAGCCCAGCCCTCCTAGCCAGGGTGTTTATGTTTGCTGTGCTTTTGTTCCAGATCACTCGAAACGTTTAAAAATCAATGCTTTTCTCCTGTGTCTATTGCTAAAACAATACTGTAGTACAATCAGGAAGTCACATGTATGCTCACAGTAAAATGCATGGCCTCATTTTCCCTCTACCTCTGTAGCATATATTCCTGCATTTTACAATAATTGTGAATAATTATGTACTGGACATCTTATTGTTAAAACTGTTTTAGTTCTAATAGCCGTGTAGTCCTCTAGAGTTGGTATGGTGTTAATCTAGTCTTTTATCTTTTCCTTTAGATTGTTCTTAATTCTTCATTATTTTAAATGGTATTGCAGTGACTGTGTATCTGTACATACTACAATGCTTTACTTTTTGCAAAAGAGTAATTTATTTAGGCAAAAGTCTCCCGTGGAGTAGGCTTACATAGATAATGGATGTCAACACTTACTGGCTAAATTGCTTTCCAGGAAGATTTTCCTTTTTTTCTATTGCCGCCCACAGGACATCTTTAGAGTTCCCTGAGAGTAGCCCCTTAATTTTTTTTGTTATATTGTGCCTTTGGAGCTCTGAGTTGTTGGCTAGTTTTTGTCTAAGCAAATAGCCTACTTTAAACTCCATTTTTCAAGATACAGATGAATCTAAACCCATTTTCTTGATATTGAAATTAGCTGAAAGAAATTGGGAACATTTTTACCCACTTTGGTGAGCAATTGTATATCTCTGTTGGCTGTTTTATTTATTTATTATGAGTATTGCTCTCAGCATGTTTGGAGCTTAATATTTTATACTGGCTTTGTTGGTGCCAGCTCTCCTGAGTATGTGCTGCTTCTGTAAGCTTATACCAAAAAGATCATTTTCTTCTAAGAAAATATACCAGGAACATTTTTAGAGAAGGCCTTGAGGAAAGCAATTTTTACCTGTTTCTGAACTTGTAATAAGTAAATAGCCTTTGTCACTGGGTTTCTGTACTTGGAGACTTTAAAAGTACATGTAAGGTGAACTATACTGTATAGTTCCAGGTTTTAAAATAACGTATCAACACTTCTCCAGCATTTACAGGTTTTCAGTGGAAGGTAAAGAAGATAATTGTACACACACAGTGGCTTCAGACATGCCTGTGCTTAGGGGCAGGCTTTGTTTTTGAATGATGCTGATTCTTGTTGTCCTGAGCTGATCTTCAAATGTAGTAGGTTGTATATGCTTTAGGAGCTGGTGGACCAGTGTTACAGAATAAAGAAGAAAGTTGTTTTAATTCAGAATTCAAAATTACTAAATAAGGATAATGATAGCAGTACTTGAGCACATGCAAGCTTGACTTAGTCGAATTCATTTTGCATTGTAAATGAACTGATTTTCTGAAAATTTTTCTTATAATATACTGATGACTTAGTATCATTATTTTCACAGTTGCTAGTGGTAATCTTGTTTTGATGCTTCTTTCCAGAAAGGTAGAAGTGTGCTGGTGTGGGGGTGGGGAATGGGGGGAAGGATCAATGCCAACTTTTTTTTGTTATGGTTGGTGAAGAATGATTTTTTTCTCCCAGACATTTTTTATTTCTTCAGGTTTGGAATGTAGAAGAAAAAACTTAAAATTTATATTTCTATCATAAATATTTCCCTTATTCTGAACTAGAGAAAT
The DNA here is from genome assembly GCA_021653895.1 of Mastomys natalensis. NCBI lineage: Eukaryota > Metazoa > Chordata > Mammalia > Rodentia > Muridae > Mastomys > Mastomys natalensis. The sequence continues at coordinate 45,403 of JAJTUV010001589.1, read as the reverse complement.
TTTTGATTTTCTTAAAATTTAACCATACCACATTAAGTAGAGATGAACATAATTATATACATAATAATTTTACTAGCAGCCATTTAAGCACTGCCTGTTGATTACATTTTAATAGTTACTAAGGTAAGGATTTACTCATTTATGTGCTCTGGGGAACACTGAAACTTTGAGAAATGACTACCATGAACGATTTCTCAGTTTTCTCTCTGCATCTCTGCTCCATTGGTCTCTGGTTGACAAGTAGGGACTGCCCTCTTCATTCAGTAGCTTCAGAGGAAGAGTAAAATTCTGTGACTACAGAGAAGAGAATTCTTACATTGACTTAGATGTTGGGGAAAGATGATCTAAGCCAATAGTCATATTTTATTCTTTTAGGATAGAAGGAAAAATGATTAAAATGTAATGACTTTTTTCCTCAATGATTTAATGGGTAGTAAGTTAATAAAACTTGAGGCAACCTAGAAACTTGATAATTATGAGGTTTCTTTGTTATGTATTGATTTTAGAGTTCTGAAATGTCTTTCCTAGGTTGCTATGTTTTAGGAAGTAAGCTTCTTGTTGGTAACATAGGATGTATTTATTTATGAGCTGATAACTGAGTCTGCTTGAAGAATGTGATTTTTTGGTGTGCGTGTTTTAGAGTTCACTTGAAGCAGTTTTGTGGTTAGTGTTTTGGTACATGAGAGCAGATCCATCTGTTCCTCTCTGTACATTTCCCTTCTGCTCTTCGCAGGCACCAGGATCTAGTCCCCTCCAGGATTTTTGTCCTGTACAGTAACATTTAGCAATCTTGACCGCTTTGAAAACCTTCCCATGAGTTTAATGACACTATCTGAGCTATTTGTGAACTTCTGTGTCCTTTGCATATGTGTCTCTTTATAACCATCAGGTAAGTAATAGAGCATCCTAGGATTCTTAACCCTTTACTCATTCTAGCCCTGTGTCCTTTCTGTTATTGATTCTAAGACCTGAGTCTTTAAAAACTCTGTGCATGCCTATATATGCATACGTCCATATGAAGTACTTGAGGCCCCTTGACATCCAGCTCACCAAAGGTACCACCTATGCTAGATGGAACATGGATGTCATTCCAATCATGTCTTTTACCCAGTTAACCACAAAGTTTAACTATAAACCTGTAGTCATCTCTAGGATCGATCCACCTATTTTCGTTACCTCTTTAGCACAAGCCACATTGATTTTTGCATAAATTATTAGAACAGCTACCTTGCCAACCTCTACATCATTCTTTGCAGTTAGAATATATATGATTGACTGTACAATCTTGTCTAGCTGAGGATTCCTTCTTGCCTTTGAAGCTGTAACTACCTAGGCATAATAAAAACGCCAGATAGTTCTGGGTTAAACATTCTCTCTGGTAGTCTCCAAACAACCTTAAAAGCCATGGATATTTAGAAAGGTTAGCTATTTTGTCCAAAGTTGCCTTAGTTAGTGAGTAGCTAGCACAATGGGATCAAAACCAAAATACTTTGCCACCACTAAGCTGTGTTCTCTTGTTGTTTTGACTTAGGGTCTCATTGTAGCCCAGGGTATCTGTGAACAGTCCTCCTCCTTTGGCCTCCAGAGTGCTTGGGATTAGAGATGTAAGACATCATGCCTTGCTGAGTATCTCTTTGTAGAGCATGTAAGTGTACCTGTCCAGACTTTTTTCCTCACAGTATTCCACTATATCCTTTAATTAGCTATTTATAGTTCTACCCTTTAGGAAAGGGTAGATCATCCCCAAAACATCCCAAACCTAAAAATGCTTTAAAGAAAACAAACATTTTCAAAAAAGTATTTTTGACATTTTTTTGGAGGAACATTTCCAAGAAAGGCATGACACGTTAGTATCTCCATGATATAAGAAGAAGAAGGAAAGGAAAAAGAGAGAGACATAGGAAAGGTGTAAAGATAGTTTTCCATATGTGGCCTGTTTTGAATTTGAATTCCTCACATTTAATAAAAGCTTTGAAACCAAGCTGTGTTAAGGGAAGATTAGCCAGAGTGTGAAAGCCCTGTATCTGAGCTGTGGAAATGCTAACGACTGTTTCTGAAGCTGATAGACTGGGCCTTGTGTAAAGGTTTATCATGCATCCAGGTGTGCATAGTGTCTGTTTGGAAGCACAAGGCAAACAGCTTTACTGGGTAATATACTGTGGGGTAGATGAGTCTTCCTACCAATTTTTCTGTATCAAATAAGACATTGCCACAAAATATCACTTTTAAAAATGGAAGCAAACTCCAAACAAATGGAATAATTTTCATTTCAAAAATTTCTTTTCCTTTTACCAGGCTGTGTCATCTACCCTACATTGTATGTTTTGAAGGCAAAAGGTCCTTCATTGAGGAACAACAAAAAAATAGCTTTTTTTTCCTAATTAGTTTTGAAAGAAAAGGTGAGTGGCTAGTACTTATTTCTTTTAAAGGAAGTGATTTTTAAATATTGGAAATAAGGTGGTTACAGTAAATGTCCACTATGAAAGCCAAAAGATTTTTGCTTTTACTTACTCCTTAATTTTTTTTGAAACAGAAGCTACCATACTGCTCTCCAGAATTTTAAAATAACATGTTTACTATCCAAAATAATGTTTAGCTAGTTTTTAATAGTAAAAAATATAAGATAATACTATATAACAGTATGACAGTATTTATGTTGTAATATATTTTGATGTTATATAATAATGTAGTATGTAATTTGGAAAGAATTTTGTGTAGATAAGTAAAATACAGAACCTTTAGCCAGTTCCTTGAAGTATATAGTTACAGAATTTTGTAAAAAATATATTTTATAAGGAAAATTATTCTCAGACTATTATTAAAAAGGAAAACTTAATGCTGCTGCCTTGTTTTCCTCTGATGGGATTGCAAGCTGCCCCACAATACACTCAGTAGCAGATTTGACTGAGTAGTTCCAAGAGATCTTAGGTTGTCACAGTACTTACCTTAGGTTGTCACACAAACCCACGTGAGTTTGCAAATTGCTAAGGTTTCCTAAGGAAGCACATGTTGTTTGACTTGGGAAGATACAAATATTTCTCATTCTGTCATTATTATATATACCAAATTGTGGCTTTAAGTTACTGCTACAGCATCTTAGCAGAGAAGGATGGTTTTTAAGCCAAGATGACCAGAAAATTAGAAAATAGGAATCTGACATGCCTTGACAGTTTGTTATATCAGTTTGCCACTGTCCAGTATCAGGGACTCTCCTCTTTTTTACAGTTTGACTTATAAGTCAGATGCTCTGTTTTACCTGAAAAGGAGTGACCCTAAATGGAGAAAAGAATAGATTGTGTTTTGGAAAAAAAAAAATAGCTTGTTTTAGCTTATTCCTTTTAAAGTCTTGTTGATTAGCAGATGCCATCTGTATTACATTTGCCCAGTAGCTTGTCTCACTCAAGCAATTCTTGGCATAGAAAAGAGGCTCCTGGGGTCCTAGGGTAACGGATGGTGTAAGCTATAGTTAGCTGTGAGAGCTTCTATGCAGAAAAGTAGTGAAAACAGGATTAGGAGGATTGGTTCAGTGATTTCAGCTCCTCTATTGAACACTGAAACAGATACATTTGTTCTGTTTTTGCATGCTGCTAATCTAGCCACAGGGCTTTGAGCCTGCAGGAAAGTTTTCTACCACTAGCTACATGACCAGCCAGCCCCAGAAATCTCTCTTTTTAATTTAATTTAATTTTATGTGTGTGTTGCCTGCATTTGTATGTGATACATGTGCCTGTTGCCTGAGGAGTTCAGAAAAGGGTATCAGATTCCCTAGAACTAAAGTTGCAGATGGAGCCACCTTGTGGGTGCTAGGAACCCAACCCAGACCAGATCCTCTTTAAGGATTATTAGCATTTAATTGTTAACAGCAAGGGCTATTAACCACAAAACCTTCTCTTTAGCTACTTTTATTAAATCTTTATGTGTATGGCTTGTTCTTTGTTTTTACAAGTAGAGTTGCTTGGTCATATGATAACTCAGTGAGAAATTATTAAACTGTTTCTTTCACTTGCATTAGTAATTCATTGAAATTGTTGCTCCTCATCAGTACTTGGTATAATTGATTTAAAATTTCAACCATCCTAGTGAATATAGAACAGATAACTCACTGTGATGCTAGTTCATATTTTCTAACTGTTAACAGTGTTCATAGTAAATGCTAATACCCTACCTCTGGCTGGTATAGTCTCCTGTCTTTCCAATTCTCATTTTACTGAGACTCAAAACTTCTTGCCTCATCTTTTCCTTTAGCTTCTGATTCCCTCTTGAATCACATTTCTTCCCAGTTCTCTTGGCTTGTAAGGCCTGTGACTAGTTCTGCCATCCACTCTGCTTCTAAACCTCAGCTAACAGAGAACATTTTCATATGTTTATGTTTTTTGTTTTTTTTTTTTTTTGCATAGCTATCATTTTTCTGTAATTTTTAGATATTTTACTCAGGGTAAAACTTTTTGTTTTGATTGTATTTCAGACTTTCATGCAGAAGTTGTGGGGAGTGTTCAGGAGCTCTGCTGGCCTTATGTTCTGTCCTCTGTTCAAGTTTGGCTTGCTGTGTCATTTTCAGTGTGTGTGTACATGGGAATCGTTTCTCAGAAAGTTAAGAGACATGTACCCCAAGAACTTGGTGCTCCTACCTTTGAACAGAATATTTTCTTAGTGAGATTAAGCTATCAAAATCCAAGAGTTGATGTTTATGAATAGTTGTACCTAATCTTTTCTCTATTCAGCTTTGTCCAGTATCCCAACAATATCTTTTATAACTTTATTTATTTGCCATGGATCTGAAAGAAGGAGGGAGAAATATTGATCTAAATAGGAGAACAAGATTTTGACCAGAGAGAAAAGTGGGGACATTCTGGCCAAAATACATATGTGTATGAAATGGTCAAAGAATAAATAAAGTTACACTGTGAACTTTATAATGCATACCTCATTCTTGGTCCTGCTTTTCCCATCCTACTGCATGGCTCATTTAAACTATTGCTGCTTTGAAAGACTTTGATCTCTGTAATGTCTCTCATTTTATAGTGACTGTCCAGATTATCATGGGATATTTCTCAGCTTTCTGACCCTACCTTCCTAATTCAATACCTTAACTTCATCCCTTTCACATGGAGATACCCATTCCTATTGGCTAAGGAAATTGCATGTACAATAGGCCAGTGTTGTTTAACACTGTGAGTAATTTAACTGCTTAAATTTAAATTAATTAAAACTAAGTGAAATTGAAAATCTTCGAAACCCCATGTGGCTCATTGATAACTGTATTTGACAGTATGTATCTAGGTTCCTTTATTTGAAGGATTTTAGACTTTTTCATCTATTGACTTTATGTGTCAAACATGTGTGCATGTTTTGGTCAATGAATTACATCCATTCTTTCCAAATACCGTATCTCTTGTTTTAATCACCTTTACATAGTTCTGCATGGTGTAAATAGACCTTTCATATACTCCTGATAGGAAGATACTCAGATTTTACAACTTCTTTTCTTCACTTATCATACAGGATGGTGATAATTCAGTACATTGCCTTTATGCTAAAGCACAGAATACTAGGGACCATGCAGTACTTATATTTGTCTCCTCATATTTCACATTCAAATATATGTTGAGTTGAAATTAGTCTCTACCTCTAGGTGTTTTCTTTGGGTTATATGCCATTTATATAGCTGTGGAAGTGACTAGTCTTCCCTGTAGCTGCCTGAGCTCTGCTTTTTACCTGGTCTCCTTTTGACTAATTTGAACTCTAGATGTTGATGTCTGTGTAAAGGCTTGAACTGTATTTTATTACTCTTTGGCCAGTTAGAATCTAGCCTGTGGGTATTTATGCACCAGGAGTAGCAGGCCACTATGGCTCTGCTTACATTCAGTTGAATCATAGCATTGTACTTTCTTAAGTCCAGAATGTCTGTTTTGGTTTAAAATACTAACCAGGCCACATCCTTCATAAACAATCCTCTCCTGCGACATAGCAAGTCATTATGTTCTGCAGCTTCCCTTCCTTGGTTAGGTTTATGTGGGTTGGTTTGTTTGTTTGGTCTGGTTTTGTTTCTTATGTTGTATTGTGGTTTGCTAACTTTCTTATCAGAAGATAATTGTGGCTATTTCTTATTCAAGTTACACAGGTCTGGAACTTTATTTGAAGTTGCTTATCTGTTAACTGGTAGAGTAAGAATTAGAACCAGTGCTTGTTTGCACACACACTCATTAGGGTGTGTGTGTTGTGTGTGTGTGTCTACAATCAACCTAGGTATGCTTAATATTTGATCTTCAATGAAATGTCTCTTGAAATGAATAATTAGTGATGATCATGATTCATGTATCAGAATCTGTGTCTCATTCTTTAGTTGCTCGGTCATTTAGATGGAATCTCTGTGTTCAGATCATTGCTTTACCCCTGCAGTGGTTGGACTATTGCTTGAGTTCTACAGAGGTTCAAATGTAAGAAACTTACGTGTACCATACTGAGAAGTGTTAGATTCTTTAGAAATAAGGGGTTTGTACAAAGTAATTGTGTCACTGAGGTCATAATTAGGTCAGAAGGGAGTGAATTGATCCGTGGGAGTGAAGTTCTCTGAGGGTGGTAGTTATAAAAGAACAACCATGGCTTCATAATCTGGCTTCCTGTCTCATCATGTGATTTTTTTTTTTTCTGCATGGTTCTTGCCAATTGTTGTGCCATCTGCCATGAGGCCCTCACTAGAGGTCAAACCTCTGGGGTCACCCACTCTTGGACTGTTGGACTCACAAGCTAAGTAGCCTCTATATAAAGTGTGCATGTATTTTGTTACAAAGACAGAAAACCGACTGCTACAGTGACTTGCCAGCTGTGTGACGTGAGCTAGTTCTATGATTTCTCTAATTTCCTCACCTGTGAAGTTTCTACCTCCAAAGGACATTGTGAAAATTAGAGGGGACAATTCAGGCAAAGCAGCATTTATCATGAAAGTCTTCTGTTCTGATCTTGTCTTGCTAGTAGTTCACTGGCAGCTTCTTTAGTCTGTTCTACCCCATTGTCTTTTTACTGGCAGAGGCAATAAGATACCTAAGTAAATTTCCAGTAGACAGTTTTGCAGAAAGAACCCAGATAGACAGACATCGAGATACACCTGTAATTCTAGTATTGGTGTTACGTAATGAGGGACCCTCTCTCAACCTCACACCCCAGCCCCACCACCATCAAAAAAAAAAAAAAGAACTTGGAGAAAGGATTTAATAGAGCTGTATTGGAGAGATACTTGTTTCTAGCTGCTAATTAGAACACTGAAACTGGAGTGTGGGAGCATAAAACGACAAGTAGTAGGTGAATGGGGCGTTTGATTTTTTTTTTTTTTTTTTTTTTTTTTTTTTTTTTTTTTTTTTTAGTTCTAGGAGCTGTATCTCTTTGGACAGTAGAGTCTTGATTGTTTATGTGTTTTGCTTGCATATATGTTTGTGTAATATGTGCGTACCTGGTGTCAAGGTCAGAAAAGGGCATTAGTCCCCTGAATCTGCCATGTGGGTGCTGAGAACTGAACTTGGTCTCTCTGCAAGAGCAGTGTGTGTTGTTACTCTGAGCCATTGCTCCAACTCTAGGCAGTATGTCTTCTTTTTTTCTTTTAAAATTTTTGGAACACTTAGAAATACCATTTTTTTTTTCATTCATAAAATATAAAAGCTATGTATTTCTGGAGCAGTACCCACAATTGAAGTGCTCCTTTGCTAGACCTGTCAGTGGTGGCAAGAAGTAAAGACAGCTCCTGCTGACTTAACAGTCTGAATTGTTTGTTTATTTGTTTTCTTGGTTTTGGGGGTTTTTTTATTGTTATTTTTCAACATAATATTTTTATCAATTATCTGGGAATTTTATACCATGCACCCTAATCACATTTACTTCTCAGTCCTTTCATGTTCGTGTCCTACCTTTGTGATCTCCTCCTCAAAAAGTAAAACTAAGAATAAAAAAGAAAGAAAGAAAGTCCAATTTGTGTTATCTATATAGTCACTGGAGCATGGTCAAACTCTCATCAGGCTGTCCCTATAATAGAACTGAGTCCTTCCTCCACCCTGCACCGCTGCCAGATCCCCATCGAGTTCTTTTCATATACCATTCAGGTAAGGCTGAATCCTTGACTGCAGTAAGAAATTTGAGGATGGACTAATATGAAGCTGACATGGAGTTTATTAAAATGATGTTTTTTGTTTCTGTTTTTTAATGTGATTTTAAGCATAGAGAAAGAGAGGCACTCAGGGAAAGGGTAAATAAATCACACCCAAGTGTATGTGTGAGCTTCTCAAGGTAAAGCTGTGCTTTATTGTTTTCACAGTAATCATGCATGTGACTCTGTGAGCTTTAGAGCCATGGTCTTCAGAGGGTTGCTGAGAAATGGAAATGAGGGGCCAGATGGTGGAGGTGCTTCCTGCCAAGGCTGCTGATCTGCGTTTGCTTTTCAGGACCCACATCAGAAAGTGAACTGACTCCTCCTCTGACTTCATAAGGATGTGCACCTACACACCAAATAATGTAAAACCTACATACAGAAAAATTCCTGAGGTAAAGAAAAGACAGGGTTAGAGTCCATAAGGTCACATTCTAGATCACAGGGATGTTAGAAGTTCAGCTGTTTTTACTATAAATAAAAGTTAATAGTCTTAGTGAGAGTCCCAGAAAATATCCAAGAATAGAGTAAGACTGTACCTGAGATCCTAAATTCCTAGACGTTAAGTCTGCCTCCGTAATTACTGCTTAACATTATTTGAAAATATCTCTATGCAAAACGAATGTTGTCTGCATTTTGTTGTGTGTGCTGGAATTCTTGATTCTCATCTGACAATAGACTTCACATAGTCTCTGGAGTAAGGGACTCCTTTTCTTTCCCATATCCCCATAACTTCCCCTCTCCTTCTGCCCTACCTCAAACCCACCACCAAAAATTTTTGGGTTTCCACTGAAGTATTCTTTGATGTTAGGTTGTTACACTTCAGTAGGTTTTGATTTAGAAGATGTTCTCCTCAGATCTCTGACTCTGGCAAGCTGAAGTGAGTTGGGATAATAGTTTTCTGGTCTAGTGACTTGGGAGGTGAAACTTGAGTCAAGGAATTCAAGTCTGAGGTGGGCAATGTAGACCCTATTTCAGGGATTGGAGGTAGGCTCAGAAATTGAACCTTAATGTTGTTCTAAGTGTCAGGTGGTTTTATGTGAGAGGAAGGTAAGGGGAAGATGATATGAGCTAGAGAAAGGAGGCACTCACTGTAGGTGCTTAATGACTCGCATTTTGTTATAACAAGTGGAATAGTTTTCTTAGAGTAATCAAATGTCCCTTAAAAGGAAATAGGTGACCAGGACCTTTTTGTCCATTTGTTTTAAGAGTTCCATTTAGATAAAACTATGTTTTTATAACCAGTGTTATAAACATTGATTTTACGTTGAAAATCAAGTGAAATATTTTAGATAAAAAATTAACATTTAATGTTACTGATTTGTCCTCAATATACTTGATTCATTCTTCTTCTTAATAAGAAACACTCTAATTTTAATACATATTTAATTACATCCTCAGTATAACCATTAGTATTAGTATCTGATTGTATTCCTGAGTTTGAAACTTTGTTCTGATAGTGTAGAAATCGTCTCAGACTACAAACAAATCATTTACAGAGACTATTTAGTTGACAGATTAAAAGCTATTTTGCATTTTCAGTACCTTAACTTTTTCAGAGAAAGCACTAAATAATTTAGAGTGCTTGTCAGTACAGAGAGAATGATAATCCAGCTCACTACTGTGTGGTCATTTGATCTAGATTTATGGTATTTCTTAAAATAAGTTACGGTCGGAAGAGTATCTCATACTGGCCAGAACCTTTGCATGTTAACTGAGAGAAGGAATAATGTTGATTGATAAAAAAGAGGAAAGATGATATTGTACTGCAAGTAAATACTCTGGATACTGCCTGCTGTTTGTCAGGACCTTAAACAGAGTAAAAGAGATGAAAGATTATTAAATAATGTTCCAGGTAAATAGAAAGTAGGTAAGGTAGGTGTACCCTTGGCTAACATGTTATACATGACGCAGCATTTTTATTCCATCCTTTTGGATTTTTGTGGATGGAACCCAGGGACTTGTACATGCTGAGGAAGTGTACTATGTGCTGATTCACTTCTCCAGCTGAACTGAGACTTTTTCTAAAATCATGATCTCAAGAAATCTGAATTATTTCATCATGTAGTTTTTATGTCAATTTAACACAAGCTAGAGTCATCTGAGAGGAGGGAGCCTCAATTGAGAAAATGGTCCCCATAAGTTCAGGCTATATAGGCAAGCAAGCTTTTAGGGCATTTTTAAATTAGTGATTGATGTGGGAAAACCTGTCCATTGTGGGTGATGTTACCCTTGGCTGAATGCTATAAGAAGCAGGCTAAGAAAGCCATGGGGAGCAAACCTGTAAGCAGCACCCTTCTATGGCCTCAGTATCAGCCCCTGACTCCTGTTGAGTTTCTGCCCTGACGTCAATGTTGAACAGTGATGTGGAATCAAAAGCCACATAAACCCTTTCCTCTGCACCTTGCTTTTTGGTCATGGTGTTGTTCGCAGCAGTAAAGCCCCAACTGCTGAGACACATACATCCCTTATATCCTTTACTTGATCTGAAGATGATTTCTGACTGGGGCAAGCAACCTTCTGATGGACTTCATGGGAGTTGATTTTAAAGTTCAGAAAAACAAAAAGTGGGACACAAAGTGACTTAAAGATAGAAGTTCTTATTTCTGCAAAGAGTGAATGTCTTGAAATAATCTGAGCACAGTCCTTTTGTAACTTTGTTTTGTGAAATTCTGATTCATTATGCCAACCAAAGAAAGAGCTGGGAGAGTGGAGTACCCATGGAGCTCCCAGCTTCAGGCTGCCTACTTGGTGTAGCAGTCCTTTCTGGGCTCTTCTCTCAGTGTGGGAGAAAAGCATGGGCAGAATTCTCATGTGGACCAGGCTCTCACCTTTGGAAATAATTAGGGCAGAGAGATGAATGAACCTAGGAGTTTTTTTCCTCCCTAAGAGAGGTAGTAGTGTGTGTGTATACCACAACTTTTCCATTTAACCTTAGAAGTAGGACCAAAAGTGGAATGAAGCCAGAGAGTACTGGCTTTGCTGGTTATGTTACACAATAGATATTTTCATAAGTGCAGTGAACTAAATATGGACCCAAGACATAAGTGTGGCATGCTGAAAATTGTGATTCCTCGAACTTGAGGTGTTTTGGGGAAAAGTTTTCCAAGTGTCCGTTATACTACCTTTACAGAGGAGGCTCTCAGAGTTCTGTATTTTCACTAAAATCACCACCTACCTTCTCATGGGCAGCTGATTTCACAATGATGCTATTTGCAGGAGACCATCTCTTTGATAGTCTGTAACAGTTTCTTGGAAATCTGTTTCCTTACTCCATCTATTTTGCCCAAGAAACTTTTGTTTGTTTTTTAAGTCATTTCATGTGAAGAGAGCATGGTGAACAGAGGAGGCCTAGGTTTTCTCTATACAAACTTCTATTTTTCTGGATTGGAAAGGAAAAAAGGACTTCCTGCACAAGCAGGAGAACCAGAAATCTGAAGTCCAGTACCACATAAAATAACAGGGTGCAGCAGGCCACCTGTAACCCCAGTGCTCTAGAGACAGAGATGCAATCCCTGAGGTAAGGTGACTAGACAGACTACTCAAATAGGCAAGGCCTGGATTTTGCTTTAATACTAAGATGGAAAATGATCAAGGGAAGCATTCAGTGTCAGGCTTTGGCCTCCATGTGTAATGTATACACAAATGCACACATGTGTATTCATACCCAAACATGAATGTACACCAACACTTGCACACACACCACATACATACACATCCAAAGGGGTAGGAGGACTTTGATTTTTCATTATATTATTTATTTATTTATTTATTTATTTATTTATTTTGACAACTTCTGAGTGTCTGTGGAAATGGCTTACACTATTTGGGTACCTTTCTGCCTTTCTGCTCATTCATTGGCTTACGTTTGACTTTTCTTCCTTTTGCCAAGTCATTTGCCATCCTTTTCCCTCATCGTGCACATGATTATGTTTATTGAAGATAAAGCTTGCACTATTATTCTGTGTAGCATGTATGTAGAGTTCAGAGGACAGCTTTGTGGAATTGATTCTATCCCTCCATCTTTACTAGGATACTGAGGCACACAGCCAGGCTGACTGTCACTGGCTCTCATACTTTTTTTTTTTTTTGTCTTGTTGCATGAATTTAAAATGTGTTAGTGTCACATAGTTGTACAAATTAGGTTTCATATGAAAATATATATAAATTGTGACCATTTTTCCTTTTACCTTTTCCTATCTTGATTCTGTGAATTTTGAGAGCAAATTTTCCTCTATAGTATTGAAATTAGATGTCCCTGTGCCCTTTTTACTTAATGTTGCAATAAATGTCCAGCAGTTTAGAACAAAGGGTAAGAAATGGACCATTATCACCTATGAGGAGAGTACTACTGTGTTAGTTCAAGATAGCCCATTTTGATAACTTCTTCATACATGCTTTAATCTCCACCTTCTTGAATTTGTACCTAATCTCCTCTTAAGTTTGAGTATTGTTAATTTGAGCATTATCATAAAGATTTAGTTATCAGTCTAAATAGTAAGATGGTGATAAATACTTCTTGGTCCCTAATAGTTCTTGATAACTAATAAATAACCATAGTTTTCAAGGTAGAGTCTTAGGTTCCCTCAAACTTGCTGTCTAGCCTAGGAATGGCATTGAGTTTTTGGTCCTCCCTCCTGAGTACTGGGGTTTCAAGTATGTGACCCTGCCCATTTTATGTTTTGCTTGGTGTTGAGCTCAGGGCTTCATGTCTGCTGGTAATACACTTTACCATTTGAGCTACATCCCAGCCCCAACACACTTTGTTATATTTACCTAACCAAAAGCATTTATTAGCACTAAAATTGCAAATACTGTTTCTCTAAAGTTTACAGTGGGGTTCCACCTCCACCCCCTTTACAGAAGTCTTTTGGGAATGCGATGACTCAAAACTCAAAGAGACAAGTCTTAAAAGCTGGCATTAGCTAGGCATGGTAATTGAATTCCTATTTCAGAACTATGGAGGCTTAGGCAGTGGTTTAATAGTTCAAGGCCACCCTATGGTACTTAACAAGACACATTAAAAAACAACAACAAAAAGTTGGAGTTTTCCTGAATCACTAAATGTGGGTTCCTTCCATTCTTTCTTCTTGTGTTTTGTTTTTGCTTTAAGACAGAATTTTACTATGTAGCCCAAGCTGTCCACAAACTTTGGCAACTTCTGCATTAGTCTAGCCTCCCTGATAGTGTGAGCCAACATTTAGCAAACATCAGTTTTTGTATATTACATCTACATAAGTATGTTTGTTTTACATTTTACTTGTTATTTTGTGTGTGATTTGTATAAAGGTGGGTGCCCGAATACCATGTGTGTGAAAGCAGAAGAGAACTCTCAAAAGGTAATCATTTCATTCTGTCCACCAAACTTGCATCCGCAGGCACATACAACGAATGCTTTTACACAGTGAACCACTGCTCTGTTCCTATATTGTTTCGCAAATTAAGGATTACCAAAGGAATAAGTTCCTGTATTAATGTTTCTCAAACTAAGCTTATACCAAAGATATCAAAGAAGGATATCTTTTGGAGGTGTACACTTTGGCATTTTTGTAGACTGAAATATTTTGACATTAACACCTTATGATAATTTAAAACCATTTTCATTTCCACTATAAATATGCACTTACTGTGTTCTGTGGTAAACATTACCTTTCCCTTTATAATTCATGAGGAGTCTTAAGCATCCCTGAGAGCTAGCTAGGAAGTGCTGGCTTTGAATGGTTTTCAGAAACCAGTTCTTTAGGAATAGAGTAGGTAAGGGATTTACATATCTGATGCTTTTGATTCTGGGCTTTGCGACACCCATCTCAAGGTCACATAGCAAAAGATGTTCAGTGATCATTGCAGAAGATTCCCAGTGTTTTAAATTTTTTCTCTTCAAACTTTGACTCCCATTCTAATTTATTTTAAACAAAAAACTTTGTTTTGACTTTTGTTTTTCAATTACTTATTGGTGAGCAGCTGTGTGTAGAGGTCAAGACACCTTTTGGGAGTTGATTCTTGTCCACCTTCTTGAAGCAGTCTCTCTTGTTTCATCTATCTCGCTAGCTGGCCCATAAACTTCCATAGGAGTGCTGGGATTGTAGGTATATGCTATTATACTCAACTTGTAAAATGTGGGTTTCAGGGATTGAACTCAGTCTTGAGACTTGTACAGCAAACACTTTTATCCACTCTTTAATCTTTGGTTCTACCCAATTTAAAGGTAGGCCTTGAGGACTTTAGCGTCCTTGTATTTAGGGCAATTCTGGAGTCCAGTGGATTTCAACTTGAAGACCAATAAAGAACTATTACTCAGCCCTGTGCTAGAGAAGTGGAAACTGGGTGCTAGCTGACTGGAGAAAGCCCACACACTAGCAGTTCATTTTGTGGCTTTTTAAACCACAAACAAATCAAAAGAGAAAAGCCTGGGTTTGGGGTGACAGAGTTAGACATGTCTGGTCTTTCTACTTTAGGAACTTGAGTTATCAAGGTTGTGGCCTTGCAGTATAGAGGTCAGGTCAGTTTAGATCAGTCTAATTGACTGTTAAGTAGTTTCAGAATTAATGTGTGTCTACTTTTTCTCCTGGTTAAGGGAAGCTTCGAAATTATTAAAAGTGGCAATGACTTTAGCATTAAAAATATGAAAATACACACACTGTGCATTGTAATGGGATGTGAAGAAGAGACTGCCTTGTCCTCCACTTGTAATTTTTGTTGATTTCTTAAATGGCTTTTGGGTACCATTAAATCCTTGAAGAGAATGTAGTATAGACCAGAAAATCTTGCCAATCAAGGACTTGTCATCTACTGTACTACATTTAGACTATCATAGTCTAACTTTCTGCTGATTATTTAATGATTCAGAAGAAAGAAAGGAGCTAATTTAGACAAGGTGAGTGTATGGTATACTGTTACATCATTATGTCACTGACCTACAAAAATTAATGGTGGGAAAGACGTTGGTAACTTGAGTTTTGTAGATGATTGCATTTGGTGTACTTGATGTGTAAAGGGAAAGAATGTAAATTAAGTTTACTCTGTCACATAAGGCCTCCATGTGTCTGTTAAAATGCCTATTTTAAACTGATAGGCTAGAAATGCCACACAGTGATGAACAAGACAGACAGAGTGTAGTGGGTTGAATTGTACAGAGTAGAATACAGCGTACTGACCACTGCTTTCTTTTTGAGAAATGTCTACGATTCTATATTTAGTTTTCTCCACATATATTTATCCATTACGAGAACATAGCATTTGTGAGATAACTGTCAGCCAGGATGAATGGTGAGCGGGACTTAGAGGTTAAAAAAAGTTTAGTAATTGTTGGAAGCTTTTAGGAAACCAACCATGATGTTTAAGGACACTGTTACTGTTTCTCTTGTTGTTGTTAGGTAAATGGTAGAGTTTCAAATATATGTGGTGTCCTAACTGGTTAAGATTTGGGTGGGGCTTATTGTTCACACAACTGCATTGGTCTTGCAGTTTATTTACTTCAAGACTGCACAGCTTACATAATGAGTGATTTATGTTGGGGACGGTGATGGACCTGGTATGTATGTATCTGGGCAATACTAATATATTTATAACTCAGAGCTGAGAATAATTTGTGGGCTTGAAGGACTGCTGTGATATTTTCATATCTCTTGCTTTTATCCATTTGCAGTGTTCTATGTGTAAGTCATATTTTGAACTTTTAAAAAGAATTTTTAAGATTCAAACATAATTGTAAAATACAAGGATTGAAAGTTCAGTTTATTTCCTATAAAAAGATGGAATAACCTAATTAGACATGTATCATTACTCCTTTCAAATACATGTGCTAAGAAACAACCTCAGTTTCTTTTCTCAAAAAATTATATTTTGAAGATTTTAATATGAGTGCCATATTTACATATTTCCCTCCTCTTCTTCTTCCTCCAATTTTTCTGCTCCTTTCTCAAATGTATGAGCTCCTATTCTTTGATCGTTATTGTTATCTATTCATAAACTTATAAACATAACCTGCTGAGTTCATTTAATATTTAGCTCATGTATATTTATCAATCATTTGGACTGATGGATTGGAACTAGGTCCACTATTAGGGACTTGTCTCTTGATGGAGTCTCTCTCAGTCCTTAATCACCTGTAGCTTTTCAATTAGGGGTGGGAACTTGTGAGATTTCTCCCATCCACATTGGCAAAACACCTTGTTTTTAAAGTTTAGTATTAAAAGATACAATAATCTTGTCATTTAGAAATGAAGATCTCCTTTAAAAAGTAAAACACGTGGTTAGTAAAGTCCTATCTCTCCCCATTTTTTTTACTTTGTTTTTATTTAATTGTAACGTCATAAAACACATCTTGTCATAACATTAAAATCTTACGAACAATAATTTATAAGTACACAATTTTATTTTGATAAAAATATTTTTTTCCTAAATATAAACATACTGGTAAAATGATACAGTAACACCAACATTTCTCCTGTGAAGGAGATATATTTTAGTATGTTTGGTGATTTGTTACTGTCTTTTCCTATTAAAAACTACTTCAGGGGCTAGAGAGATGGCTCAGTGGTTAAGAGCACTGACTGCTCTTCCAAAGGTCTTGAGTTCAATTCCCAGCAACCACATGGTGACTCACAACCATTTGTAATGGAATCAGATGCCCTCTTCTGGTGTGTCTGAAGACAGCTACAGTGTACTCATCAAATAAATAAATAAATAAATAATAAATAAATAAATAAATAAATAAATAAAATCTTAAAAAAAAAACTACTTCAGCAAGAAGACTAAGGCTTTTGTTACTGAAGACTTGATTCCTTCACTCCAATTCCTTATTTTAAATAGAAAATCATTAGTTTGTATAGAACTTTGGCTGTTGGAACAAGCCACAGAATAGCCCTAAATATCAGTCATTTGACTACAGAAGAGTTTTCTTGAGACCGGAGGCAGATATTTTTTGGGGTGTGAGTTTGAAGACATTCCTCACTGAGCTTTACCTCTGCAGTCTTCAGAGGAAAGATGGGATTTGGACTTGGGAATGGCTTATCTAGTGGAAGCTCAACCAGCAGGACCTGCTTGTAACATTCTGCATGCAGTACTCTTAAGTTCTACAGCTCCCTGAGAAACTTTGATCATCTCCAGGTTGACTCCTAGTTTGAGCACAGACCACTCATGTTAGCCCCAGAGGACATAGTGTCAGAGCTGGAATTTGCCATCCTCTTGCCTTAGCCTCTTAGTGCTTTGGATATACAGGTATGGACCTTGATACCTGGAGAAAGAAAGTGTTTGCGCGCGCATACTTGTATTTCTTAAATCTGGTCTTTTGGGTTACAAAATAACCTAAATTTTAGGTTCAAGTTGGTTTGGTTTTATTTATGATGTATTTTATTCTGATTATTTTAAGACAACATCATCTACCTGCTGCATTCAAGAAAGTGATCATTAAATATAGATCTTAGAAATATAGAAAAAAAAAATAAAACCTGATAGAGAGGTCTGGCAGAGATAGAGGATTTAACCTGCTTTTACTACCACGGATAGGAAGAGAAGGCAGGGATTGGGATGGAAAGAAAAAAGTTTTGCTATTGAGTATTCTGTAAGAACTGGTAATGTTGTATTCAATGGACGCATTAGATCAGATCAGTCTGTTATAGACCTGCCTAAAAGAAGGCATAGCATAGCTGTAAAGCAGGGGCCTGAAAGTAGCTGAGGTACTGGTAAATGCTCTTGTCCTAGATGGCCTGGTGAAAGCTGGATCCAGCTTAGCCCAGGAAACTGAATGCTCCCCATTCTTGTCAACCAAGTGAGATCCAGTTCTTGCTTCTCTTTCCTCTATGAAACAGAGCAGGGTACTTACTCAGTTTTCCCACGCTCCTGTCTGCTGTGTTTGTTGGAAAATCTCACAACGAACACGGCAAGTTTTAAGGGAAAGGAATTATGAGCAGTATGGTCATACATATTGTCTTTGGTGCTGAGGATTGAATCTGCAGTCTGGCCAAGCAGCATTCTACCACTGGGCTATACCACCTACCTACCCCCTTTACTTTCACTCTTTTTTTTATGTCACTGAAATGGTTATGATTTGACACTAGTGTTTTGATGTCAATTAGTAACATTCTTTGTCTTTCTTCTCCAGATGCAGGAAGCTCTGTAGTGAATGTGTGTGTTCCTCAGTCATTGCTGGTATCATACAATGTTGTTTGTTAGGTAGAAGGTGTGTCTTGGTATTTTCCATGGTGCTCTTGATTGATCATTAGCTGTTGCTTTGGTTCTGCCTTACTACCTGGCAAAACTAGAAATTAGCTGAATTTAGAGTTTTTAGCAAGGAGACGTGCTTACAGATTATGAAAGGCAGCACACTGGTAGAGAGGTTTACCTCTTGAATTATGGTGAAGCATGGGCAAGGTTGCACCAGTACAGGAAGGGAGGGAGGGAGGGAGGAAGGAATTCCAAATCTGTGCATCATAGCTTGTCTTCATTATGTGGCATGTGGCAGTAAGCATTCATCTGTGATGTTCTCTCAGACTGTTTCCTGTAACTCACTGAGTGATGATCATAAGTCAGCTCAACTTAGATGAGCTTGAATACAGTTGGAAGATAGGAAATCTGGTTTTGTTTTAATAGATGTTTGGGATCATTAGAATATCAGCTTCTAATATTTTTTAAATATTGCGAAAATTAAGCTTATAGAAAGTTACAGCAACCTTGTAAATAATTGCTGTGTGCCATTTAGCAGAGTCTGACTGCTGCTAAATACTTTTTCCAAAGTATTGTATTCTGGTCAGAATGTTCTAAGATTCTGGTTGTTGGTTTTTGTGGTTGTGTATGCCTAACAATTTTGTTGTGTGTGTGTGTGTGTGTGTGTGTGTGTGTGTGTCTATACACATATGTGGAGACCAGGAGACAATTTCAGAAGTCATTTCTTCGGAAACACCCACCTTGTCTTCTGAGGCAGGGTTGGTTTCCCTGACTTCAGGGCTAGCCCAGTAAAGGAGGCTGTCAGGCCAGAGAAGCGTAGGGATCCTCCGTCTGGCTTCCCATCACTGTGTCCACTCTTCTGTTATTTTTGGGTTGGCGATTGGTTGGTTGGTTTATTTGTTTGTTTGCATGGATTATAGGGTCTAACTAAAGTCCTGTCTTACACAGCAAGTATTTTCCAACAATTAGTGTTTTCTTGGCTTGAGAACTGACTTATGCACATCATATTGTATTCTTTTACTATGTATTGTTTTAGCATATGAATATTAACAAGGATATCGTATTTTATAAGAACTTTACTGTTACCACATTAAGAAAATATAAAACCAATATTCTCTGCTTTTACTGGTTTTCTCAGTATTGTTTATTTTGGGTTTTGTTTTGTTGTTGTTTGTTTGCTTGCTTGCTTGCTTGCTTTGTTTTTTGAGACCACGTCTCACTCTTAAGCACAGACTGGCTTGAAACTCATTACAGTTGCATGCCTCCATGCAAACAAACAACAAACAAACTACCCTGAAACCAAAATAATAGGAAACAGTGGAACATAGTTCCAGGACGCCAGACAGAAGGATCCCTATGCTTCTCTGGCCAAGCAGCCTCCTTTAATGGGCTGGCCCCATGTCAGGGAAACCAACCCTGCCTCAGAAGAGAAGGTGGATGTCTTCTAAAGAATGATTTCTGAAGTTGTCTCCTGGTCTTCACATGTGTACATATATATGCAGTTGTACAGCGCAAACAACTTAGATGTTAGATGTATAGGTATGGACCCCATATTCCCAGCTCCAGTAAATAAATGTTCATTAGCTGTCTATTTCAATCCAGGAAATCTAACCTTGACCACTCCATGTGACATTTCCTGCCACGTCTCTTTGTCCTCACTCATGTTCTTAGGGACATGTCCTTGATTTTTATTTGTTTTTACAGGCATTGATGTGTTTAAAGTAGGTGGCACACATTTTTAGAATATCCATCAGATTGGGCTCATCGTGTGTTCATGACTGAGGTTAGGAATATCATGGTATGAGCTTCTCATTGTACCATATCAGGAGGCATGAGTCCACCTGTGTCAGGGATACATTTGCCTTGTCTGATTAGTATGAGATCTGCTGGGGTCCTCTTCTTCAAAGTTCTAATAAGTCACCTGTGGAGATGCACCTTGTTACTTGGTGTATAGCAGCCCTCATATAACATTCATCCAGGAGCTTTAACCCTCTCTGATAATTTTTCCTGAATCATTAACTATAATTGTAGTGATTTGGGTAATTAATCTCAAGCTGTATGAGCTCAAAACTGCAAGAGAGAACCTGTTTAAGCTGCTGTATCTCTTTGGTTTAAAGAGTTTAGTGTTGGACAGGAAGCTGTCAATCAGCTTGTAGTTTGTTTTAAGCACTTTTGCACCCTCTGAGATAAACCTGCTCTTTTCCTTTCTCTTTAACAGTATTTCAGTTATTTTCCTTTTTTCCCCCTTTCTTGAGGTTGCTTTTTCCAGCTTCCCATAATTGTTATTCCAAAGACATAGCTTTCTGAATTTATAGCCATCCTGTCATGTTCTATATAAAGCTAATTTATTTACTAGTGTTGTACTTGACTATATGATACTTAATTCTAGAAGTGGTTTGCTGTAAATACAGTGAATCACTATGGCCTGTCATCTAATCAAGCCTGAGGCTCAAGAGTACTGGGTTTAGGAGACAGAGAAAGAGCCAGTTCCATTGTCTGTAAAGAGTATGTAATGTGCAGATGCTTGTAGGAAAGAGGCTGGAGTGTATCTGCAAAACTCTTGTGTAAAACGTTTTCTAGGAAGTTACAAACCTTATGAAATGTTGAATTATTTCTTAGAGCTTTTGTGTTTATATATGTAGATTATAAATAAATATTTGTTTTTGAATAAACTCATTTAGTCATTTTTATAGCATAGCATATTTGCAGTATTTTTAGCATTAGATAATATAAGTATTTAAAATAATTGTAAAAATTACCAACCTTGAAAGTTATTATTGCTTGTGTTTTTTTTTAAATCATGCTGCATCTGTTAAATATTTATCTTATATTCATGAAATAGTAAAGTGTGTCCTAAACTTTACTATAGATAATGAGAACAGTATAGGTATATTGAAGCCTGTGTGCATAGAAGAAAGATAGTTATCTGGATTTTTCAAGGACAATTTTATTGAAATTTATTTTGCCTAAAGATATTGCCAATAAGAAAAGCTTTGAGCCATCTAAGCCTAAAGTCTGCCCATGTGTCATAGCTAGAATTTTTTTTTAGTACTGTAATTACTAATTTTATTTTATTTTAATTATTCAATTTATATCCTGTTCACAGTTCCCCACCCTCCTCTCTTCCTAGTCCCACCCTTGCAAATCCTTTCCCCATTGCCTCCTCCTCTTCTCTTTAGAGAAGGGAACCCCACCCACCTTGGGTACTACCCCCTCCTAGGACAGACATCTGGTCTTAGCAGGACTGAGCATATCCCCTCTCATTGAGGGCCAACCAGGTGGTCCAGGTAGGGGAAAGAGGATTCAGAGTCAAGGAACTGAAACCAAGACAACCCCAGCTCCACTTGTTAGAAGACAACAACCTTCATGCAGACCAAGTTGCATATTTGCTACAATGTGTAGGGGTCTAGGTCCAGCTCCTGCGTGCTCCCTGGCTGCATTTTCTGTTATCCCCCGATGGTCCCAGATTAGCTGACTCTGTAGGTCTTCCTGTGGTGTCCTTGACCCCTCCAGTTTGCCCAATTCTATCCCCCACTCTTCCACAGCCTGATGTTTGACTGGGGGTCTTTGCATCTGCCTCCATCTCCTGCTGGATGAAGAGTAAGGCTAGAATTTTAAAAATAAATTGGATAAAGATATGGGCAATAATGCCACTTAAGAGTACTCTGCTTCAGTTTTCTTACATTCATGTATTTATTGTGGGGAGCATGGGTGGAAGAGGGGTATACATATATCACAGCATGCATGTGGAAGGCCAAGACAACTTGAATCAGTTCTTTTGATCAGTGAGTTCTGGGGATCAAACTCAAGTCTTGAGGCTTGGCTGCAAGAGCCCTTACTAGATGATTCATCTTACTAGTCCCTACGTCAAATTTTAAAGTAATACCATTTTTATCTAGGAGAATAGTTTTTAAAAAATGGAATCTTCTAACTAAAATTTTCTATTTTTTCTGCAGTACAAACTGTCATTATGACTGCCTATATATATATTAATGAAATGGAGATAGGATTTGATCTTAGCTGTAATTACCTCCTAATTTGTAAACATTGTGAGTTTCTTGTGTTTATTTTAATGGTTCAGTTTGAGTAGGATTACATATTTCTTACAGAAATGCAGTCTTCTTTTCCAGAGAAGCCTTCTCTCACCTTATTCATCCGCAGCAGTGGTGGTACTGTAGGACAGAAACTGGGGACCTGTGCTGCAGGTCTTCATGGCACAGGTCAGACGGAAAGGTAGTAACTTCTGCTGTAAAAATAAGACTCGGACTTCTGTCTCTTAAGAGCTGTTACAGAGCTGTCCTTGGAGCACTGAAGGCCCTTGACCACTTGTAAAGATGTGGCAGTTATTCTAAACAAACTGAAGTTGCAGTTATTCTAAATACATTGCTAAGCTTCAGGAAAATTGAAGAATATCTAGTTTAACTTTGGATCAAATGATTATTAAAAAGTAACTCTCACTCACATAGCCTCTGGCCCTGTGTAGAATTGTTAGGCTATGGTTATGTATTAACTACATTCTTTCATTAGTGTCAACACACCCTTTTGTGTCCCTGAAATAATGAAAGCATTCCTTTAACTTTTAGATGATTAAATGTTAATTTACATTATAAGTTTTAACTGTCTCAACTCTGTTTCATGTTAAATGTGTTACAGGAATGAATCTGAAGTCTGCTGCAGTAAAACACTGAAGGCTTTAAAATGTTTTCTTGCATAAAAGTCAAACTTTAAGTAGCTGCTTATGAGGATAGGGAAGGCAGGAAGCTAATGTCTGTCTCAAGACACAGGACAGCTGTTTGCTCATCAACCTCAACTGTGTGAGTAGAGACCTAAGCCTGTAACCTTATGTAAGTGGACATAAAACTTAATTTAAAAAAAAATCTAAAGTATGTGAAGATACACCTAAGTCAGCATGATAAGACTTCAAGGCCTCTTATTTCTGGTGGGTAGGATTTGAGGGGTGGAGTGGGTAGTAGGTATTTAGTCATAAGATACTATTAACTGTAACACAATGCTAGTGAGCATACATCTTTAAGAAATTATCCTAATTTAGCGTTTGCATGATTAATTTTCTTGTCAAGGAAAACATGATTTTTTTTTTGATTGCTGTTTCACAGTTAATTTCAGCCAACTATAAAATTTATTTTAGGAATTAAGTGATATTAATATGGAACTTTTTCCTTATAATTTAGTAATATAGAGAGAGCATTACCTAAAACTAAAGGAATGCTTATTTCTTAAATGCAGTTTGGAATGTTTTAATGTATTTTATTATTAAAGTACTTGGACAAGTTAAATTCATAGTGATGGGGAAGAAGGAGTTCCCTCTCTTTTGCTAAAAGTCATCACCTCAAGAATCCTCTTAGGAAGACACCTTTTTTCCTACTTCAGTTTTTGTTATTAATGATGGATTTTAGGAATGAGGCTCTAATTTGGATTCCTCTCTCTTCAGAAGAATGTGTGGTGTGCGTGGATGGGTTTCTGGAAGTATGCAGGGACTAAGCAGGGTGGTCAGCCTGTCCACAGACTCAGCGTTTATCTCTGGGTGAGGCAAAGAGCATCAGCGGTTGTTTGCTTTGTATTTGTATCTAAGATGAGTCACTTTCTCTTTAATGTCACAAATGGACTATAGTTCACTTCAGAGCAGTGAACTAGAAGACACAGAAAGCAGTGATGAATGCATACTGAATATGGACAATTCCTTTGAAGAAAACAAAGGTTTCTGTTTGCTGATTCTCTTTTTTATTGGTTGGTCAGGTGATACACAGATGTGCGTGTCTGAGACGCTTCAAAGGAGTGATATAGTCCCTTGTTTAAGAATGACAAGCCTCATGGCCTGATGCTCTGGCCTATTAAACAGGCAATTTAACTCTTTAGCCAGTGCTTGGTACTTCACTGGTAAAGCTAAGATAAATTATTTGGTGTTGCACTTTTAAAAGAAAAGGGGAGGGGGAATCAGAAATCCAACACTTTTTCCTCTCTTTTTAGAGCCAAAAATAAGAAAATTCAAGGTGAAAGAAGCTTTTGGGGCATGATCTCTAAAAGTTAAATTAGGGAGAAAGGAGAATCAGTAGGAAAGCATGTTGGGACAAAGTGACTAGGTAAATGAGTGGCAGGTTTCCCTCTGGTTTCTGCCACTCTGGAGTGAGCTCTGATCTGTAGTTCTCTTATCAAGGTAATGCAGGGCAGAGCTAAGGAACTGTACTGTGTGTTTCAACTGAAGATCTGTGCAGAGGATGTGCACGTTCTTCTTTTTCTCCCTTGCCCTGCCCTTTACCTTACCAGGAAGGTGTATAAACTTGTTGATCCTGGTCTCTCTTACCCAGATTTATTTGCTTTTACATTTATTATGCAGTGTGATTACAATAGAGTTCTGGCTACATGAGAATGAGTGGTCATTATTAAGTGCCAAGACTATAGAGTCAGGCTGTCCTGGATTTACAACCTAGGTATCACTTTTAATAGCCAGATGTTAGTGAGGATCGCTTACCTATCTGTGCCTCTGCAAAACACAGTGATAATGTTCCACCTAACACAGTGGTAAATAAAGTTCAGTGAGTCACAGCACTTGAAAATAATTACCATCAATACTATGAAGCCTCTGTTTCTTCTTTGAGAGAAATAATACTAGGAAATATAAATCCTCAGAATAATTGTTTGGTTTTTTTGGATTTTGTCATGCTGAGGATTTAATCTGGGGTATCATTTATGCTAGGAATGTACTCTTTTCACAGCTACATTCCTAGCCCTGAAATAATAGACTTTACAGGAGAGAGAGAGAGAGAGAGAGAGAGAGAGAGAGAGAGAGAGAGAGAGAGAGGAGAGAATGTGTGTTTCTAGAGATCTAACTCAGGTTGGCTGCAAGCTCCTTTACCCACTGAGACATCTCTCATCAACCCAATAGTAAGAATTCAGAAATGATGACCATATTCAGCTAAGGCACCAAAAGAAACACCCCAAGCACAGTGAGTTACGACCTGTACTCATCTATCCTCCCGTTCTGAGCTGCTGCCAGTATCCACCCATTTCACACTCTTGAGTCACACATGGATTAGTGATTTACTGTTTCAGACAGTGCTGTTCTGTAGGATAACACTGGGTGCAGTGTTCATATAAAGTCTGATGTTTATTGATGGTGCTATTCTTTTTGTCTTGCCTGATGTGGGTGCTGGAAACTGAACTTGGTCCTCTACAAAAGCAGTACACCAGTGCTTGTAACTTCTGAGCCATCTCTCCAGCCCTGCAGTAATAGTTTTTAAATATGAAATTGGTAGATGAGCAAGCATTAGTACAACTACTGAGGTTTGTTAGTGACTACATTTTAGATTGAAGTTCACCATCTGACTTCTTTGTGTTATGAAAATGAAAGCTAACCACATCCAGGTTGGGTCTTAGGGACATAGAATACTGTTTCCAAATGCATTTTAGCCATTTGAACTCCTTTTTTCAAATAAAATCATTCCTAGAAATCGGACATTGTGAAAATGCCAAAAGGAACTATTGGAGCAGATTTGTGGTACAGTCTGCCCCTTCAGTGTTTTTTCTGCACCCTTTTCCTCCAGCTGTGTATTTGATGGAACAAAACCTACTGAGATCACATAAACCTAAGGAAGAAGTACCTAAGTGATAAGAATCACAAAAGCTATGCACATTGTTGTTTTTTTAAATTTTTTTAGTTTGTAACTCTGGCTCCTAGTAGATGGGCTGAAGCTAGTTATGATACTATAGATATGAAATTGAAAAATGATATCAGAAAACAAGAATTGAGTCCCGTATTTCGTTTTATAGATATTGGCCATATCATATTTTTTTCTACTTAGAGGCTGCATGAAGTCTGCTGTGTTATCTGGGTGAAGGTTAAAGTTTGTTTCTCCTGAGTAATTTGTTTTTCTTTAGAATACTGTGCCTATTAAGTATTCCAAGTACTCATTAGTTTACTAACTGGTGGGAGGAATAACACCAAGTAGTTTCAAATTAGCAAGCAGATCATATTGACTTACTTCCTTTTATTTAGTGATAGTGTATTGGTTGCTTTTCTCATTTCTGTGGGGAGGGGAAAAAAAAAAAATCCTTGGGCAACTGATTGCTTAGCAGGTAAAGACACTGCCAAGCCTGACAACCTAAGTTTGATCTCCAGGATTCACATGGTAGAATGAGAAAACTGATTCCTAAGAGTGTGTCCTCTGACCTCCAAACATATGCTGTGGCACACACTACTCTCTCTTTCTTAACAAATACATAAATACTGTCCTAGTTAGACTTACTATTACTGTGATGAAACACCATGACCATGGCAACTCTTAAAGAAGATAGTATTTAATTGGGGTGTGCTTACATTTGGAGGATTAGTTCATTATTGTCATAGTGGAAGCATGGCAGCATGTAGGCAGACATGGTACTGGAAAGGTAGCTGAGACTTCTACATCCAGATGGACAGGCCGCAGAAAGACACTGGGCTGACTTGAACATTTGAAACTCAAAGCCCGCTTCCAGTGACACACTTCCTTCAACAAAGCCACACCTCCTAATAGTGCCACTCCCTATGAGTTTATGGGAGCCATCTTCATTCAAACCACCAAAAATACATTTTAATATTTTAGGAAAGTAAGTTATCAAATCTTCCCATACTCCCTCCCTTCCAATTTCTTCCATCTTCCATAATTATTGTCTCCAATTTCATGTGCCCTGCCACTGATTTACTTTTAAGTGTGTGTATGGGGAGGGCTATGGGAATGTGCATGTGCTCACAGGTATCCAGGAACCACAAGAGAGTGTTGCCGTTCCTGGAGCTGGAGTTACAGGCAATAGTGAGCTGTCTGATGTAGCTGCTAGAAACCAAATAGAAGAACAGTACATGCTTTTAATGATGAACCATCTCTCCCTTGTACCTTTCATTTTTTATAAACTCAACGAGTCTACTTAGTACCACATTAACTAAATACGGATAGCTTCTTAGGGGCTACACACATGGGATCAATGAATGTTATGTTTTATAAATTGACAAAAGCAACTTAAGGGTCTATTTTGATTGATAGTTGAAGGGTACAGCTATGATGGCAGTAGTGAAGGGCAGCTGTCACATTGTATCCATAGGAGAGAAGCAGAGAGCCAGTAGTGCTGGCGCTCTGGCTTTTTGGTTTGTTTTGTTGTGTTCTTGTTTTGTTTTGTTTTTTATTTTGTTTGGTTTTGTTTTTTCTCTTTTATGCAGTCCGGGATGCCAGCCCATGCTCTACTCACTTTCATGGTACACCTTCCTTCTACTGAAAACACCCTCAGAGATGTACTGGGAGGTATATATGTCCAGGGTGATTCTAAATCCATTTAACCACCACAGATACTATCTCTGACTTCCTTTGATAGCCATTTTTATTTACTTTTGATGTCATACAACATTAATTTTTTTAATCCCTGTGAACTCTCTTCAAAGCAATATGAAATATGTAAGTTAAATGGTAGTGTGTAGTGAGCAGTACTTTTTAGGGCTCCTTCCAATTATAAGTTGGGAGAATTCCGTTTCCTGATCATTTACTGCAAACTCCTCCTTGACATGGATAAGCTTTTCACAGTTAACTTATTCTGTTTCTAAGGTCATTTCCAGCGTTTGATATTCCAAGTGCATAGAATTCTTTCCCAGGAAGAAAGCAGTCGTGCATTTGTTAGCCATGGACACACATGAGCATATACTAGTGAAAACTGAAACAGTGATGGGATCTCCAGGCAATATAACCTATGGAAATACCGGCCACTTACTGAAATGCTATTGTGTGGAGTGTGTCTGTCCTTGTTTTTATCCTTCTGCAATGGCAAATGCTCATTATAAACAATTAGACAGTTGTTTAGCAAAATAACTCACACATTATTTTATGAGCTTTGGTTATAAACCATTCCCTGATACTGCTGACTGAGAATGTGGTATCATTTCAGGTAGAGGTGAGGCACTTTCAACTAGTTCCTAACAAGTGATCTATTATGCGGTGAGCAGGCCTTTGAGGCAGTGTCCTTGTTGAACCATGGGCTGCAGACAAATGATCTTGGCGTAACTACTGCACTCCTCCCTCTAATTATGAACTGCAGTTGCTAACGTAAAAGTCACCCAGTTCTAACGTGAGTTTTGTACTGCTTTATGTTGCAGTGTTTTCATCGTCATCATCTAATGGGCTCTTCCTGAGAATCCTGTGGGGTAGAAAAGACAGGTATCACACCTACCTCTGTGTGAGGGGCTTGTATTAAGCACTAAGAAGACAGTGTCATAATCAAAGCTGGTTTTAGAATTAACCAAGCCCGTTGTTCTTTTCACTGTGTTGCCTTGTACATAAAGTTGACCCTTTAATATATAGTTGTTCTGCTGAGAACTGTAGTCAGGTCACTTGTTAGGATGTTTGTTATCCCTTACTTCAAGTGACTGAATCTTCACTGAAAGAAACATCAGCCTCTGGAATGCCATGCACCTTGTTATTTCCTGCTTGTGTTGTGGCGCTAGGGATCATGTTAACAGGAACCCTACCATTCTTTCCAGCCACTGAGCTTCATTTTGGTCTAAAAAACAAAAACAAAAAAACCTCTGAAGTCAGAGTGATTATATTTCTGGATTTTGTTGAGTACTTGTTAGTACTTTGTGGCTTTATAGCTGTTTTGATTTTGAAGGTAGATGGCTGTGTCTCTGTAGTTACATGAAAATCAGACATTCATGTCTGTGTCCTTGTACCTATGGGATTGAATCCATGCCAACCATATGATCTACCATAGAGCTACACTCTCAGCTCTCTACATTGACTCTTGTGAGCAGAAGCTGTGGCATAAAACTTCTATTATAGTAACCAGCAGAACAGTAGGCAACACAGGTCAGTGTATCATCTTTGAATAAAGCTGTAACAAAGAAAAACTGATTTGCTGTCAGGAAGTCTTGCTGTGTTTTTCCTAATAACATTTCTAACCAAAGAAGTTTTGAAAGCATTCATGTATTCATGGCTTTACTTGAGTACCTAAGTGCACTGAACCTGAAGCAGGAATTGGCCCACTAACCCAATCCTTCTCAGTCACCTTTTATTGTAAGTACACTCATTTGTTAACATTTGTGTATGGTTTCTTTTCATTACCAAGGTAGAACTTGGAGAGTTCCGTAGAGACTGTATAACTCACAAAGCCCAATACTTATTATTGGTGCTTAGAGGAGAAGTTTCCAACCTCATTCTACAGTAATTGAAAATACAACTCCAAGAAGAAAAGAAAATGCTTTGTGTATTAAATCTGATTTTTCTCTTTTCTGTCCTCAGAAGACAGATTAATTGTCTATCATCATCTTTCATGTATCCTGAAGGCACTGCTGCTGATGACAGGCAGCTGTAGCTATAACAGTCTTCCTCTGGGTTTGTAGGAGTCTGTTTCCTCAGCAAGCAGGCCTGTTCTCTGAAATGAGAGCCATGAACCTTAACTCTGTCCAAAGGGACTTCCGTTGGTATCATGTGGACAGGAAACTATCATGAAGAAGGCTTTATTCCAAGGTGCCATTACCTCAGAAAGGATCAAAGAGGAATGAACTAAGGCAAAATCTGCACCAAGATTAAATAAAGTTAATAATTTTATTGTTTCATTAGGAACTACTGTTTGGAGATAGAGAGCCCAGTTGTTTAAGAGTACTTTTGGTCTTGCAAAAGACTCAGAATCAGTTCCTAGCACCCACATGGCAGCTATCCTAGTCACTGTTGTATTATGAAGAGACACTGTGACCAAGACAACACATAAAAAAAGGAAGCATTTCATTGGGGGCTTCCTTACACTTTCCAAGGTTTACTGCATTGTCATGGTGGGGAGCATGGAGGCATAAAGGCATACATGGTACTATAGGAGAGCTGATCCTAAGGCTGAGACAGACAGACTGGGTCTGGTGTGGGCTTTCTAACCCTCAAAGACCATCCCCAGTGGCACACTTCTTTCCACCTCCTAATCCTTTCAAATAGTGCCATTCCCTGGTGATTAAGCATTCAAATATGAGCCTATGGGGATGATTCTCACCTAAACCACCACAATAACTCACAGCCATCTTGAACTCTAGTTTCAGGGGATCCAGCATTCTCTACTGGCACCAGACATGCATGTGGTATTCAGACATAATGCCAGGAAAAGCACCCATCTACATAAAAGTAAATGAACCTTTAAAAAAAAGAGCAATATACCTTTTTCCTTTTTATTGTTGAGATTATAATAAAATTGCATCATTTCTCTTTTTCCTTTCCTCTCTCCAAACTCCCATATTACCCACCCCCAACTCTTTCAAATTCATGGTCTCTTCATTAATTGTTATGCATACACCACACACACACACACACACACAATCAGTCAATCATATATATTCCTTCCTAAATATAACCTGCTCAATGTATATGATGTTACTTGTATGTATGATGTTGGGACTAATCGTATGGTATTTGGTATGTTTTGCCCTAGGGAAGACTATTAGTCCTGCTGTTATCATTTCTTAGTTGAGAACTAACACAAAAGAACACAAAGTAGTTGTTTATGTGGATTAAGGCCTTATGGCTTTCTTCCATTCATGTTGGTGAGACTTCATGGGTTTAGCTTTTGATATTACTAAGAGACAGATCCTCTATGATCCTCTAGCGCTTACAGTCTTTCTGCCTCCTCTTCTGCAATACTCCTTGAACCTTGGGTGCAGGAATGTTTTATAGATACATCCAGTGGAACTCCATGACTCTGCATTTTGATTGGTTATCAGTTTTGAGAGCATGTAGCTAGCTACTGAATGGAGCTCTCAGCTGCTAACCAATTAGCCTTTCTTTATGATGCATCAACCAGCTTCCTCACAGTAACAAGCATATGGATAAACATTATGACCTGCAGTAAGTAGAAAAATGGTCTTTGGGTTAATTATAAATGAGAAAAATATGAATCTTGCATTATTCCACATTTTTTAAAAAAAATACTAAATCCAGATAAATTTTTTTTTTTTTTTTGATTTTTGAGACAGGGTTTCTCTGTGTAGCCCTGACTGTCCTGGAACTCACTCTGTAGACCAGGCTGGCCTCGAACTCAGAAATCCGCCTGTCTCTGCCTCCCAAGTGCTGGGATTAAAGGGTGCGCCACCAGATAAATTGCCAGTGAAAGAAAAAATAACCAAGTCCAGAAGTATGCAATATCGTCATACTCTTGGAATAGGCAGTGGCTTATTAAATAGCACCTAACTAAATAAGGACATTGTTAATATAACTAGGTATCATTATGATAAGATAACTGATATAGAAACTTTCAAGAAGAAAATTTATTTTGGCTCACAGTTTCAGGACGCCTCAGTCCATCATGGTAGGGAAGTTCATGGGATTAGAAGAGTGTTTTAAAGGCCCCTCATTCTCAGTGGACCAGGAAACAGAGTATAAGCCTGAAACCAGGGTATCTATCACCTTCAAAGGCCTGTCGCCAGGGAACCATTTCTCAGCTAAGCTCTACTTCCTAAAGGTTCTACAGCCTCCCAAAACAGTGCCACCTGCCAGGGAACACACATTAAAGCATCAGCTTATAGAATCAAACTACACTTAAAATAGAAAAGACAAGGCACATGGAGGGGAAAATAAGCATACAACAGAAAACAGGCAGGGAAGACAGAAGAGGATGCCCAATAGCCATTCAGAGCATCCAGTGATGGTGAAGCTACAAGGTGGCTCTGAGATAAGACATGGAAGCACAGGGTATTTAAATAGAAGGGTGAATTTCTCAGGGTTTCTGAAGCCCGATAATACAATCTGGGTAGTAAAAGCAAAGAAAATCATTCTCTTGATGTTAGAGTCCAGAAATCAGAAATGAAGTTGTTGCTGAGCATCTCAAAGCTTGCTGTGCCTCTGTCTTTTAAGGCTCACCTGATTGATCCAAGGTGAGGTCTCCTCAGATTCTTACTCTGTTTGCAAAAATACTTAGAGCTTCAGGGAATAGGGTATGGACATCTTTGTATTGGACATACAGCCCAATACAGGAAACAGACAGTACTGAGGGTGGGTAAGCTCAGGAATAACCTGGGGCTTTTACTTCCAGGAAAGTGTAAAGATAGGTAACTGCTTTGGGACACTGTTTAGTGGTCTCTGCTGAAGTTGAAAGGCTGCATTCCCTATGATACAACATTCCCACTCTTAGGTATGTACTCAGACTAAGTATGGATGCATTTTAGCCAGAAGCTAAATAAATAATATTCCCAACAACTATATTTCTAGAAATCCTGGACAAAAAAGTTTCAAAATCCCCATCAACATTAGATAGTCCTTTACACCATGTAACATTCTGTGTAGGGATGAGAATAAATACACCACAAATGCATGAAGAGCTTAATGAATTTCACAATATTAGATATTATATAATTCCTTTACAGAAGTTTAAGAGCCAGAAAAGCTACTAAGTATAGCATGTACTCAGGCATGAACATACACATACACTAGACACTTCCCCCACTTTACCCCCTACTGTTGGCCTTGAACTTGTATAACTGGGAGTCCAGCTACAGTGGCCCCTTTTGCTGAGATTTATCATCCAGGCCTGTGGAAACTTCCCTGGAGCAGTAGCTGGGTGAGGAGGTTACACTAGAACACATCTAACATTGATATAACTATATGTAGGAGTGCTGTGCTTTATATTTGCTAGGAAGATAGCCCCAGAGATCTTATCCATATGTTAGGTAGACTCAATGGCCTTTTTGTTTTTCAGTGCAAGCAACAGCAGGAAAGACAACTCGACTTAGGGATCTGGGGACTGCTATGCAGAGAGTTATCAAGCCTACAGTACAGTAGGAACTTTAACCTAAGTCCCTGTTCTTTCATCTGAGTGAGCAGCTTTCTTCTCAAGTGCTTTCTGTCAAGGTGTGTTTTCCATTTGCTTTGTGATCTTCCTGGATATCCTACAGAATATATCAATAAATCAATCTCTCTCTCTCTCTCTCTCTCTCTCTCTCTCCTTTCCCCCCCCCCTCAGTCCCTCCTCCTCCCCATCTCCTTCCTTCTTCCCTCTGTCCCTTTCCCTCCCTCTCCTCCCTCTTATCCCCCCTCCCCCTCCCTCCCTCCCTTCCTCTCCCTCCCCCTCCCTCCCTCCCTCCCCTCACCCCCCACCGTGTGTGTGTGTGTGTGTGTGTGTGTGTGTGTGTGTGTGTGTGTGTTCGTTCGTTCATTCTCACATGAATTTGGAGATCCTGATGCTCAGAACTCACTTACTGTTAAAATGTTTATAGTAAAGGATACCTTAGATTCTATTTAGCTATCTCCTAGGATTCTCTTTTTTTATACAATAACAGAGAACTAGCCAACTCTGGGTGGTTAGCTTTCTAGTGACTAAAGAGTAACAGCTGGGCGTGATGGTGCACACCTTTAATCCCAACACTCAGGAGGCAGAAGGAAATGGATCTCTATGAGTTAAGGCCAGCCAGAGCTACAAAGTAAGACTATCTCAAAAAACAAAAACAAAAAAAATCAGAAGGACACTAGGAGGAACTTCAAGAGTTTATACTAGAATGATAGCTCACTGTAATTGACATTTTTATTTAATTTGCTACATTATATATGCCCCCCCCCCCAACATGACTAACTTTTTTTGAAATTACTAGTAAAAGTTCCAAATTCAGGAAATCAAATTCTGGTTCAAAAACTCTGATCATGGGCTCAAGAGATGACTCTGTTTTAAAAGCCTCTAGTTTGGTTCCTAGCACCCATGTGGCAGTTCACAGCCATCTGGAACCCCAGGTCCAGGGATCCAGTGCCCTTTTGGCCTCCATAAGCACCAGGCACACACGTCTTACATCTACATATATCTAGATATGTGTAGATGTGCCTGTCATTTTTTTTTTAACAACTGCTAGGAGAGGTCCAAAAGAGTATTTCTATAGCATCTGGTGAGTTGAGCATGCTCCAATGGATGCCAGCACAAGTTGGCCTTGCTGATGGGGGAGTGACTCAAAGTAGAGTTGGGTGGACTTCAGAAGAGTTGGGGAAGGAGGGTGAATATGATCAAAACACTGTATAAATTCTCAAAGAACTATATATATAATCTGACAAACAATAAGACTGATGAGCCAGTGGGCAGACATATAGAGGTCATCCGAAAGGGTTAAGCCTGCCTAGCGAGCTTCAGTTTTGAGAACATGAGCTTACTCTGTGAGGTCTTCCTATTTTACTTGGAAACCTGAAATTTTTATGTGACATTCACCAATTTTTGAAGATTAATAGCTAAGTAATTTTAATATCTGCTGGCCACTAGACAGGGCTGAGTAAGATTAAATTGACATTTTATAGTTTTTCTGGACAGACTCCTCACTGTAAACTATTTCTTCCTAGTTTCCTTTAGATCAAGGCAGGAAAACAATAGGGGTGTGTATGCATGTATTTTATAACCAATTTAAGCTGCTAGGCATCTGTTCTGAATAACATTTCCATATTACTTTCATAATAATAAGATGTGGTTTGTCAATAAATATTTCATAAGATTCATATGGGCATAAAAGGGATTTGAACATGCTTCCTATAGCTGGGATGTGAGTTGTTGTATGTTGCCTGTGGTAAGATATAAGCATCCTAAAGAGTGCCACAGGCAGCTTTCTGAGGATTCCAAGAGAGACTGATCTCCTGAAATAGATAGGACTGTTGGGCAGAGTGCCACAGCAGACAACTTCTACAGGAAAGGAGAAGCAAGAGCTAGGAATGAGCAGTCTGGATGGTCTGGCCCTTCTCCTTCTAGGCACAGCTGAGTTAGAGCAGTGATTGAGCTGTAGGTGTGTGGTTGGCATTGTATGCATCATTTAATGTGATGGATAGGTAATGCGTGCATTCTTAGAGCATCAACCCTAGGGTAGCTTAGTGACATGTCCAAACTCTTACAAACAAGAAAAGGGCAAAGTTGGGAATTGCACTGATGCTAACTGACTGCAAGAGTATTCTCATTTTACACAGTATACTTTGTGTGGAAAGTAGGCCGAGCTGGGTACATTATGCAGAACATGAATTCTTGGTTGACTACTCTCCAAGGGCAATTACTATACAATTAACTCAAACTAGGTGTTCCAGGAGAGCTAAAGTCAGTAGAACTGGAAGCAAGGTAGTAAAACAGAGAAAAATAGTTCGGCTGTTGTGTACATAGAACTCCATAGATCTCCAGGCTCCTCACCCCCACCCGCTTAAAGGGACGAAAATCAGCATTGGAATGGGAAGTAAAATAGCATGAATTCCCAAGTGAGATCACTGGAACTGGTGAGTTCACTGCAGGAAATGAAACAAAGGCATGCCCTTAGAATTATCTCTTGCCTTCCTTCATTGCTGTTCTTTTGTAGGAATTTTAATTTCTAATGAATTTTCTTGCATTCTCAGATTATGCAATCTTGAATTTTTATACAAGTAAAGAGTTCGTTAGGGAAAAAGACAAAATGGAAAAATTAATTATTTTGAGTGCAGTAGGTTGTAGCTAATTAAAGTTGCATATTAAGACAAAACAATTGAATAAAGTTTAAGCTGATTTTTAAGTACAAATAATAAAAATTCATGATAGTCTCAAAATAAGGTTTGTTTTAAATATAACAGACTGTCATTCTTCTAATTTTTTAATATTAAAAGACTGATTGTGGGCTGGAGAGATGGGCACTCATTGGGGTCTCATAGTGCCATTTTAGAGAGTTGTTTAGAAATAAATGTCATAGGGACAAAACAACAGTCCCATAGTAAATGCTGAATAACTGAAGCGTTAGAGAGCAGAGGTTGTGATTTTGACTGTGACAAGTCCGCTCAACACTTTGGAAGTTCATGAGCTGTTTTATTACTAAACTGTGCTAGGCAGTGTTCACTCTTATGTCTGGCCTTTTCACTGCTCTTCTCCTTGGTTTTCCATAGTACCCTTGCTGTGCAGCTGCCTTCATAGAAATTGTTGCTCTTTGTGTTTTTTTTTTTTTTTTTTTTTTTTTTTTTTAGTCATTTTGAATCTTTACAAAAGGTACTTTTTCAATGTTTTGAAAATGAATAAGTAATATTGAATCTTTTTATAAGCAATTCCCTGTATCACCTGAATTCTGAAAACTTTGCTACCGTGCAGGACAGTTTGGCTTAGGAAATAGCTAGAGTTAGATGAGTATTGAGTTTTAATGTTGGTTTTGAAATTAAATGTGGATAAATGAAGATAACTGTTATCTGTCTGTTTACCTAAGTATTCATAGAAATACATCCCTCTCTTTTTGGGGTGTTGTGGCCTTCACTTATACTGGCATGCTATCTCTATCAAGAGGAAAGCCTCCTTTATTATATCTTACTTTAATCTGTTACTCAGTGGCATAGTATAGTAACAGGTTGAACCTGTATTTCTATGTCATCTTTTCTCTATTAGCTATCCCAGGGAATCTTGTTACGTGCTCTCCCCACCCCCAAGTGGTCTCCACTTAGATAAAATTTTAAGTCCAGAGATAATGCATGTAAATCAGTTTTGTGCCTCTTTTCACCAAAAAAAAAAAAAAAAAAAGTCTATTAGCCCTCTGAAGTGCTGTGCCCTGTGTTGAGAAATGTACCATTTTGCAGCAATGAATTCTCAAAATGGTGGTTCCAGAATCTTAACACTTTCTAAAATCAATGAATACCATGAAGTGATTTTTTTTAAATATTGTGTTTAGTGATATTTAGCATATGACAGGTAAAACTGAAGGGAAATTTTAATATTAATTCATTTTAAATGCTTTAATGGAAAATGCACCTGCCCCTCCACACATTTCTTGTGATAAAAGGCTTAATAAAGCAAGATTTTAGTGGTTGCTTTGAATTTAATATATACAGTACTGTAAAGAAAATCTGGGCTCTTATAGCTGAAAAAAGAATGTCTTATTAAACTACACCAAAACTTGACAGTTGATAGTTTTTCTCAGGGATGATTGCAGCTTAGACTCTGGTAGCATGTAAAACTTCTTTGTCTTCTTGTTGGTGTGTCTTTCCATTTGAATGGTCCTTTTGTTCATGGATGATTTTGTACTGGCATACATTGGGTATTTGATTCACTGATTTAAGGAGGTCTTTAAATGTTGGATCAGTATCATTCAGTTAATGCCGCTAATCTCACTAAAACATTCAAAATATTGGAGACTTGTTTAAGCCCTTTTCTGTCTGAATGCTTAAATGGTATCCGTCTAGTGGCTACTTACAGTTGGTTGTTTGAAGTAACAGGTGCACTTCCTTTGTTTTTAGAAAATGTCTGCCATATACTTGTCTTAATAATAACCAGTTATCAGTCGTTCTTCTAAATAAAGTTGTTCGTTGAAAGGATAATTCAGTCACCTCAGAATTCAAATAGTTGCACAACCATTTTTTCTTTAGACATATTTCTCCAAAATGTAGAAATACTTCATAGGTTACCCCCACCCCAGTTGGTCATACAAAATATTAAAAAGTTGTAGTGGCACATGCTTGTTACTCCAGAAAATCCGTTCTCAAGAAAAAAAAAAGTGTGTTGGGCAAGAGTTAGCAAATAAATTGCTTTTTGCTCTGGGTGTAGCATGATGATGTCTGCTAGTACACTTTGTTCCACTGCCTGTTTGGCTCATTGAAAGGCTCTGGCTGAAACACACCATTGCTTTTGCATCACTGCAAATGGATCATTGACAGTATGTGTTTTGTTTTGCTTTGCTTTGCTTTGTTTTAAGGCAGGTAACTGGTTAATGTTGTTCTGAGGACAGTTTTGACCTCCATACAAGCTCATGGACTATACTTTTAAAATCACTAGCTTAGAACCTGGACTTTGGTATAGCCAGGCTATCTGGATGAATCCCAGCTCCATTACTTAATTATCATGGTGAGCAGTCATCCTGATTTTTAAAAACTAGACAAAAACAAAAAGCATAGGACTAGGGAGATGGTTCGGTGGATAAAGTATTTTATACGCAAGCATAAGGATCTGAGTTGAGATCTCCTGCAATTACATAAAAAGCAAAACACTGCAACATGCGTCCTATGTAATCCCAGTGCTGACCAGTATTGGTGAACTCCAGGTTCAGTAGGAACTGTTTCTAAGTGTAGGGTTAAAAGTGTCTGAGGAAAACACCCCATTTTAGTTTTAACCTCTGGCCTGGCCTCAACACAGATGTGCATACAAAATGAGCATCCACCTACATACATATATTAACACATACATACTCAAAAGAGGATAGAATAGTGTCTCTCAGGAACTTCTTACCATCAAACTGCTTCTCTACATCATAATTGTCTATTAATTTGATATATGAATATACAGGGCTGCAGGAGAGAGATGAGTGATACAACACATGATATTCTGTCTGTCTGTTTCTGTCTCTGTCTGTCTCTCTCTCTCCCTCTCTCTCTCTCCCACCCCCAGTAATCCAAACTAAGGGCCTTGTGGTTATTAATTATTATTAATTGATACATCTTTACCCTCAACAATCTTCAAACCACTCAGAAGAAGAAAACTAGTTCCTGTGAACAGTGAGTGCTTTCCTTAGGTGTTTACCAAGGCAAGGCAATTTCAGTGACAAAGCGTTTTCTATTTTGAGTATCTATTCTTCGTTGGTCTGTAATAACCTTCCTTTAGAAGGGGTTCTTTTTAATAAGCCTGCTGTTACTGTTTGCTGCCATGGGTTGTTTGTGCCAAGTCACCAGTTGCTTTCTGGGAGAAATAGCATGTGAAATTCTTCCATCTGCTTTGATTGCTCATCACCTTCAAGTGGTTCCCAAATACTTCCTGAGTCCCAGCGTGCAGTGACTAATGTCTCTGTCCTATTAGATTTTAATTTTACTCTTTAAAATTATAAATGCTTTAAAAAGTAAACATTCTTCTTAGTTAGGCAAGTAGTATCTTCACAAATGAGAAAAAAATTAAAGTCAAGCATGTATCAGGAAAAATTAGTATTGCATTCTTGGATATGTTTTCTACTTATATTTTATAATTAATAGCTGTTCCATTAGCACTATTTAGCAACATGTAGTTTACTGTGTACATTTTCTCCCTGAGAAAGTAATTTAAAATGTTAATGATTCTGGAAATTTTTGTCATTAATATTAGTATTTTATTTTAATGTTGGACATCAGGGTTTTTTTTTGAGTTTATATTATAAATATGCCCATGAGCCACTCTTCATGTATTCTTTGTTCTTTTTCTAGATTATACTATGGATATTCTATAATATTATCATGATTAAAGAAAAACAATGGCTGGTTCAGATAACAGTATTTGTCTTCTACAGGACTCTTGAGGTGAATTGCTAAATTACTTCCAAAATGATTAAATCCCATTTCTTATTTCACCAACATTTTCTGCCCAGTTCTCCATATTCACCAGAACAAAAATTACATTAGATAGTAATCTTTAAACATAATAAATCACAAGTTAATGCAGACTTGAACAAAACTTTAAATAGCTAGAAATTAAATAGTATAACTTATAGCAAAACTTAAAGTGTTGTTCATTATTTTAAGTGTCCAGACTAAAGTTAACCTTGGGGTGGTACAGAGTCTTCAAAAAGAGGTGGAAAGCTTCCTCTGGGGAAGTTTTATACTTTCTGAGCCAGCAAGTAGGAGTTACCAAGTGTCCTTTGCTCTTTACATTTTGCCCTGTGTCTAGGAACAGTGTAGCATACTTAGGAAAGAGCGTATAGATGGTTTTCCCTTTTATATAAAACCAGGTTTGGATAATGCAACACTGAAGTCTTATGTTGGAATTCTTTACTAATTCTTTGCAAATTTCAGGTGTGCAACAGAAGAACATGGCTCAAGAAACTAATCACAGCCAAGCACCTATGCTTTGCTCCACTGGCTGCGGATTTTATGGAAACCCTCGTACAAATGGCATGTGTTCAGTATGCTATAAAGAACATCTTCAAAGACAGAACAGTAGCAATGGTAGAATAAGCCCACCTGGTAAGTAATCCAGTAATAGCACAGCAGTATTCCTTACAGCACATAGGGTATATGTGATACCTCCATTCACTTCCTGTCGTATGTACAATGCTACAATCCTATCACTAAAACAAAATTAAAATCAAAACAGGTAGAGGATACTAACGAACGGAAACCTATATACTATGTTTTGTGGGGAATTGATCTTCCTTTGCTTTTATCAGGCCTTGGGCTGCTAGAATATTAACCTGCAATGTGGTTGTGTTGCAGCAGCTTCTGTCAGCAGTCTGTCTGAATCCTTACCAGTTCAGTGCGCAGATGGCAGTGTCCCAGACGCTCAGTCAGCGCTAGATTCTACGTCTTCATCTATGCAGCCAGGGTAAGGTGACTTTCTGAAAGATAACTGAAACTGAAGAGTATTGATCTTAATCACTTCACTAAGGAATGCTTTAAAGCTACCGCAGGATTTACTGGCCTAGAATTGTATCTGACTGCTTGCTACTCACTAGTTACAAGATGCTTTGTACTGTTGTTTGCTGTGAAGGAGAGCTCTTTCAAGTCTTCAGTCCCCTCTTTCAGATATCTTTTCCTTTATTCTTCACACTGCATACTGATCTGCTGCTGAAATGCTTCTAAAGTTTTCTTCACACTGTAGTCCTTGGTCAACAAATGTAACTGCCTTGAAACAAAAGAGCCTTGGTTCAAATTCTTTGTTTTTATCATGAGGCAATACTAAGTTTTCTGTTTAATATTATATTTTTGCTTTTATCTCTGAAGTTAGAGATAGAGGGATGCATACAGAATACATGTTTAAACCTCTGAAAGTCATGGTGCATGCCTCTATAATCTCAGACATGAGAAACAGCAAGAAGACTGGGAGTTCAAGGCTAGGCCAAACTATACAGACAATTAAAGCTCTCTTAGTAGGAAGGAAGGAAGGGAAGGAAGAGGAAGGGAGGGGGAGGAGGAAGGGAGGGAGGGAGGGAGAAGGAAATACTTTTTTCCATCTTATTCTGTTATAAAGTAGGCTGTTAAGTTTTTGTACTGTGCTTTCTTTTAAAAATTCATCATAGATGCTTATTTACAACTTTGTTTTAATGTTTCTGAAGCAAGGCTCATCGTGCTAGTTTTCATTTAGAGCATTCATGTGATATTTGTGATGTGTAAAAAAACAACAACAACAACAACAAAAAAAAAAAAACAAAAAAACAGTGTACTGTTGCTTTTGTTTCCAAAGCATAAACTTCTGACCTAATAGCCTATGGCTCCCAAGCCATATGATCATGTTAGGTACAAGTGTCCTGTTCTATAGGAATGATATTACTCTGTCCTTTTAGTTTGTATGGATATTTAGAAGATGATCTTTTCAATGAAGTATTGTATGAGTGCAGTAGCACTTATCTGAAGGAGGCAAGAGGTTCTCCTAGCCAGGGCTTTAACACATCCCGGGGAACAGAATAAGCTCCTCTCTCTAAAATTAGAAAACTAATTTTAAAAGACTTTATGTTAAAACAATATCTTTTGCTTTTCTAGCCCTGTATCAAATCAGTCACTTTTATCAGAATCTGTAGCACCTTCCCAAGTGGACAGTACATCTGTGGACAAAGCAGTATCCGAGACAGAAGACCTGCAAGGTTTGCATATGATAGCATGTGTTGTTAACACTTGAGTTCTGTAGGCCAAGTACTAG
Source organism: Mastomys natalensis (assembly GCA_021653895.1). Lineage (NCBI taxonomy): Eukaryota > Metazoa > Chordata > Mammalia > Rodentia > Muridae > Mastomys > Mastomys natalensis. The sequence goes on along the minus strand of JAJTUV010001589.1, from coordinate 3,564 downwards.
CATAGATGTGGGTATTTAGAACAGTACCTGCTTATCATATATGCTTTGTAGTTTTATTATGAAGAGTATTTTATATTCTCAAATATTTAATTGACTAGAATGTTGGGATCCATTTTCCACTTATATAATTAGATCAGAATAAAGAGAAGATTCAAATCTGCTTGAAAAATTAATTAAATGACCAATAGAAGTATTATACTATTATGTTCTGTTGTGTTAGACTGTTAAATACCAAAGCTTCCTCTCTAAGTACTGTGATATTATTGCTTTTGACAGGGAGGCTGAGAGAAAGGTATTGGTTACAGAAAAGGTTTTTTAAATATGTAATTTTATGTGTATGTATCTGTGTATGACCATGGCATGTGAGCACCAGACACGTCTGAACCTCCCAAAGCTAAAGTTTCATACAGCTGTGAGCTGCTCATTGTGGGTGCTGGGAATTGAAATTGGGTCCTCTACAGGAGCAGTATGTGTTTTTGAAATCTGAGCCAACTCTCTAGTCTGTTACAGAAAAATATTGTTGAGGCAGAAGTGATAAATGTAAAATTTGAGAGAATATTTGGAAAATATAGGTAAGTAAAAGAAAAGTGATGAGAACTGTTCCTGAATTTTAGACGGTCTGGTATAGGCTGCTAACGTGAGAATAGAGTTTGAAAGCAAAGCAGATAGGTAAGGAACAGAAAACAGCCATCTGGATCCTTATTAGTTTCAGGACATAGACACAACCAAATGGAGATCCAGGAGCAAATAGTTTTGAGACGGAGGTTAGCAGAGAAACAAAGAGAACAAAGCTGCTACTACACTTAGGAGAGTTATGTGTGTCTTAAACAGAACATGTTTTCAATTGCTGTGTGTGTGAAAAGAATCCATAAGAATGAAAGGGTGTGATGCCACATGCCTTTGATCCTGCAGCAGTAGGCAGATGTCTATGAATTCAAGGCAGTCTGTTCTGCATGGCAGGTTCTAGGACAGCAAAGGCTGCATAGTGAGGCCTTGTCTCAGAAAAACCAAACATCCAAGATGAACAAATAAAAAAGATTAAAGATGCAGTGAGAGTTGAACAGTTTGATAAAGGTAGGTGAGTTAATAACACAACAGTGTAGTGCTTTATACCATTCTGATTTATGGAGAACTCAAAGTTTCTTCCAGCTCACCCTGAGTGCATTAACCAAGAAAGTAGTTATGTCATATTAGGAAGACTGCAAAATGCTTTTAAAAGTTAGACACTCTTTTTACAAGTGTGCTTTGAATGACATTTAGATAAGTATTAACTTTTAAGTTCATTAAAGACTTAGCATTCATAACTTCAGCATAACAGAATCTTCAACAAATCATATGTAAGTTTCAGTTTCACCCACATTTAGGAAAGAATTAGTTTTCAACTTGTAAAGTCTCTCAGTAGCATCCTTTGATGTGTGTGAGTTAGTGTATGTATGGAAGCTGGAGCATAGGGTGTCTGTCCTCAGATGCCATCCACTGTTCTCATTTGCATATAGTGTTTTGTAGCCAGAATTTACCATGTTACATAAAGTGAGTAGACCAATTACAAGGCCGTGCCACTGGACCCAGCTGTTTATAAGTGTAGGTTCTGGGGACTAGTAAAGGTCCCCATGTTTACAGAGCAAGCACTTTATAGACGGCTATCTCCTCACCCTGAACAGCCTCCTTAAAAAAAAAAAAAAAAACGCTTGTTTTTGAGTTTAAAATATTTTCTTTGTTTTGTCCACACAAATGTAAATATGCTTCTTTGTATATAGATACTAAGTACACACACTTCCCTACACATAATTTGCTTGCTGAACAAATCAGAGAATGATGCTTCATCATTTCATCTATTGAATGACTAAAAAGAGACAGAAAAGGCCTCTGCACACAGACACATGATAGAGGGAGTCAGAACCCCAGCACCAGCTGTGATGCTTGTGAGCTGGGACTCACTGTGTGCATCTTGCTGGCATATTCAATCCCCTTTGTTCCCTCAAGTAGGTAGGATCAACGGGTTAGGCAAACTGCCTGTATCCATGTGTACTCCAGTATCACTGGAGCTTTCAGAATAGCATTTCCTCTGTTTATTATGTTTATTCTGGTATGGTGCTACCAGGTAGATGATGATGCTTTCATTTGACATCTTGGCTCTAATTCTCATGCTTACATGAAAATTTAACCTATTGCTGTATGTTATCTAATTATCCTTTTTAAAAAAAATTTTAAAAAGATAGCAGTTTCTCAAGCTCTTAAAAATCTTAAGACTTCCAGTTCACAAAAACTAGCTTAAAGATAAAATATATGTGCATTTTGGTGTATTTAACAATTCTGAACTAGACTGGCTGCCTTGAAGATAGAGCTGAACTTTGGTTACCATCGTAGTCCTCCAGATCTTGGGTTTAGATGTGGGTTTAGATTAAGAGCTTCTGGTTTCATATCTTCATCCTTTCCTGACATTTCTGTGCTGCAATTTCATTATTTTGAGTCATGTCCACCTTGCAGGAAATTTTCGAATTCAGACCGTAGATCCAAAATGCGTTGTGCAAACAATAAAGGATATTCTTGTTTTGTATATTGCCCTATTGATTTGGGAGTTAAAGGAAGCTTAGGATAAAATGCCTGTTGTAAACCATTTCAGTGTAAAAATGAATCCGCTTTTTGGAGGGTTGAGCTGTCAGGGATAAGACAGGAGGAACCAGGATTCTTAGGACTGTTGTTAGATCCGTAGTTCAGTGCAGCCAGAGGAACTGTTGGCTGAAATGGGACTGTTATTTAGAAAAGCTTACGTGGGGTAGAAATCAGGCATTTCATCTGATTTTGAAGAATGGTTGAAAACAGCCAAGACAGTCTTGAAAAAGTTACAAGTAAGTTTCCAGCTTCAAACTTTATTAAAAGATACAGTAATCCAGACTGAAGTGCTGTTGTGAAGGTACTCACACAGATCAGTGGAGTAGTATTGAAAGTCCAGAAATACACTCAAAGGCTTAAGGGCAGTTTATTAAAAGGTCTAAGGTCATCCAGTAAGAAAATGAAAGTAGTTGATCATAGAATGAATTCGTAAATAAATATAAAAATTCACATACAACATATCCAGAACCTATGTAAATATAAGAACTGAGCCTGTAAAAACTCTCAAGGCAAGTATAAATTTTGTGGCCTTAGATTAGAAGTTTCATAGATAAGACACCTAAAGCAATAGCAACCAAAAGAATAAAAATGGAAAAACAACACAGAGAATGTTTTACATCATCTGTTTAATAAGGATGGATAAAGAAATAAAATTTCCTGCTGGAGATATAGCTCGTGGTGAAGCATTTGGGCAGCATGCATGGGATCCTAGTTAAATCTGTGGTAGCTATAAAAATAAGGAAAGAGAGAGTGAAAGAAAACAGAAAAAGACAATCCAATGAAAAAATTGGTTCAGTTCCCAGCATCCACAGGGTGCTTGGCAAGCACCCATAATTCCAGTTCTACCTGGAAGGGCACAAACATGTACGTGGTGCACATAATACATGCAGGCAAAACACTCATATAAATTGTATGAATCTTTAAAAAATGTATGAGCTAATAAAAAATTTT